>CM068827.1:121352780-121820280 GCA_028554795.2 Sinohyriopsis cumingii
GGCACTGCTGCCTCTGCAATTGCTGCCAAGAAGTGACACTGTCTCACCAGTTTTTGGGGTTGCAAGTCTGGCATGCTAAACACCAAGTCACCATGGCGCCTGATTCCATTACTTGCCTATTATGACAGGCAGGAGTGCCTTTATATCCTAATATCCGGCAAGAGATTATAAACTTTAAAGGCCCTGATGCCAGTATTCTTGGTCAAATTGTGCTGAATGTATGGAATGGTTTTTGGCTACAGATCATTTGAAACTTTTTAAAATTTCTTCTTTTTTATTATAGAAATGTCACAATTTTTATCGCCATCGGTTTAATTTGTATGAACAAGAGGCCCAAGTGGATCAACTGCCTAAAAGTCAAATACAAGCGAGTAAGAGAAAAAAGTGGGTTAGTAGGATGCATACTGTCAACATTTCTTCAAATTATTTTGACCGTCTTCAGGATCAGTAGTTGGAATATTTTTCCATGGTAATTTTCATCATCTGTGACAACTAATCAGCACTGTTTGTACAAGACTGTGTGACCATTTAAGCCTGGATTCAGTCAAATTCTGTCGAAAGGTCTTTCAGAGAAGTTCTTAAAAATGTCTTTTATCATTTTACTTAAACACCCACCAAATTATTGCAATATAACAAACTGAATGGCCTTCATGCCAAAACGCTTTGTGTTGAATTTCGCCGAGTGGTCTTTTGCTATTTCTAGTAATAGTGTTGGTATCTGATGGCAGATCAGAATTGCGTGCATAAATTGTGAAAGGACTTCATGTCAGAATGCTTTCTTTCAATTTCGCAAACTCTGTCCAGTCATTTTTGTGAAAAGTTAAATAAAAACTTTTCTATGTTTAGTAACAGCAGCTCTATTTCAGGGCAAACCGACATTTGTGAAGGAAACAAATGCTGAAAGATCTTCATGCAAATTTGGTCGAAGTACATTCGAAAAAGTTGGAACTTATTTAAAGTTTTGGTAATGATGGTCAAATTTGGTGGTTGACTGGCATCACCTGATGAGGCTATCACATCCTGCTTTCTTTCAAATCTGGTAACATTTTTATTGGCTGATTATTGAGAAGTAATTTCCAGTCCAGATTTTTCTTTTTAAGAAAAGTGGACATACCTGATGGTAGATTGTAATAATTTGAACAAAAGTGAAAAATCTTTATGCCAGAATACTGTCAAATTTTTTTTGGTGAGAATATGTTCCTTGTTTTTTTGTATTTTTTAATTTTTTATATTTTGCAATGTTTGCCTTATTAGGAAACAGGCTGGTATGCACAACTGAAACAATTTCAAAACTGGGTATCCTTTTATAATTTGGTAAAAATTGTACTGGGTGGCTATTGTATAGTTGTGTAAAGGTTTCTTTATTTTAAGTCATGGAGGCCAAACTGACTGGTATCATTTTAAAAACTAA
Organism: Sinohyriopsis cumingii; assembly: GCA_028554795.2. NCBI lineage: Eukaryota > Metazoa > Mollusca > Bivalvia > Unionida > Unionidae > Sinohyriopsis > Sinohyriopsis cumingii. The sequence goes on from CM068827.1 coordinate 121,354,192, forward strand.
CTAAGACCTTCATGCAAAAATGATATATGTCAAATTTAGGTCAAATTTAAGAATGATGAAAACAGCAAATGTTGAAGGACACATCCAGGCAATGTACGATGGATGATGACACATGAGTGATGCTGGGCACTACTATCACAATTTTACTTAGAGTGGACAGCTAACCAGAAAAGCATTGAAGCATGGACACCATTTGTAAAATCCGACTCCAAATGGTCAAGTTATTTTTGAGATGATGATGAAAATAAAACCTGTCAATGAATGGATGCAAAGCCATAACGTTATGGCCCCCGACAAGACAAGTCAGAAAAATTTCCATTTAATTTTTATTGCAAATTTCCAAAAACATCTCAACTGTGGGTGGAAAGATAACATAATCAAATATGCAACAATTCCAAATATACAAACTGCAGATGTGTAAAAATTGCAAATATGTGTAAGTACAATTACATGAATTCTTATATTAACATCACAAATAAAAACTTTTTAAATCAATTTTCAAACTATTAAGTAATGCAGTATAGTTGTAAAAATAACATTTATTCATGTAACCAACAAGAATACTCTGGCATCTGTTCACAAACTTACCCATCTTGTATAATCATTCAAAAATTGTGTACATTTTTCTAAATTAATAGTCAGACTGGTGTTGTGTTTACATAACTCTGACGCTTGTGCCCGTATCAATACAAAATAAACAACTGAGATGCATTACTAATAGATACAATTTAAACCAAAGTGACATGATATGAATGTGTTAATCCTCTCTTCAAGTTTCTTAACTCTATTAAAAACAAGGTACCCCCTTCTTTGTTGAGCCTGCCTTTTATTCAGATAAAATATCTTAACAAGACGTTTAATCTAACCAAGAGTCCCTTGAAAGAACTGATGCTCTACTGGCTGAAAAGAATTTCCAGGAATCCAATACAAGTCCATTTTTTTGGTCCTTTATATATACTGAGTATTATAAGCATCTCTAATGATATTCTTAACTGCAACATACCAAATCTAGTGAGAAGAATATTTTCTAACAGGTCTAAGTTAGCATTTTCTCAAGATATCAGTTAATGCAGTACAAATTATTTGGTCATGGCTTCCAACATGGAACTTGATATCATGGACAAAATATCACTGACATTCTTTTGAGAAAAAAACCCAATTTTTTAGGAGGCATCATTCAATATATTCTTCATTATATGCACAAACTGGGCTTGATAAAAATACATTCATATTTGTTTGTGTTGTCACGCTAAACACACAAGATCTCTGACCTTGTAATGCTGATGATGAATGTGTTCACTAGAAAATGTGATTAGATATATAATGTTTGGTCAAACCTCTGTTGTTGAAGTTGCTGTGTTTATAAGCTCAGTCAAATATAAACATGCAAGCAATGACCTTTGACTCAATCCCAATGTCAATTAAGTCAGTGAAATATAAACATGCAAGCAATGACCTTTGACTCAGTCCCAATGTCAATTAAGTATAGTTTTCAAAACAATTGGGCAAAAGTATTGCCATGTTGGTGGTCAGATCTATTCCAGTTTTTATATTATCAATTAAATACAGCAAACAGTGAACCCCCCATGACAATGTCACCATTCATGAAAGTGGAGTTGTGATAAAATTTCTCTGATGGACACTACTAAGATATAGTGGAGGTCAGAGGTCATTTTCATTCAGAAAAAGTTCAACATTGCTATGGAGGCTTTTAAAAATTTGTGGGGATCACCTTGTCATTATTTTCATCAAGGACTAATAGTGAGAATTGTTTCAGTGAAAACCCCATGTCAATGCAATTATTCCGTTCCAAATGGTATTGATAACAAGATTTTCAAAATGGCAGACACTGATAGGCAACACTTTTCTTTACGGCCAATAAGATATCACAGTATATATTTCAGTGAAAGGTCTATGTCTGTTATGACCATATCTGTTCAGATAGGAAGTATTTTAGTGAAATCGCAGTATCTATTATGAATGTATCTGTAGAAGGAACAACCATAAAAAGACTAGCAAAATGGATATACTGGCAGTCTCATCAGTGCCAGTTTCATTTAGGAGTAACAACATTAGAAGATAAACCATTTTTCTTAGTCCTCTTTGTTGATAACCCAATTTTTTTTTTTTTTTACAAAAGCCAGTTTTCTTTCCTAAGTGACAGTAACCTTGAACACAGAACTTTTTACCTGATTTGTGGTGTCAAAATGAATGTTTTCGTCAAGAATTACTTTTCTTGTTTCAGTCAGTGACCTCAAACTATGGGCTCCAAATTAATAGCCTTACTCCAAGCCATAGAAAAAATTTCTGATGATTTACATCATATAAAACTAGTGTTATTGTGTGGAAACCATTATTATTTTTTCATACCAGTGACCTTGACCTATGATATTTTTAAAACTCCAAAATCAGTAGGGTTCTCCCTTACACCTGGTGCATGCCATCCACATGATTTGGTAACCATAGATGATGGAAAACTTTAGTTTGCAGAAACCATTTTTCTTATTTCAGTCAGTGACTTTGACCTTTGAACTCTCGATCTTAGAACTGATAGGGTTCTTCCTTAACCCAAGTGCAAGCTATCCACAAAAATGCTAATAGTTGATGGTGGAGAATACAATTATAAGCCTCCTTTAAAATAGACATATTCAAAGTCTTTTAGTGAAAACCCCATGTCATTACAACAATCAAATGAAGTAGCTAAATCAAGATTTTCACAATAGACACCATGGCCAAGAAATTAGGCACCTGATTAGCACCATTTTTATTTAGACCAACCAGACATCTTAAGTAAGTCTTTTAGCAAAAGGTCAACATGACCATTCACTTGAGAGTGGCAATAACAAAATTTTAAAGGTGGCCATTCTGGTACAAATACTGGCTGTATGACTGGCTCCACTTTCACTTTATCCAAACTGACTACTTAAGAAGTGTTTTAGTGAAATGCCAAATGATCAATGTGACTTTCCATTCTGGATGCCTTATCAATGTGACTTTCGATTCTGAATACCTTATCAATGTAACTTTCCATTCTGGATGCCTTATCAATGTGACGTTCCATTTGGATGCCTTATCAATGTGACTTTCCATTCTGGATGCCTTATCAATGTGACTTTCCATTCTAGATGCTTTATCAATGTGACTTTCCATTCTGGATGCCTTATCAATGTGACTTTCCATTCTGGATGCCATATCAATGTGACTTTCAATTTGGATGACTTATCAATGTGACTTTCAATTTGGATGACTTATCAATGTGACTTTCCATTCTGGATGCCTTATCAATGAAACTTTCCATTCTGGATGCCTTATCAATGTGACGTTCCATTCTGGATGCCTTATCAATGTGACTTTCCATTCTGGATGCCTTATCAATGTGACTTTCCATTCTGGATGCCTTATCAATGTGACTTTCTATTCTGGATGCCTTATCAATGTGACACTTCATGCTGGATGCCTTATCAATGTGACTTTCCATTCTGGGTGCCTTATCAATGTGATATTCCATTCTGGATGCGTTATCAATGTGACTTTCCATTCTGGATGAGCAGTGATTTTTCATTATTGCCACTGTGCTGGTCATAGTGTACAACTAAAAGATTTGCGGTACCAATTATTTGGAGGAATGGAAACCATGTTAAAAATGGGTGAAGATAAAGTATATATGGACTTGCCTTGTCATGACTTGTTGATAATGAAAAGTAAAAAAGAATCTTTTGACAGCATATCCTATTTGACACTGAGAAAAAGAGACAATATTCAAAATCATGTTTCAAAGTTCTGTGTGCACTGAAAATTTTACTGATGGCTAGATTCTGGGAGTAATGCTTAGATAGGCTAACACTTTATCAAGGTTTAAATAACTATATTTTTCCCTGATAAACTTAAATTACTATCCCATCTATACAAAAGCATGGCCTTTATAAAATGACTTATCACTGATTTTAAGTTATGCATAGTCTGTTTGCAAAAAAAATGCACCTAATTTGAAAAGTTTAATAGGAAAAGCACAACCTGACATAAATGAGTAACTGTTATCAAATAGTCCCCATAATTTCTACTAAAAACATATACAGAAAAAGCATATACAGTTTCACATGCAAAGCATTCTTTGGGGTTTTTTATGAGATAAATTAAGAGACAAAAAGAGAAACAGTACAAAAGTAGCATGCTTTAATGCACTGGATAACATGCCTATGCACTGGATAACATGCCTATGCACTGGATAGCATGCCTATACACTGGATAACATGCCTATGCAATGGATAACATGCCTATGCACTGGATAGCATGCCAATACACTGGATAAGATGCCTATGCACTGGATAACATGCCTATGCAATGGATAACATGCCTATGCAAACAAGGAGAATACCTTATGAGTGGCAATTTTGGTGTGGTTCACTTTTTTACAGAGCTTTGGGACCATGTCACAAGTTTAAAATATGATAATATAGAACTGGAAAATTTAGAATACTGCATAAATGGCAAAAATTGCACATGAAAATTTTTCTGACATGGGAATTATACTAAAATGTAACAAAACAGACATTTCCTCAAATGTTGAAACACACTGAGATATGAAAAATATGACTGTGAAAAGAAGCAAGATATTCATTTTCAACAAAACTAAAAAATGGAAGCAATAAAAAATATTCCTGCAATTAAATGACGCTGACTTCCATAGAGGCAATAAGAAAATTGTGCCATTTTTAAATTTGTCACTGGTCTTCATTGTGGGTACATTCAGCTCTTTGCAAATTTCCAATACATGATTATTAATCAGCAAAAAAATTGAATCTTTAATTCATAATTTAAATTTTTAAATCTTGTAACATCAGTTGCAAAATACTACTGATGTCCATTAAAATAAAGAATTACTTTAGCCTTCTCACTGGCATTAAAATCATATACAATTTTTGCAAATGATATGAAATGTTTATATAACTCCAATTTGTATGCATTCAGTGTTCTATGAAGAAAAAACACATGAACCAACACTACCATTTAGTTATGTTCTTTGAACTGCAAACAATGATGATGGAACATTTGTATGCAACTTTGTCAAAATTACAGCAAGAAACAAAATGCTTATATAGAATTACTCAATGCCTATTGTTTGCCAGATTACACAACAGTATTTAACAAGTGGCCCAAGTGGACCTACTACTGATCACCTGGCATTAACTGACCACTTCAATAACCAGCTTTATGTAGTATTATTAAGAACATCACCAAATGTAAACTATTTCCCAAGGTTGATATTTTGTCAATTTGACTTATTTAATGTTGGTCTGATACAAAATTCTTTCCAAGGAATACACATAATAAAAATCGTCCAGGCTCTTTAAAAGTTAAATTTACTGATAAAGCTTTTTTTGTGGTGTACAGAGCAAAACTGTCTTTCATATGAAATTAAATTATAATTTAGATTGTTTCTTTTTTTCAGGCAATCAGTTCCTTTACTCTTGGTAATCAAAACTGGAAGTGTTCTAGGAGAAAAGCATATTGAGGTATCATTTTTAATAAAAGTCACAAAAAATAAATTTCAAACAATCTGCAAGCAGTGGTAATGAATATATGAAATGCCATAAAATAATGCCCAATATATATGATAACATATATATGACAAATGTTTTGGGCACTTTAACATGGCAATACTAGCAAGACAGCAAAAGTACAATGGTGATCACATTCGTGGGGACTAGAGCTGTTAGTGACTGCAAAAGCTCTATTTAACAGTTTGCTCAGCAGAACCTTAAACAGATCTTTGCAACACAAATAATAGTCCACAGCACTATGAAATGATGTTAGCTAATCAAATTCATCCACAAGTTTAGTAATATAAAGTTGCACACAACATTCATTTGAAATCAAATGATTACATCATGCTTTGTTAGGATTATAAAAAAACAATACATTTTAAATATGGACCATCACTATGCTATTTATTGATATTGTATACTTGTAACCAATCAAATGCAAATTAGCTGAAAATTAAACTAATACAAGCTCACATAACAAAAGGCCAGGTGGGCTTGATATCACCCACATGGCTCATATAATAGTTGACCATTTGACATGGCTGGCTTCTACAATATTGAAAATAACCCTTTGTAAATTTGCTCCCAACCCTTGCTTGTCAGTTTTACATATTTCACTAATCTGAAAAAATTATCTTCAAGGCTAAAAACAAAATTAACACATGTAGCTCAAGTTCACACTCATCCAAGATCCTGATGATATATACTGATCACCTGAAAAAAAGTCTCACAAGAAGAAACAAGCTTGGACAGTCAGATGCAAGGTAGTATCATTAATATTGACAGATATTACCAATAACATAATTATATAAGCTTATTTATCAAGTTTGTAAAATAACCAAACCTGACAAATATGTTAATGATTTTAGACTTTTTAATAACCTTGTTCAAAATTTGACAATAAATAGTCACCAGAGTGTTTACAAGCTCAGCCAGATGCAAGACCAATCTTTAACATTTGTAAATCTAACTCACTATTTTGCACCGCCTAATGAGCTAAAATGTTGCAAACCAAATTTGGTTAAAATCCAGCATTTCCAGGTACAGCTCTCCCTTGTTATAACATGGTAGTAGGGGTCAATAACTGCTGACCTTGTTAACCATGTTAATCAAGCACTGTGCTACATAAGGAACTTGAATATATTGAGAACAGTGCAATATATGGAACCTTGCTATAGTGGACACAATCAAAATTCTGTTCAATGATAATGAAATGAAGACATAAGGCTAAGTTTCACCATCGTTTCTTTCAACCCTTATTGTTATATATTGGTATCATTTGGTCATGGGGTCCACTGGATTATATCTGGAACTGAGTTACAATGAGGCATGTTAAAATGGGGTAAAGCTGTAATACAATACTCTGTAAACTAAAGTTTTGAATGATAGGGACATCAAAACCCCTAAAACCATAAAGTAGAAACATAGCAGTTGAACTCATCTAAAGTCACAACAATAAAAGCCTGTCTACCAAATTCAGCTGACATCCAACAATTTTAGGTAAAGCTATGATACAGTTGGCAGTTAGGCAATCATCCTAGCTAAACATACATACATATATGCATACATCATACACGGGTGTTACAATACTTACAAATCAAGTACTGTCCGAGTTACAATACAGGTGTTTCTACACTGTCATGATGGCAACAATGGCATTTTGGCGCTGTCCATTCTAACTCTAGTGATAAAAATTCTGGTCTTACAATATTTTTAGTATTGCAAATGCAATATTTTTAGTATTGCAAAGAAGTCATGCATGTTGCTGAACAATATCAAGTACCTAGAGTGGCTCAGGTCATTTCAGACTATTCGGAGAAACCAGACATGTTAAAAAGTCATTTTATTTTATTTGGCTTAAGTGGAGAATTTTTTTTGGCCTTTGTACAGTAGCTTCCTCCAACTTCCTTTTTTGTAGTACCTTTCCTTCTTGACTTCCACCTGTACACAGAAGAAGTGTTTCTTTTCCCTCAATCAAGAAAGATAAGTGTCATTTTACACATGCACTAACCTAAATATATTAAGACCTTAATCAAGGACTGAGTTGCTTGATGAGCACATATATCCAGGTTATTAATATAGAATGACCACAAGTTCACTAGAGTTTAATAACAGAATGAGACTAACTGAGATTGGATTTGATTTGTTTTCGTGGAGCACCCAAATAGACACAATGGAAACTTTGTTGTTCAGGAAGGTTTTGAAATTGAGAAACAAAAGTGAAGGTTCTTTTGTGGAAATTGACACAGACCAAAGCAAATATTTTAAGTGTAAGAAGGAATATGACATCAGTGCCTCAAACTGAATAAGAGTGCAATCACTGTCCATACTTATCAACATCTATCTTGTAGAACTTCAATGACTGCAATATATGACTGACCCTCCAAGTGAAAATTAAGCTCTGAATGTGACTACAGTTAGATCGATATTTGCATGTTCATATTCAAAGATCATAGCTTATGTTTGATCATTTAAAAGTTGAAGAAAGGCAGTCTAAAAATTTTCATTTGTTTACAAAACTTTTTTGTTTGCAGACGGGATTAAAAAAAACTAAACATACAACCCTCAAACACAAAAACCTAAACAAGGAAAACAGTCCAAACTATTTCCATTGCAACCTAAAAATGAAACAGCCCCACATGACCTTTACATTGAAAAGGATATGTAAATTATGAACATGGGACAAGGGTAAATATTGATCACATTACAATACTAGCTTCCACAATGCAGGTTACAAAAGAATAACTGTCCAAATATACCTGAACCTGCTCTATTACAATACTGACTGTAACTACAAACAATAGTGGAAAATACTGGATGAAAATACTACTTGTCTAGTATTATCAATATACACAGTATCTACCAGTATTGTATTTTGAAAACAATACTGGAATTTGTAATATTAACAGATGGCAAGATTTTTGCTGCTCATAAAATACTGGTTTTGGGGTACCATTTGTGAACTGGTTCATTAACATATTTTAAATGTGTCCATTCTCAAATGGAGAAAGACAGATACTGAGTAAAAAATACAGGAATCTAGTATTTAAAGGTACTGTCATTTAATGACAGACATATCAGTGTTATATCAAAAATAAGATTTGTGCTTGCAATGCAATTACGTGCCTGATTGTAACGAATGATTTTGTAAATAACATTTTCACATCCTTTACAGCATCTGTCTGATTAATACTAGTCTCTTTTATTTTACATATGTACATAAGATAGAGATCAACTATTTATTCATATGGTTGATTTTTCAGACTGGCAAAAATATATATTTCATTGCTTCTTTTCTAAATTTGCTTTCTTTTACACAGCCCCAAAAAAACAGTAAGGCCCAGTAAGGCATAACAATGTAATGCAATCATACAAGAGCCAATGATTTAGCTAAACACTCAAGTTCTCTGACAGTATGTTAACACACAAAGATTGTGTACACAAGCCAAATTTAGTTTAATCTTCATGTTAGAATGGAAAAGATACATCTATTTTAAAAGACAAATATGTTTTTAATGTTGCAATTTCTTTACATAATCTTTGTGCAACAATAAAAACAGTTATCACAAAATGCCCCTCACGACGTCAAGCATTTCATCAATAATGTATGGCTTTATTGAAGACCAATTTACTACTGTTCTCTTTCTAATAACATAAAAATGTATAACCTTTCATGGTACTAAGAGTTAAATTATAAAAATACCCGTCCTAACCAGCTCAATATTGCTGTCACTAAAGTGTCACAATTTGTAATGCTGTGTGGTGTACATCATCAGTTTAATCCATTCCACTTTGTAACGTATCTTTTGGTATACTGGTAGATACAGCCTGTTTACAATTTAGTATCCAAGGTCTATTTATGATCTTAGTGTCTTTTTAAATCGGCTTCTTTCATGGCTTAAGTACTGATTTATTCAGACAGAACTGATGATGCTGTAGTGTACATGTTGAAGTTCTTCCTTGGTATGTTTAGCTCCTTTTCCAAACATCTCCCATGCCCTCTTGGTACTATAGCTATGAAGTTTTTTCAGCCCAAACACCACAGCCTAAAATAGAAATGACTTGTATATCAATTAAATCAACTTAAAATTCCATTTAAGACGGACTAGTAACCTATGGCAAGTCAATAACTATAAGACCTAGCTGGTTTCATACAGACATAATAAGCTATTGCCAACCATAAAGATTAATTCTTACAAAGGCAGTCTGTAGTTTTCTGTATATTAGACCAATTTTCATTAAGGTGCAAAAGATTATCAAATACTGGTAACATGTAAGGTTTAACAACTGTTAAATTCATTTCTTTGTACTTGTATAATATAGCGACTATTTGACCGGTATATGGCACAGCCTTCATGTATTCCTACAATGTAAGACCTCATCCTTGATATTTATGTTTTGGATGTTGAGGTCTTACTGCCTAAATGATGGCGCTGTGTAGCATGTTTTGATGTCAACTGACATTGTAACTAAAGTCAAATTTTCAGAATTATCTCACACTTGGCAGCCAATATCATTGCTTTTCCACATATTAAAGCTATAATGTATTAGTGAGACTTTACTTACTCTGATGTCTTTGTCTGAAGAAATTAAAATTCTCACACAAGCAAATGGACCTGTTTTCAAGTTTCGTTGGCCTACATTTCAGTTGGCTGGAAAGCGATGGAAGCCAGGGATGCCAAAATAGGGTTAGGTTGAAGGATGATTTTTTAATGAAATGAATAAAAATATATTATGCCTTTTGGAACTGTAAGCAACATTTCATTTGTTCAACTAAGATATTCCCCAACATGAACCTACTTTGGCATACCTCGACAACCATCGCATTTCAACAAATTCAAATGTATGTCAAAAGATAATGAAAATGCATCCATTTGCCAGTGCCAGATTTTGATTCCACCAGGATAAAAACAGCACAGTAAGTATTTTAATTACACATCAATTTGTAGAAGGGCTGCCAAGTGTGTGAGATATTCCTGAAACTCTGATTATTCATTTCAATGTCAAATGACATCGGAACATGCTATAAAAGGCCATTATTTGGGCAGTAAGACGTAGCAATAAAACATAAATAACATGTGATACATGTTACATTGTAGGACTAAGCCTTCATGGCGCTGACAGCAATTTGTATTTCAATTTGCATCCTTGAGTTTACTGATAAGTACCCATTACACATAAGCTCTTGCAGTGTTAAAGATCTCAGGATTCAATTCAGCTTCTAAGTTATCTTGGCAGTTGGTTTCCCTGGGTTCCATATATGCAGATCTCTTGGAAATACATCACACTGATGAAATAATTCTTTTTGACACATCAGCAACTGCACTAAGCTTGAGAAGTTTATTACTGAAGGGAAACCTCCCCACTATGTAATAACAAACACCTGTGTAATAGTCCCTTACATCTTTATAGAATTCACAGATGCTACTTTCATGTAGGCTAACATAGGCCATGTATTTTCTTGTTTCTGAACCTTTCATAAGTGTATCAGCTGATGTTTGTTTCTAAGTCATGATAATCAATGTTAGTAAGATCCTTGGCTTATGAAATTTCTGCAGCCTTCTCTCCCTATTGCAGAATTAGGTTATGTCTGACATAACGATGTGGTCCAGAAATAATCAGTAAAGCCTCACTCTCCTTGACAGCGTAGCCTTACACACACTCATAGCCTTTTCCTCTCTGTACTCATTTTTATAAAGGCCCTCTTGTCATTTCTGACTGATTATGTTTGAAACCTAGTGTAAGTGATTTGGATATTTTAACGTAGTTTTAACAACTTTTCAGTCATATCGCTATGATGTCTGCAGTGTGGCAGTTTATAGTGATGTCTAGCACTGAGGCATCACACCTCAGACATGCAGCATGATGTCCCACCCACTTACATTATCCTGACACCAGGCCAACCAGTCCTAACACTAACCTCTTAATGCTGAGCGCCAAGTGATGCAGCTGTTAGTCCATTTTATAAGTCTTTGGTATGACTTGGCTGGGTTTTGAACCTGCAACCTCCTGCATCCGAGGCTGACGCTCCAACCACTAGGCAACCGGAGCATTCTGAAATCTTGACTTATCCTTTCACTCAATTTCTGTGACTTAGCTTCCTCTTTGGCAATTTCTTTGGGGTTTTTTTTCTTCAATCTCGACTCTTGTAACAGACTTGGGGTAGTACTAGCTTGACTTCTAGAATTATGACAGTTCAAAGTTTTACTGCATGTATTTTTTTTTTTCCTTCCTTGTTACTGGACACAATTAACATTATCATTTATACTAGACTCCCTCTCTGATCTGCAACCTTTGGCTTCAAACTTTTTGCCTCAAACTTCTTGTTTCTTGGTTTCTTTCTGAAAATACATTTGTCACGGTTCAACCTGTTGCAGCAGTTTCTTTATACCTTCATTAATAGACATTCATCTTGTCTATGCTTCAGTATCCTTTTCTGCTCTTCTCCACACAGACTCGGAAAACCTTTCTGTTCCAATTGTCTTTTCACATTTTTATACAAATAATATATGTCCACTGACAAGTCATTAAAACTCACAGGCAGTTTATAAGCCCGCTTTTAGGTACTAAATGTATCAAATGGCACAAACATCCACTTAAGCACTCTGAGGGATTAGTTAAATGTCCAAACACACCTTTATTGATATCCATCATCACTGACTGATTCAAATGCTATGCATTTATTCAAGTGTACATTTCTCTTTTTCAAAATTGCCATCCAATATTGTGAAAATATTTTCCCCAGCAGGGTCTCATGTTGGAAATGACAAAAGAGCTTAATAACTCCTGCTGTGTGATCAAAATATCTATACAAAAAAATAACTGGGTACAACGTCTCCCAATCATCAGTACCTATACTAAAGGGTTGGGATGAAATACGATTCACAATGTTTTTCTGAACTAAGTGTTGCAATACAATGGCATAAGTTTTTATTCTACAGTGCTGGTAACTATTTGCTACTGACGATCTGGGAGACATGTACCTGAATAGAGCTGAAGTGCTGTCTGATGCAGAAGCTGCAACATTATGCAATAGTTACAAAATCAGACTTCAGTCTTTATGACCTCTAGTCCAGTTTCATGCATTACAGATCGGTGTCATACATGCCAACCCCTGGCGAGGAAAAGGTGTAATCCACAAATAACATGATAAAAATTCATCAGCATATGTATAAAATGATTTATTTATCCCTCTGGACTTTAACATCAATTACTGCTTCAAGTTTTCATATATAACACTTTGAGCTTTAAAAAGCAACAGACTCATATTGCATTTCAAAACACTTTCTACCAGCTGAGACTATAAATGTTTTGCACACCAGCAGAGCACTAAGTGCTGGGTTATTACAGAGCCTGGATTTGAAATCAGTTTTACTTTTGTTAACAGTGCTGAACAATCTCTCACAGTCAGAATTAGAATGGTAAAGAAAAAAAACTGTATTCCTTTTATAACCTGACAAAGAAGAGGAAATTTATATCTTCCAGTTATTGGGTCTTTTAGCTGGCAAATACGATGAAAAAATCAACTCCGTCCCCATGAAGTACATTGTCAGGCAGAGTGCCAACTTGATACTTCAGGAGTTCTCCTTCTAATTTATCAGCAGCCTTTCCTGCAAAATGGTGCATCATATGACAGAGACGGCATGATATGAACAATGATGGAGACATTTTTCAAAACCTAGTATGCAACTCCTTTATGAATTCCAGTCATCACTGATGCAGCATCAGCTGAAAACCCCATACAGTTCTGCCAACTTGTATTTATTGAAAGCATTATCAAGCAAATAAAAAATTGTTTTTTCCAGTGGAATCTACTGTTAATTCTGGTAATGAAAGAAGAGCACTCTGACTTTGCCCTTTTCATTGTCAAAGTCTCTTACACAGATGAGTACAACTTTTTGTCATCATGTACATGCCAACCCCTGGCAAGGAAAAAGTGAAATCCAAGTGGACACAAAGAGTAGTCCAAGCAGAAAAAGAGTAATCCACAAATAACATGATAAAAATTCAATGAGCACATGTACAACATGATTTATTTATCCCTCTGGACTTTTAACATCAATTACTGCTTCAAGTTTTCTTATATAAAACTGCATTTCAAAACACTTTGTACTAGCTGAGACGATGAATGCTTTGCACACTAGTAGAGCACTAAGTGCTGGGTTATTGAGCCTGGATCTGAATTTACTTTTATTTTTGTTAACAATACTTAATAATCTCTCACATTTATGTTTATTCAAAGCATTATCAAGCAATAAAAAATTGTTTTCTCCAGTGGAATCTACTGTTAATTCTGGTAATGAAAGAAGAGCACTCTATCTTTGCCCTTTTCGCTGTCAAAGTCTCTTACACAGACTCTTCAAAGAGTGTATGGCTTGTAAACTCTTCGATACACATGTAGCAAAGTTACCCAGTGCAGTGTGCTATAAACAGAACACCTGTTACCTATTCGACTCCATACACATAGGCCTGCCTGTTAACTCCTAAGCAGTGCAGTGTATATTACGTTCAACAGCAATTTTAACCATTTTACCTTTTTGGTACACGTCCATTATGTATGGAAAAAATTTAAGAGTAAAGTCCGATTGTTATAGCTGTGTAATTATTTTTCGTGTTAGAATTTTTTATGTGCTTTAAAATTTTGAGAGAACTCATTCCCCTTTAGTTAGTGAGGCTGCATGACCAACCGTAGCTGCCATTTCTCATACTCGAAATTTACAAGTTCTTTGTCTGTGTCTACAACAGTAAGTCATCTGAATTTGATAATTTATAAAAACTAATTGCTGCCTACATCAATACCAGAGCCTTTACCTAAGTTATTGAAGCTTTCATAGTTGTGATTCTAATTGTGAAAACTCGAGTAAGTACGGAACGAAATCCGCGACCTCCATTTTGGAGAGTGGAGAATATGACCCAGTTACTTTAAATAGCAGATTTCGACCAGAGCATTAAACAGCAACCACATGATCTGACGTAATGGTCATTTGCAGCAATGAATGTAGTATCTTATAGGGGGTCTTCCCCAAAGGTAGCATTACGAAAACCTGCTCAAAATGGCTGTTTACAGCAGGCGTCGAAAGGCGATTCCATGAGAATGGTGTAGAGGCGTCAAAAAGCATTTGTATGCGAATGGAGTAGAGGTGTCCAAAGGTGCTTGCATGAGAAAACAAATTCATTCTTTTGGGAGGGGGATATACCGAAAACGCGTACACAGATATGTGTAAGGCGTAATTTAGTGAAAAAAAGCATAATGATTATGCCAAAAGCGTAATGGTTGGCATGTATGTCATCATAATCAATACTCCTGTCTGCTGCAATACTAAACAGGCAATTTTTCATGGCTTCTGCAATTTTAAGTGAAGTATCTTCTGCTAAACACCTAACAATGTTAGATGATTTTGTTCTTGCACATGCATATTTTCTGCAACTTTAGAATCAGGAAACATCCATTTGAACAAAGGACCAATATAATCTTCTACCGCTAGGGATAGTTAGTGTTCTTTTAAGAACTCGGTACATAATGTCTCTGCATTTATAAAATTTGTGTCCACAATTTAGTTCTGCTGTAAAAAACGAAGTTACCTTAGTACTGGAGTTAGTAAAATGAGTTAATTCAAGGTTTCTTTGTTTTACCACCATGACCAATATTAAAATCCTTTCCACACAGCCTGCAAGGGTCGTGAAGCTGCCCTAGAATGGAACGCTGTAATATGTAGTTCATGTATTCATCTCCGAATTGATTTTTCATTTTTTTCTAATCCATCTGTGAAATTATTTGAAAAACATTTTTGCTCTAACACACGCATTGACTTGAATAAATCTGACTTGACTTTTAGTGCCAAATACCTACAGACTGGTTCTGTACCAGATATCAATTTGAACAAAGAATCTGTAAGCAAAGATTACAAGTTAGAAAACCAGTATGTTCTCTCCTAACTAAGCCATACAGCTGCTATAAATAGAAACCGAGGTCAAAAGTTTAAAAGTAGAACCAGCCTATTTCTTTTAAATAGGGCAACTGCTATAAACAGAACAATACTGTTAGGAAAGTGCATGCAAGTCTACAGAAAAGCGTACTCTTATTTCCTATTTACATAGAAGCAATCTTTTCTAGAATACGGTCTGTGGGATTAATGGGATGTTAATAAAAATGAGAAAACAAATTATTCATAATGATTATGCCAAAAGCATAATGGTTGGCATGTATGCAGTGTGTGAGTGTGTGTGTGTGATTTGGATTTTTAACGTAGCTTTAAAAAAAAATCAGTCATACTGCTACGATGTCTGCAGTGTGGCAGTTAATAGTGATGTCTAGCACTGGGGTATCATGCTGCAGATATGTAGCATTATGTCCCATTCAGTCACATCATCCTGGCACCAGGCTGACCAGTCCTAACACTAACCTCTATAAATCTTTGGTATGACTTGGCTGGGATCTGAACCCATGACCTCCCACATGAGAAGGATGCTCTAACCACTTAGGTCATTAAAGCAGTCCCATTTCACATCCAATTTCCATAAAAGTTCAATTACCTTCAGTGAGATTTCAAAGCAACATATTCTTTATGCTTTCTGGAATTCATATTATGGCAACAGTCATCTTACATGGCAAAGGAAATGCTAAAGCTGACATAACATGCAATAAATGTAATGGTCGCCTTTTTTACTTTTTCTTTTTATGACCAAGAATCAGAATAATCCTTTCTATCTTTTTGTGACCACTTTTTAAACTTTTTTTTTAGACTGAATGTTCTCTCCACCTTCACCACATTTGTGTTTGGATGACATTTTCAGATGATCGGAAATTAAAATTTAAAAGTGAAATCTTGATTGGGTGGGTGTTTTTTGCATGAACAACATGGGTAGGTTTAAAGAACCTGAGGTACCACTGTATAGTTAGTCTAGTTTCCTACTATAATCCACTAGTCTAAGACCCAAATCCAGCCAATATCCAACACAATGATCACATGTACAGTTTTTATTCTATCATTCAATATGTAATTTTAGCATCTTTTCAGTAAGATTTATGGCAAAATCATAAGGGTTGGCAGGTCTGTTGCTATAACAACTGCACTGGACTTCAAAAGCTTTCAAACAAAACATTGTTCATCACAATGATTATGAAGCAATAGCCAATACAGGAACTTTCTGCATATAAGTAAATAAACTTTAGGCCTATAGTAATAGCATCCTGAAGTAAAAATATTTCAGTATAAAACGTCTGAAACAATGAAACATGTTCTCTGCTTAAGCTGGCAACACAAGCAAGACATGAAAGCCTATCATACAAATTTCAGACCTATTGTAATATTATACCAAAGCTGAATGCAACAATGCAGATATGTGACTTTCAAATGCTTAAATATAAAAAATATAAAACATTAACACTGTTCACACATATCACCTTTCTGCAAAAGCAGACAAGACAAACCAGACAGCAACCCCAAGCAGATAAGTGTATAAACTTTAGATGTATCATACAATATGATAATTGACAGGTAAAGGAATACAGTGCCATGGCAAGGGATAATGGAAGAGGATTGTACACTTCCCTTTGTGATGTACTTCTGGTTCCAGAGAATAAGACAATTCATTTGTCCTTCAGTGTACAAACAAAGCACCTGAAGTTACTGATGTAAAATATGGATGTTATAAACTCATAAAAGATGCAAAAGTGCTCCAAGAGACACAGACATATGCAAAAATTTAGCATCAGTGATAACAATGATAAATATTACAAATAATGCAGTGAAAGTCCAAATATGTATATAATTAAGTAAAATGATTCAAAATTTGCTTCTTATTTTGTTCACCAATACAGAATACAGGGAATGGTATTAAAAGAAGTGAGGACAGAAAATATCTTTTGTTACCATGTACCAATGATAAAAATATGATTTGAATAATGACCATCAAGCTGTGTGAGAGTGAGAGAGGAAAAAGAGAATGGAACAGACATACAGATGCAGAGAGAATCCAATCAGCACAAAAAGACAGATTAACAAACAATGGGTAGACAAAGAGTTTTATACCTCAGGAACCCAGACATCAAATACGTAACTTGTTGTGTCAACTCCATCAAACATCTGACTGTCTTTCAGCCACTTATTCATGGTGAAGATTATACTGTCCATCTGAGAGACAAAACAATTACAGGTGTAACAGTTCAATGATGCACATCAGTATCATAAGACTTTTATCTAATCGTTCATATGCTGGCTGATTCATTAGAACTAAGACAATGTATTCATACAAGTAATAAAATATTACTCAACACAATACATAAAAAATATACAATTTTAAAAATATGAAATTACCAAACAAAGCTTAATTTTGTTCTTGAAGTGTTTCTCAGGAACAGAATTATCTATAACCTGAATAACAATAAAGAGTAAATATATCCAAATAATGTTATTCAATATGTGAATATAGCCTGCTCTATGATGATTAATAATCCTTCAGTACTCTGGAGCATCTGTCCTCTCTATTGACTATTGTTATTAGACCTGTGTATCTGTCCTCTCTATTGACTATTGTTATTAGACCTGTGCATCTGTGTGTCTGTCCTCTCTACTGACTACTGTTATTAGACTTGTGCATCTGTGTGTCTGTCCTCTCTGTTGACTATTGTTATTAGACCTGTGTATCTGTCCTCTCTATTGACTATTGTTATTAGATCTGTGTAACTGTTCTCTCTATTGACTATTGTTATTAGATCTGTGTAACTGTTCTCTTTTGACTATTGTTATTAGATCTGTGTAACTGTTCTCTCTATTGACTATTGTTATTAGACCCATGTATATGTCCTCTCTATTGACTACTGTTATTAGACCTGTGTATCTGTCCTCTCTATTGACTAGTGTTATTAGACCTGTGCATCTGTCCTCTCTATTGACTATTGTTATTAGATCTGTGTATCTGTCCTCTCTATTGACTACTGTTATTAGATCTCTACTAGTCTTGGACACTAAGATGTTTGCAGACTATAAAATATGCTGCATTGTGATGCATAGTGCACTAATAGATCAAAATCACACTATACATAGCATGACACTTATTTTGGCATTTACTATGTATTATTATGCATATCATGCCTCAGATGTCTAAATGATATACAGGTTTAACAACAACAGTCAATAGACAGAACAGACACAAGAGTACCTCATGTCTAACAGCAATAGTCAATAGAGAGGACAGTCATTCCAGAGTAATGTAGAATTGCCAATATGTGTATGTCCTTCAAAACAACAATCTGACTGCCTTGGCAGCCAGATAGAAATCAATTTCTTCTTATTTTTCTCCAGAGGAGCTTAGAATTTTTTTTTACCAAACATGGTGTGAAAAGATTCTCTATTAAAACTGAGGTCACACTTCCCAGCACTGACTATTCAGTAATGTAAACAAATCTTTGAAAATTCAGATCTCCATGCATTGAATGCAAGAAGCATTTTTAACTGACATTTTTTTATATGTGCTTCTAAACAATCACTTAAAGGTTTAAGTCTATCTTGCTACGTATAGGTATATCGATACACACTTGACATATAATTAGAATTTAGTAAGCATTATTTGTGTTAAAATTTCATCTAACATTATAATATGTTTGAAATTAGTGATAATGATCTAAAACTATACTCTCTTAAACACATGAAGTAGATATATAATAAATTATGGACAAAAACTGTTGACAACTTCCTCCATCATGTAGAAATTTGAAGAAAATGTCCAAGTCTTGTGATCAAAGTACACTGTATATAACTAAAGATTAACAGTGTATTGCAAGGCCTGGATAGCTACAGTTTGCTGTGCTGGGACTTAATCAGAGGAACTTGTGATGGCAACCAAGAAGATGCCTCTAAATGATGATCTAGACTGCAAAAATGCATGATAAATTTAGCCGAAGTTCAATACAGCTTAGTAAAATTATGCTGTGGAAACCAAAGAAGGATTGGTTATCAGGGGCAATAATTCTTCTAAATGTTAATGTGGACTGCTGGAAAGTAAACTCATTCATGGTCTCATAAGCATAAAATTGCATGCCAAATTTAGTTAAATATCAAACACTCCTTTATGAAGTAATGCTGCAGAAATCAATACCAATCATGAGGAATAACTCCTGCTAACAGTACAGTGGAATGTTGGAAAACAAATGCACGAAAGATTTCATCAATATAAAACACCATACCAAATATGTGTGTGTGTGTGTGTGTGGGGGGGGTGGAATCTTGTAAATGATGTGAAATGCTGCAAATCTAACTCAAGGTTCCATCATTATAAAGCACCAAACCAAATTTAGTTGAAATCCCTCAAATGAAAGGTCTCATCAATACGGACCAAACTTGGTTGTATCCAAGAATCCTTGGGAAAATTAAACCATTGAAACATTAGTTACAGGGCAAAGCAACCAGAGGCATAACTCTAAATGAAGACTGGAAATCTAGGTAAAATTCTGGATAGTGCCTCATATTAAATTTGGTTAAACATCCAATGATTCCCTGTAAAATAATCCTCTGGAAGCCAAACTGCTGACTAGCAGACATGATACTAGAGCAATCTGCCAACTTCATTGAGCAAAGCCCTATTTAAGCCTGATAACTGAAAGAACATACATTTCAGACAGATGCAATCAAACCCCCTTAAAAACTTAGGTCTCTTGAAACCTGCAATTAGCTGTCATATGTCTGATGTTAACACCCAAAACTGAAAATATAATTGGAACAGACAATTAATGTGAGTAGTAAAGGTCATTTTATTCCTGATTTTATTCAAAGGACTTCAATCTTTGTTCAAATTTGATCTGGGTTCTCAAATTTCCATCAAAGACTGTTTGGTTTTCATTGATAATAACATCAAATTATACCATCAAAGGCAATTACAGCGAAGTTCCATATATCAATTGCTGTCAGTAAACAGTTGTTCATTTGAAATATGAAAGGACCAATAACTGATTTAAGTTCAACTATTACTTCTTTCCACATGGAGTGCTAAACCTGTCCAACTAAGGCAGCATGGTTTTCCAATTTTCTGATACTTACTTTTAACTATAAAACATGTAGTATTTCAAACTGTTGTAACATCAGCATTCATGGCCCTGAATTATTTTTCATGGCTTCCCAAAGATTTCAGTGAGTATTTTTTTACTATTTTTCTTACCAAATTTGAACTTTCTCCAGATGTCATTTTGTTTATCTCTGCACATACAGGTATAAAAGTAGAAGAAAGAAAAAAAAAAAAAAAAACCAACATAATAAGCTTGCCACAACAGCAATAGGGTTCTAATCCATCTGGCAACTACCTATGTCATGTGTTATTTGATCCATCCAAAATTTATTCATTATTTCTGGAATATATTTAAATAACACAAATTTGAAATTTAATTTAATTTATTCCATTTTATTGTTCTGTGTTCCCTCAAATAAATTCAAGGAGTTTTGGAAAAAATAAAGTTCTTTAAAAAATTCAAGGACTTATCAAGGATAAAGCCAACGTTTTCAAAATTCAAGAATTTTCAATTCTGTATAATCCATTGTATCATTCAATCAAAATGTTTGCGATTTTCATTATCAAAAGATAATCCCTTACAATATGACAATTTATTAAAATAAAACTAAGATTTTACAGAACTGCTGTGTTATGTAGCTGGTCTAGTTATCTCAGCTCTAGTGATTTGTCAACTGACAAAAAACTGGGGTCTAAGACTCGATATTTACCTGTGTTTCCTCATCCAGTGGACCAAAGCTTTGATTCTTGATTTTTGCCCTCTCTTTGGATGTACCAGACTTGTATATTGTATGTAGCAAGCTTTCCTTCTTCTCATGTAGAATGTCAAGGAGGTATGCCTGCATAGACAATAATTTTTTTAAAACAAAAAGGCATGTCAAACCCATAGGCTAGAAGTTGCATGTCAAACACACTATCAATGAATTGTTGTAAAACATGGAATCTTAAACAGAATTTTTCAGCACATGAAAGGCCATATATGGCAGCAAGTAAAATTTGGTTGTGAAAAGCCCTGGGTTGAACCACCAACCCATGGGAATCATGCTGGCAAGCATTCTCGCATACACTTTACAGGCTGATGCGAGACTTGAGCTCCTGTGAACACAGATGAAATGTATGTGATCTGTAAAGGAAAGAGCCTTAGACCTCTTGGCTACCTTGGGTCCAATCAATTAATGGGTTTAGAAAACCTAAACAAGTGATAAAACTTTAACCAAAACCTAAACACAAATTTTCTATGGCTGTGACCTTGACTCCAAGAACATAGAGGCAAGTAAGCATGTTGTTTAATGAATGACATAAACTTCAAAATGATTCTAGCCAAGTAAGTTTAGAATCTATGAAGGGATTTATGAAATATCTGCAAATGAAAACATTTAATTAAAACCTCAAGAAAACCAATGATGCTGATAGTGTAAAGCAACTGATATGACTTGTTTCCTACTAAGGGCTGTTCCATTTAAACATACATGGCACCCAGCGAAGATGAATTTTTATAAGAGAAAAATTTTAGAAAAGAAGAGTTTCAACGCTAATGGTTGCTATTTCATGAATAAAATGTCCCTAGTTTCTCAAAAAGAAATCTTGCCTTCTGTGAATTAACAAAAATACCTGAAACTGCAGTGACAAAATACACAATGCCTTTAGAAGTACACTTGATGTGTATCGAAGCCTCTTGAAGTAATGTCTATAATGATCTTTCAAAGGATGGTGGTTTTGCAAGTAAAGGTAATTCATGCAGAAAACTGAACAACTTATTTAGAAAAATCATTTTATTAACAATTAGTTCCAACATGATTATAAAAGAGGTATTAAACCATTTAATTGCCACTCCATTATCTTCTTACTGTCGATGTACAACCAGGATTGAATCCCATTCTTAAGTTTTTATAGGTCCTTAGGAACTCATGCCCATGAAATATCGTGGGAGAGTGTATGTAAAATCAGTTACTTGATACTTTATGGTTTTCTTCTGGAAACTGCCTTTAAAATGTTATCACATATAAATGATGTTTAGCATGCAGCGATGTTATCAGACATGTTGACTGTTAGGTCATTACACATGTCAGATGATATAACACGAGTGGTGTGGCTAGAGAGCCTTTTTGAAGATCTGTGATTTAATTTTTGGTTGCCCTGGTTTATTCACTATAATTATCAAAGCCTTGTTTGAGAAGTAATACACATTCGGGTTTGCTGGTTCTAAAACAACTAGCTTGCAACTACACTGCATAGAATCAAAGTTTTATAATTATATGACAGTAGTTCCAGTAAACTCAACTGCATATGTTTATGTCTGTTTCCATTTCTGTCCAAGACTGGTAATGTTTTAAAAATTAGCATTAAAGAAACACAGACCAGTACTAGTGCATTGCATTTATTGCCATTCCAATTACCCCATTTATACTGTCTAGTATTTGTGTCAAATAGAAAAATGTCAGAATTATCAGGGCTTTGATAAAGATCTAGGAAACCAATTATTGGAGTAAAAATGTTTTTTCAATATCTGTCTTTAAGGACCACTGCTATGTGAGACCACTTGTCTTGACAGACCATATTCTCAATGCACATATTTATTAATTTTTTGGGGCAGAAGGGGTGGTTTTCAAGCCAGTTCTATTCGTACTATTAAATCTTTCTAATACATTAGGAGAAAATCTACTATCTTGCAAATCCATCCCTCCCAAACCCCCCAAAATACACCAAGTTCATATTTCAGCTTATTTTTGCAATAAAATTACTAAAATGTCATCAGATGAAAGTTAGACAAGATTAGTCTCTCCAGATTGAGGGACTTGCACCAAATACTGTCATTCACCAGTTATTACTTGAGCAGAAGTGCACATTCTTCCTTGGATGAAATTTCCAGGAGAGCATGGAAAGGAGCTACATTACTGAATCATAATAAATATATGAAAAAGGAAGTTTACATCCCCTTACCTTGGAGTTGGCCTTGAATGTGTCTTGACAAATAAATATTCACTTCCGTAAATCTAGTTATAGCCAAGTATTCCATGCTAAGCTGTTTAGTGGCTTGGGAAAAGTACAATGACATATGCAGATGACAGTCATTCCAACAGGCACACCAGAGCCCATTAGAATTAAAGTTTTTCCAGACAGACGCTTAAGAATGCTGTAGCAGACTTCCATCCTGAATGATGTTGGTCAGGGAACATTTTTGTTTGAATGCTATAATAGTGGTGACTGCTCTATCTATGTGAAATGATAGGTGTAAGAAATTAATGTGATCTAGGGTTAAATGCTTGTTAGTTGAGTGGATATCAAAACCGAGTTAGGATGAAAGAAGCTGAGAAGAATTATAAATCCTACTTTCATTAAGCCATAAGAACAAATGTACTCACCCTCTTTTAATCAAATTAGTATGTTTCACGTACTATTCTGATGCCCTAATGGGATAAATGGACTATCCCATCTGGACAGCAAGTATACTGGGAGGTAATGTCTGAATAGGGTGAGATGAACTTGAAAAAGGATTTGATGACTTGATTCATTCATACCTTCTGAGGCAACTGACAATAGCAGAGGTGTTGGAAGGAATTAGAAGACCTCTGTCCTGATTGCATTTCCTGCCACAATCAATAGGCACCTGCTGTGGCTTTCATCTCCAGGAGGCAGGTAAGACTGCTCATCAAGAGACTATACCTTGCTTAATGAGGAGGGCTAGAAGTGGGTACCCTGAGGAGTCTTGAAGGCATCCATGTCAATTAATATTTCTGACAGCTGGTGCTGAAATGGAATGCCCACTATAAATTATAGAGGTTCTCCATCTGCCAAGGTGGAGCCTCATGTAGTCAGTCGCTTTGAATGTTTGGTTAACCTGGAAAGGCCTTAACTGCCACTGAGATTAAAGGACTATCACAAGGAGTCTAATATATTTAGAGCCCATGGTGGGAATATCCTTGTACATGTTGAAGAGTTCCCAGGTTGATATTCAATTCTCCTCCAGGACAGACGACACGAAACAGGCAATCATCAAAGCCCAATCCAGAAGGAGACAATCCAGATAACCCGCAAACTGCATTTATAGATGAAGAAAATGATATGACATTGAAAAAGTAGTTCTGTCTTTGTTGAAAAATATTCTAAGGCATGATAAGAGATGAATCAAGGATAACGTGTTTTTACAAAAAGTTCCAATTTAATTCTGGTGATGTCCAGGTGTTTCAATGACTGGATTGTGGATGTGAAACATGGTCCTGGATGAAATCTCTGCAATGCAGAGCATAACCTGTGAATGGGAATATGAGGGGGCACATCGAAGGGGTCAAAGCCGATTGTCAAGGGTCCCTAGCACATCATGGTAATGGTCAAGAAGGAAATGACTGAGATCTAGCAGCTCCCTTGTCAAGGTCTTTGTAGTACAGCTATGGAAAGAAATTTATTGCTTTCAGTGATTTGGAGGATAAAGGAGACAGCTTTAGAACTGGAGAGCAAGTGCTGAGCTGCCCTGTTGAGTCAACAAACCATGCGCAAGATTGATTCCCAGGCATACATGTTAGCTGGGGTCTCAACAGTGGAGTCTACGCTATGCTATACTTTCTGAAAAATAATCATGGTGACCCGATCGCACATGCAGTACTAGAATAAAATGGTAGCAGACAAAATATTATAGAATGTTACGAGGATAAATTACACCGAACAAAATGGTGTGGACCAAACTGGTGTTTATAACTGACATTATGGCATTACACAAATTATATAAACCAAAAAAACCAGCAAATTTGTTGAGTTTAAAATAAATCTGTTTTAAAATTAATCTACAGAGTCTAGATGGATCAATAGAAACAAATTTTTTAAAATGTTGTATAATCTTTTGGTCACTAGTTTTAAAGTCTAAATAATGTATCTCTATATCATTAATAGTAGCTAATGGAACTATGTTACAAATTATCAATTGGGAACACTTCAACGTATCCTAAGTATGCAACTGGATCTGGACTGTTGAAGTAAATAAATTTAAATAAATATGTAAACCAATGAATGACATTTTGTCTTCATAACATTTTTCTGGCCACCCAGAATCTTGCCAATACATAAGATATTGTGACACAAGGTTTCCATTTCATGTGCTTTGTTTTCATAGTTACGTGACATGATCACTAAATCTGGTGCCAGCTGAATTGTGCATCAGCTACAGGGTTGGGGCTATAAGTGGTATGACCGGGTGCTGGATGTTGTTCGCATCTTGGGTCCATGAATGAGTATGCCAGACAGATCACCATACACTGGGTATGAGTCTTGGTGGTTACAGAGCTAGTGTGGACGAGGTCCCAGGCAAGTTTATGTCCAGTTCCAAGGTCATTTTTGGCTATTGTGGGACAGATCACTATAAGCAGTACTGGGGTATATTTGTGGTGATCGGTTGTCCATCACTGGTTCAAGTGGGCCTATGTCTCATCTCGGTACTTGCCTGGTAGTGTTTTTAGAGCTGGCAGGACTTCATGTACTGGCTATTGTGGGATAGATCACATAAGCAGTACTGGGGTATACACGTGGTGATGGGTTGTCCACAACTAGTACAAGTAGGCATATATCATGTCATTACTGGCTTGACTGCTGTTTAGTGCCAGCAGGACTGAGAAATGACTGTAAAGTAGTACTGGGTCTTAAAGTGTGCTGATGGGTTTTCCACAACTGGTTACAGTGGACTTACTACACAGAGTCAGTTTAGTGATCGCGTGACTTGCATGAAAAGGCCATTGAGGGATCGATCACCATAAGCGACTGGTTCAAGCTTCTTGACAGTTTTCAAGTGCTGGTTGGACTGTAAGTAAGTGGTGGCAAACTGGATGACAACATTGCTGCAATGGTGTGTGGTGCCAATGGTGAGACTTTTTCTTGATCACAACATCCTAGCCAGAAGCGACTGTGACTTTAAAAGTGTGTGTAGTTGGCAAGTCTAATAGCTGCATTCTTCAAAGACTGCATTCTGACTCTCTTGTTAGCTCAGTAAATGTGTTTGGTGGAAACACTCACCCCTCTGTCTTCCTCCATGTATTGCAAAATTCAGCTGGATGGTCTGAACAATACATACAAGTCATGCAGGTGGGAATATGATCTCCACCAGCTTAAACCAGTTAAATGCATCACATTAAATCTTACCATTACTGTCTGTAATTATAGAGAGCAAAAAAAATGATGTATACAGCAAAATCAGTCCAGCATTATTCAATGTTTAAGGAGAAGTGGACATTTGAGAAATAGAATAAATTACAAAAAATTACAGAAATGATTGTATTATTGAGAATAAATGTTGGTTTAAGTGCAATAATTCAAATAATGTCAAGCGCTGTGATGTGCTGTTATAACTACTGACAAGTGGTATAAATAATTAAGACAATGCTGGCTAGCTTGTGAAACAATGAAACAGAAATTGAAGTGCTAAATATTTGTTTATTATGCCGACAGAGTGATGGAGTATGCTTCCCTGTGATGAGAACACTCTTAAGGATCAAACAAAATTGTCAAATGGCACAAAATGAAAGCCATTCCTAACGCATTTTTAAGAGATTCAAATGGCACTAAAATGGAAGGTATTCCAAAGCTTTTCAAGACAAATGGCACAAAACTGAAGACATTTCCAAGGTCTTTCAAGACAGCGTACTGACAAGACATGAGCGGAAGTAGTAAATGGCAAAAGACTGAATTTAGTGCCGATCCCTCTATACAAGGGCAGACAATCTGACTTCTATCTCGACAAGCCAAGAAAAGCCATAATACTTGGTTAACATTTCCAGCATGGGAAGGCTGGATGTGTATAGTAGTGGATGTTGTCCTAACATATTACAGAAATTGAAATAGGGATTCCACCCACAAACCCAACACCACAACTTTAGATTTGATCACCGTCGTTTTAAAACTTGTATTTATTTGTTTTTTTAAAAATTGATGACTCATATTATTTATCACATGCATCAACCATATAATTGTGAAAACCAACCAACCTTACAGTCCTCTGATAAAATCACATCAACAAGTTTCTGGTTTTTCTTTAGAATTCTTACTCGCCTGGAAAAAAAAAAGAGAAACTGAATAACTATGGTATTTTGAGCATTATTTCTCTATGCAAATGCAGTAGACATCTACAAGTCAAAATCCAAACCAGTAGATACGTACAAGTCAACATATAAATGCAGTAGACATCTACAAGTCAACATGCAAACCCAGCAGACGTCTACAAGTCAACATACAACATAAAAGCCCAGATGTCCAAAAGTCAACATGCAAATCCAATAGACATCTACAAGTCAACATTCAAACCCAGTAGACATTTACAAGTCAACATCCAAACCCAGTAGACATCTACAAGTCAACATCCAAACCCAGCAGACATCTACTAGTCAACACACAAACGTAGTAGATATCTACAAGTCAACATGCAAACCCAGTAGACATTTACAAGTCAACATGCAAATGTAGTAGATATCTAGAAGTCAACATGCAAATCCAGTAGACATCTACAAGTCAACATGCAAACCCAGTAGACATCTACAAGTCAACATGCAAACCCAGTAGACATTTACAAGTCAACATCCAAACCCAGTAGACATCTACTAGTCAACATGCAAACCCAGCAGACATCTAGAAGTCAACATGCAAACCCAGCAGACATTTACAAGTCAACATTCAAACCCAGTAAGACAGCTACAAGTCAACATCCAAACCCAGTAGACATCTACAAGTCAATACGCAAACTGAGTAGACATCTACAAGTCAACATCCAAACCCAGAAGACATCTACAAGTCAACATGCAAACCCAGTAGACATTTACAAGTCAACATCCAAACCCAGTAGACATCTACAAGTCAATATGCAAACCCAGAAGACATCTACTAGTCAACATGCAAACTGAGTAGACATCTATAAGTCAAGATTTAAACCCAGCAAACATTTACAAGTCAACATGCAAATGCAGCAGACATGTACAAGTCAACATGCAAACCCAGTAGACATGTACAAGTCAACATGCAAACCCAGTAGACATCTACAAGTCAACATGCAAACCCAGTAGACATTTACAAGTCAACATCCAAACCCAGTAGACATCTACTAGTCAACATGCAAACCCAGCAGACATCTAGAAGTCAACATGCAAACCCAGTAGACATTTACAAGTCAACATTCAAACCCAGTAGACAGCTACAAGTCAACATCCAAACCCAGTAGACATCTACAAGTCAACATCCAAACCCAGTAGCCATCTATAAGTCAACATGCAAACCCAGTAGACATTTACAAGTCAACATCCAAACCCAGTAGACATCTACAAGTCAATATGCAAACCCAGAAGACATCTACAAGTCAATATGCAAACTGAGTAGACATCTATAAGTCAAGATTTAAACCCAGCAAACATTTACAAGTCAACATGCAAATGCAGCAGACATGTACAAGTCAACACGCAAACCCAGTAGACATGTACAAGTCAACATGCAAACCCAGTAGACATCTACAAGTCAACATGCAAACCCAGTAGACATTTACAAGTCAACATCCAAACCCAGTAGACATCTACTAGTCAACATGCAAACCCAGCAGACATCTAGAAGTCAACATGCAAACCCAGTAGACATTTACAAGTCAACATTCAAACCCAGTAGACAGCTACAAGTCAACATCCAAACCCAGTAGACATCTACAAGTCAACATCCAAACCCAGTAGCCATCTATAAGTCAACATGCAAACCCAGTAGACATTTACAAGTCAACATCCAAACCCAGTAGACATCTACAAGTCAATATGCAAACCCAGAAGACATCTACAAGTCAATATGCAAACTGAGTAGACATCTATAAGTCAAGATTTAAACCCAGCAAACATTTACAAGTCAACATGCAAATGCAGCAGACATGTACAAGTCAACATCCAAACCCAGTAGCCATCTATAAGTCAACATGCAAACCCAGTAGACATTTACAAGTCAACATCCAAACCCAGTAGACATCTATAAGTCAACATGCAAACCCAGTAGACATCTATAAGTCAACATGCAAACCCAGTAGACATTTACAAGTCAACATCCAAACCCAGTAGCCATCTATAAGTCAACATGCAAACCCAGCAGACATTTACAAGTCAACATCCAAACCCAGTAGCCATCTATAAGTCAACATGCAAACCCAGTAGACATTTACAAGTCAACATCCAAACCCAGTAGACATCTACAAGTCAATATGCAAACCCAGAAGACATTTACAAGTCAACATGCAAATGCAGCAGACATGTACAAGTCAACATGCAAACCCAGTAGACATGTACAAGTCAACATGCAAACCCAGTAGACATCTACTAGTCAACATGCAAATGCAGTAGACATCTATAAGTCAACAAGCAAATGCAGTAGACATCTACAAGTCAACATGCAAATGCAGTATACATTTACAAGTCAACATTCAAACCCAGTAGACATCTACAAGTCAACATGCAAACCCAGTAGACATTTTCAAGTCAACATCCAAACCCAGTAGACATCTACAAGTCAACATCCAAACCCAGTAGCCATCTATAAGTCAACATGCACACCCAGTAGACATCTACAAGTCAACATCCAAACCCAATAGACATCTACAAGTCAACATGCAAATGTAGTAGACAAAAGTGTGATGGACAGATAGAAAGACAATTCTGTCTTCTGAAAATTCAATTGCAGGTGGTATAATTAAGGTCATGTGAGTGTGTGATTTGGATTTTTAACGTAGCTTTACAATTTTTCAGTCATATCGCTATGTTGTCAGCAGTATGGCAGTCTAAAGTGATGTTTTAGCACTGAGGCATCATGCCAGACATGCAGCATCTTGTCCCACCCAGTCACACTATCCTGGCACCAGGCCAACCAGTCCTAACACTAACCTCTTAATACTGAACACTAAGCAAGGCAGCTGATAAGTACCATTTTTATAAGTCTTTGGTATGACTCAGCCAGAGTTCAAACCCGCGACCTCCTGCATCCGAGGTGGATGCTCTAGCCACTAGGCCACTGGAGCGGTCTATAACAGAGACAGAAATTAATTTACCACCAGCAAGCATCCAATAATTTAACATTTTGGCAAACATGCAAATTACAAACAGGGTCAAAAAGTTCATGAACAATTAGCAGCACCTGAAAACTAATTTTCTGATATTTTCTGCATATAATTTACCACAAAGTGCAACTTAACCTTGGTATATATTTAGTTTTCAACACAAATGATGAAGGGACTCACAACATGAGGCAAGACCATTTTCAATTGTTGGTATGACAACTTAACAAATACCTTCGAAGTCCTCTTTTGGATAAGGTCTTGAGTACAACTGGGGTTTGCCTATTATTCTCATCCTCAGATTCAGTTACTTTTTCCTTTATAAATGGAACATCTGCCGTTTGGACAGGTATGTCAATATCAAGATCTGGAGATTCTGAAAAATGAAGCAAAATGTAAAATGCAAGCTTTGGAAGAAAAACTGATTCATCCTTTTCAGCACATCAATACATGAAAGTTTAAGACTGACTGATCTTTTTCTGCAAATTAATATATGAAAGCTTATTTTCTGCAAATGAAACTGGAATGAAGTGACTTGGCTGGAGACACAAACAGCAGCCAACTCTGCCTAGTCTGAATATAATTCCAACCTGTACTCCTTCCAGTTACGAGTCTACTATGCTAAATACTGACCTGCCATGACAGTTTATAACTGAAACTATTAATGTATATCACAGAAACATATTTTAAGAATTTCTTGCCTTAATACACTAATTATAAGGTGATATAAAACAACTTTTCCACAAAAGGTATGTCAGAAACTAAGTGCATACAGAATACATCCAGCAAGATATGAAGTGTAGAATCTGCAATTTTCATATGGGGAGATCACTCTAACAGTACTAATCAGACAAAGCCAAATATTTTATGCAAAAGGTAAAACCAAGTTATTGGTGAAATGACTGTCCATTTTAGAAGAGTAGAAAGATTACTGGACAACAGATTGGTGCCATTTTCATTTAGGGACAACTGTACATCATCAGAAGTTGTTTAGTGAAAACCTCGTGCTGATATGACCACCATTCAGGAGGAGTAGCAATTACTATGTTCAAGATGGCCACTGTGGCAGACATATTAGAGATCAGCTTGGTTTTCATTTCTTAAAATGGCAGCAGTTTCAGTCATACTGGATGTGCCAGCATTTGCATTCAAGAAAAACTGGATATCACAAGAAGTCTTCAGGTGACCACCCCATGTCAATATCACATTTTATTCAAGAGAAGTAGCAATACAAATATGTTCAAGATGGCTAATGTGGTAGCAAGATTGGACACCAAATCGGCACCATTTTCATTTCCAACTAGTCAAGACATCATATGAAGTCTTTAAGTAAAAATCCCAAGCTGAAATTCCATCCATTCAGGCGAAGGAAAGATAACATTATTTTGAAGATGGATGCCTGAACAGCACCATTTTCATTTAGAACTAACTATACCTTGGGATGAACATGAGTGTAAAGTTTGATGACAATCCTGCCAGTAGTTTTGGAGAAGTAGCCATGACAGTGTTGTGTTAATGAATGGATGGACAACAGACAACAGGCCATCTGTCAAGTTCTTCTGGTCTATGACCTGTAGAGCTGTAAATATGACTTTGTATTTTATGGATTGTACCCCTCTTTGGCCTTATCTTTTTTAATGTGCCTTTTCTTGGAAATCTAAATTAACTCTACACTACATAGCCAGGATTGTGCTGATCTGCCATTAAACTGTACAAACACACGTCCTGCATCCTTCCCCACCCAAAAGACGTAAATGAGTAAAAAAATAAAAAAGTGCACAATTCTTCTTAATGTACTGCGAATACAATGCATACCTTCTAATGATGACCATATGTACACATCACTCCCTCACTATAAGGCCTTTCATTATAACATCATTCCTGGATCCCACTGCAGTGAAATTATATGCTACTAGCAACAGCATCAAGCACTGGGTATGGTTACTGATGACAGCTATTGGCTAGCTAATATTTTGTAAAAAAAAATTATTTTGAAATGATGGCTAGAAAATAAATTTACATTTTTGAACATTTACCAAAAACGAATGTTGCACAAGTACAAGGCATCCTGAAACTCAATATTCATCAGTATTAAGAACTTACCCAGATTCTGTTAAAACAATTCTTGCATGTTTTCATATAAAAACATTCTTCCTTTTTTTTTTTACATCCACGAGCACAGATAGGTCTCATATCTGACCTTGGTCAGGAGAGAAAGGTATTGTATACCTCACCTTGGTCAGTATAGATATATCTGACCTTGGTCAGGATGGTTAGGTATTTGTACATGTGTGATTCAAAGGTCATATACTTGGGTTAGGATAGATAAATATATTCTATTTGGGTCAGGATGGACAGATGAATTAAATCTGAAATTGGGTCAGGATGGATAGATATCTTATATCAGACCTTGGGCCAGCATGGACAGACAGTGGCAAGTTGTACCACATAACAAACAAATATAACTTGTTGTATATGTGTTATCTTTTATATAATTTGTAACACATACCATATACAACTATAGCAGGATTTAAATGTGTTATCTTTCATACAATTTGGATCACACATGTACAAATATAGCTTGTCATAAATGTATTAATGTTAATACAATTTGTTTGATGTAACATACAAATACAGACTGTCATAATTATTTTATCCTTTATACTATTAATGTAAGATCAATAATGCATACTTTAAACCTTGTACCAATAAAAAGAGTGACATGATCACAAAGGGCACCATGTTCAAAACCTATGCAAAAATGGGGGCCATAACTCTGTCCAAAAGAGGTGGAAGAATCAAATGCCTCAATAAGCATATTTGTAAGATTTTTCACTTATTGTATAGCACTGAATTATATCAAGTGGTTGCCGAGTTATGCCATTTCAAAAAGTGTGGATGAACAGATGAATTAATGACTGGACAGACAGATGGACAGATAGAAAAGGTGATTACTATCAGACTCCTACATCTCAATGAGGGACCCTAATTACATTTTTCAAATTAAAATATTTTTTTAAAACTTTGTACAAGATGCTTGCTAACAAGAAGGCACAATCATCTTGACTCAGACATTATAAAAATTTGAGATTTTGGATAATCAAAGAACTTTGGTATTTTGTGACGTGTGGTTTGAAAGAAAACTGATTATTTTGCATAAAGATGATCAGGGCTTAAAGTAATTATGGCTGTACTGACCACAAGCTATGATGAAAGACAAGTCGTTGTCTAGTGTGCCCAGAGCACGCTTGGTTAGGTAATGATCTGCTAGTTCAACACTCTGCATGAACTCTGCTTTCTGTTCTGTATTCAAGGACATTCCAGCATTCTGCAAGACAGAAAAAAAAAGAGTATCATAAAAAGCACATTATATGCTAGCCCACGAGTTTAAAAACCATCTAAGTAGTTAACTTAAATCTGAGTGCAATCAGTCACAATGATCTTGACCCCTAACCTTAAGAACCCCAAATCAAAAGGTTTTTCATTATCCTGTTTAAGCTATCCACAGACTCTGATAAAGGTTTGCAATGTAGAATTGATATTATTGTTTGAATACAATGTTTCTTTTCTCCATCACAGTTTCGTCCCATTATTTGACGGAGAACAATTTTCTTTATTCTTTCCGTGACCTTGGTCTTTGACTTTGTTGACTTCAAAATTAATAGGGTTCTTCCTCATCCCTAAGTGCAAGCTGCCACAATGACCTTGATTTTTAGACCCAAATCAATAGGGTTCTTCCTTACCCTAAATGCAAGCCAACCACAAAGTTTGATAACTGTCTGGTGTGCTTATAAATAAAAATTAGTACAGATATTTTCTGTCTGCACCATTCAATGTTATTTCTTATTGGTAACCACTTCGCCTTTCTATGTTCCAGTGCTATACATGTTTCATGTTTTCAACATTTTAATCCTCAATATTTATCAACATGTAATTTTTCAAGAAAAATTAAATCATCTTTGTTCAAAACTCTGACACCCTGCTGAAGCGAATTGGGGATGTAGTCAAGTTTTGCTTCTCTTTTATTTGACCAACACCATCATGCCTTCTCAATTAAATCACATTTTTCTTCAAGTTATTCAAATATTATTGTTGTCGATGGCAAGTTATCTGTTGGATCAATAAACCTTGACTTCACCACCATTTCTAACACCTTTAAAACCTGATGTTCATCACTGGTCAGCTTTCTAAATATACAAATGCACTATCTACATTCATTTTGTAAGATTTTCTGCAACTGACACAAGTAAGAAAGACTATCATTCATTGATTATAAATAATTTACATTTGAAGATTTCCATCAAAAGCATCCACAGAGATGCCTATCCTTAACAATGCTTATCAAGGATCCTAACAATGATTTTGCAGAATCAAGACGGCAAATCCAGAACTGATAACACATTAATAATAATAATAATAATAATAATAATAATAGTAACAATAACAATAATAATAATAATAATAATAATAATATTAATAATAATAATAAAAACAATAACAATAACAATCATCAACATTATAATAATCATCATTCATCATCATTATAAATTTTTAAAGTCTTTATTTTAAGAAGGTAACCAAATTAGTTTAAAAAAGTAATCGCGCATGAGGCCCTCTGGATTAAAAGACAAACTTCAAAACAATCATTCTGCAACCCCCTAATTAGCATATAAATACCTACCTGCACAATCAGAAACAAAAAGGTGAATCGATGCCTCCATTTCCAGAATCCTGATTTCCTTCAACATTTTTGGTCAAAACAATAACAAAAAATATGAATGCTCAAGAAATATCTCCCTATCTTTTTTCTTCATATCAGGACTATTTATTTTTTAGTTACTTACAGTCTAATCAGCTGATCTTTTGCTATATAGTCTGTTTACATTAATAAACTATATTTTTTATACCAGTCTATCATTACTGCTAAAGGATGTTTCTGTCCTGTGTCCAAATCAAACACACCTGTTCCCAACTTTATGCAATACAATTTTGATTTTCCTTAATTTCATCATTATAATGCAGACCAAAAATAGCTGGCATTTCTACCACAGAGTAGACTTGTTGTTTACCACTGATGTCACCATTTCAAATTTCAATATTGATCCAAATATATATTGTCTTGTACAATCTTGTGGTAATTTTATTTAAACAGACTCATATATAATGATATACATTCCATTATGCCATCAGTAGCAATACAAAGGCTTAGGACCTTACCATAAACTCTTCTTTTTGTGGGCTGTTGAATGGCACAACACTGTGACACTTGTAAGAAATGGTTAGCCTGGAAAAAGAATCATATCTAATATAAATATTTTGGCAATCTTGAATTAAGGTCCATAACATGCATATAAACAATTCTTACTGCTTCTATAGAAATGTGGTGACACACTTCCTCTATACTTAAGGTATTTTGTTCAAATACTGCACTGGAAAGATATAGGGAAGGAATACTAACATTCTCGACAAAGTGTAATCCTTTCGTAATCATTAATACCAAATCTCTGAAATACTATAAAGTAATTTTATGAAAATATATTTTTTTGTGGTTGTGCAGTAAGCTAAAACATTTTTGTTGGTTCAGTGGTCCTTGTCTTGAAAGGCCCCCAGGACCAGTGACCACCTGCTTTTTATGGCCAGAATCCATTGGCACTTACAAGTTTATGTTGAAAAGTACCACTCTAGTATAGCTACCCCTCTAATGCAGCCAGATGCCAGCATATCAGAGCCAAAAATGTCCAATTTACCCCTCATAAGCAGACATATAATTGGGACTGAAATCTCACAAGTATTTTAAAAGGTAAAAGGAGGAAAAGGTAGTATGGGAATGCCAAAATGCTGCCTTCATGATGTCTTCCAAGGAGGACTGATTAAGGTAGGCCCATGAGGAAGCAACAGCTAGAACCTCACAGGATTTAAATTTCATAAAGGAAAGGTCTCAATCAGTAAGTGACTGGCATGCTCTTTTGATTGTGGTGACAATCCATTGTGAAATAGTGGCGGCCGAAATGTCTTTGGAGCCCTTGAGAGGGAGGAAAAGACACTTGCTACCCTTTCTTTTTCCTTGGATGCCTCAAGACTGAAACAGAGTGCTCTCACGGGACATAAAAGACTCAGTATTTTCCACAGCACAGATTACACTGAGACTGGCGATATCTATTGGTAGTGGAGATATCGAAGATAATTGAGTTTTGGTTAAAATTCCTGTTTGACAATGGAGGGAAATCGAATCATAATTTCATTAAACCGGAGACAGCCAGTATCAATAGATAAGGCATGAATCTCACTTTGTCATCGCGCTGAGGCAAGGGTAAGTCAAAACACAGTCTTGAGAATGAGGTCCTGAAAAGAAGTCTCACTCAGTGGTTCATAGGGTATTTTGGTTAATTACCATAAAATACAAGAATGATTCCATCTAGGTGTAAGAGCGCAAGACAGGTCTCTGCAGCTCAAATACTTAATAAGATCAGCAAGGTGCAAATCCGAACCATTTACCGTGCCTTTAGAAAACTTAAAAGTGATAGAAATGGCAGCTCTACAGCCCTTGATAGTGGAAACAGAGCATGTTTTGTTCTCAAAGAGAAACAAAGAGAAATCAGCCACAAAGGGGCAGCTAGGATTAACATGTTGCCAACTGCACCAATCACAGAAGATTCTCCACCTGCCATCATGTAACTTGGATGTAAATGCTCTCATGGCCTGAATGATGCAACTGGCAACTTGGCCCAAAACGTTGTTCTGGTAGAGAGATCGCTTTAGATCAGCCAAGTGTGAAGGTGGAGAATTTGTTGGTGGAGGAGGGATCCCTGGTGTTGCAACCGAAGATCCCTCCTGAGAGGAAGAGACCTGGGTCGAGCGCTCAACGGGGTCTAGAAGATTGTTGAACCATGAGCACTGAGGCCACAGAGTGGCCATAAGAATGATCGGAGAAGTGGAAGATCTGACTTTCTGCAGCACTTGCGGAATCTGTCGGAAGGGTGGGAAGGAGTAAGTGAACAACCTATCACACTGGAGACTGAATGCATCCACTGCCCAAGCTCCTTGATTTGGGACAGGAGAAACATAAAAATGGGAGTCTGTTGTTCAGCCTTGTTGCAAATCAATCTACTAGGGGTCTTCCCACAGCAGGAACAGGGACTATGTAACAGAGCGGTGAAGAGTCCATTCTGTGAAGATGGCTCTGCCAGTTCTGGAGAGACTGTCTGCCAAAACATTCTTTTTGCCCGGAATATTCTGAACTCTGAGTGTTATGTTCTCTGAGGTGGTCCAGTGCAGGAGGTTCTAGACTTCCACACAAAGAGATGGGGCAAGTGTGCCTCTGTGACATCGGAGATAAGCTACAACGGATGTGTTGTCAGAGGACACCATGACACATCGACCCCTTACTCTCTCAATGCTCCCTTGCAATGCTAGATATATAGCCTTCATTTCTAGGTTGTTTATCTGGAGGAATGATTTGGACGGGGATCCAATATCCCTGTAGAATTGTACCCTCTGGTTCTAAATGAGCACCCCAACCAGAATCTGACATGTCGGTGAACAGATAGGAGTGGGGTTCAGGTGCATGCATGGGGACTCAAATCATGAATCTGTCCTGATTCATCCACCACGAAATAGTGATGAAATGCTGGTCCTAGAAAGATCACTGTTGATAGAGAATCTTTGTTAGGTTTCCAACTTGCGAGGAGGAGGAACTGTAGAGGTTGCATATGGAGATGTCCTAATAGAACCAAGCCAGCAGCGGTGTTCAAGGTTCCCAGAAGGGACAGGTAAAGTTGAACAAAGAAGTCACTGCTCGTAGTGTCTCATACAGGGGTAGGATTTGATCTATCTGATCCAGTGGATCTCTAAGTTTGGTTTGTGAGGAAATTCATCCCCTTGAAAACAAAGTTTCCAATTTCTTGAGGTTGAGAAAAAGGCCCAACTGTGTTACCATGGACCAACAGTGGTACAGATCCTGACAGAGGGACTGGATTTGAACATCATGGATCAGCCAGTTGTCAACATACTGGAGAATTGGTATTTCCAGTAATCTGAAGTATCCTGCCATTATTCACATTACTCCAATAAAAACTTTGGGTGCGGAAGAAAGTCCAAATGGTAGGACCCAAAATTGAAAAACTTCCTTCTATAAGCAAACCAGAGATATTTGCGGTGTGGAGGAAATATGGGGATGTGTAGATAGGTCGATCGAGACTGCCCAATCAGACAGTCAAAGCGCATTCCAGACTGAGGAGGTGGTTTCCATCTTGAAAGGTTATTCCAGAAGAAACTGGTTTAAAGGGGGAGAGGTCAATTATAATGCAAAACTTTCCACTTTACTTGGTGACTAGGAAGCTACAGGATGTAAAAGGATGTGTACTTCCTCCCTCAGTTTCACCAGATTGGATTGGTGAAGAAAGATAAGATGGGGGTCCTGGAGAGAGGAGGTAGTTCCTGAAACTGGAGTCAGATCCCCTCATTCACTATAGAAAGGACCCAACCATCATCTGTGGTACTTGACCAGGCCTCAGAAAAAAGGCCTAGGTAAGCAGGAATGGATGTGAAGGATCTATGTTGATGATCCAAGTCCTAAGATGCCACAGAAGGAATAAGGCCTCAACAGACTCATCT
Source organism: Sinohyriopsis cumingii (assembly GCA_028554795.2). Lineage (NCBI taxonomy): Eukaryota > Metazoa > Mollusca > Bivalvia > Unionida > Unionidae > Sinohyriopsis > Sinohyriopsis cumingii. The sequence continues at coordinate 121,393,390 of CM068827.1, forward strand.
TCAAGCAGAGCAGCACTAAGTATGTCTTTACTGTGATCAGATGTGAAGAAGTTCCGCTGGCGAAGCCATAGAAACAGAAAGTGCATGCCAAAATGTCTTGTCCATGGCTTCCAGCATGCACTGAAGGGCAGCTGGGTTCAAGGATGCTTCCCTCAGCATAATAAAAAAAGCAGCTGAGATGTTATGGTGACAAGCAGTCTGACCTTTTGTTCCATCCAAGGGTCGCAATGTTGAGGAGGGAATGGTCCACGCTCAATGCTGTCGATTAATATTTTGATCTGTCAGAAACCTCTCAGCAATTTCTTCAATTGTAGAAAAAAGAGGAAGGAGGAGGTCTGGAGGAGGTTGAGCCTCCAAGATTTTTTCCAGACTGGAAAGGATCTTTGTGGACTGTGCAGCGGGTTTTGGGTACAGGTTAAGGGGTAAGAGGCGATGGACTTCATTTATTGCCTTGTCAAAAGACGATACCTCCTCTTCCACATCTAACAAAGATGAAGGAGAAGGCGTTACTTGTGCTTCCTCTATGTCAAACTCATTAGAGTCCACCACAATGCCGATAACATCATCAAGGACATTCTGAATTAGAGAGTGTGTAGGAATCACTAAATCCCTAGGAGGTGACAATGGTATAGGAACACTCTGTGCTATGTCCCATACTGCAACACGGTGATAGAGGCTGAAGGAGTGGTAAGAGCTGGAGAGAGAGCTGAGAACGTCTGTCAGTCCTTCCAAATGTTTCCACCCTATGATGAGGTGATGGTGGGACATGAGCCACAGCATTGCCTCTGTTATGAGGGCAAGATTCAAAAGCCCATGGGGGCATACATGACCAAGGCCCTTGAGGTGGAGGGCCCTGCATCCCATAGAGATTCAATGGGATAATAGGAAAGGGGGAATACTAATTCAATCCTCTATCCTAGTCTGAGCCCACTGGTTGGACTCCCAATGCTCATAATGAGGTGGTAGAGGATGGAACCCGGTCAGAACCCCATACCCACACCATAATGTCATGTAGTACTCACCTTATTTGCATGTACCTCATATAAAGTAAACTATTGTGATCTCTAAAGACCAAGTAAACCGTAGCATAAATTTACCAGTCTTTTTCCATGTAAGAAAGAGAATTCTCAGTGTTTTATATAATTCTGATTGAGAGGATGAAGTATATATGCATACAAAAACAATGTGAACAAACTTCAATGCATTGAATTAAATATCCAGTATAGATACCGTATACAACGTGGTTCCTGAGGTGTCAGTCTAAACTGAAGAACATGCGGCATCTAGTGAGCACATATTATTCCTTGCACAAATGACTTACCAGTACCTAGATATAAAATGATTCTGATAGTAAGTGTATCTGACTCCTGTGGGTGTACATGAAGTTAACTCCAAGTCTCTGGATGAACCGAAACCAGAGGGAAAAGGTTACCACATAAATATTTGGGAATAAAAATGAAAGGATAATTAACACCATTAGATATAACCACTGAAGAGGCCAGGACACAACTGCAGTTAGGAAAACAACGCAACAGGAAAATTTTCTCTTGTGCTTGGCACACATCTGATCACATCAATGCCTTTGAAAAAGATGAGCTAGCTGTGCTTGTTTTGCAGATAACATAGCAGGGACAAATGAGCTGCACGAGGAATTGCATCATACTGACAATTCTTCACTCTAAGGGAGGATGTATTCACATCAAATGGACGGTAAATTTTTCAGCATGAAAAAGAAAGCTAAACAATAGCCATGGGTAAGCTATTGCTGCTATTAAAATCAGTTTATCACATTTACCCCATAGTATGCTTGTGATTTTTAAATGGAATATTAAATATTTAAAACTTAGTTGCATCATTCAAACATTATATGCAGTTATTAATTACACCTTAAAAGGCCACCCTCTTAATTATAAGGTCACTTACTTGCTACAAGAGGGTGGCCTTAAAGGTGAGGGACCATAAATTTATGGCTATATAGGCCGTAGATGACATCAGCAATAAAATCAATTTGTTCCGTATACCATCATGATAACACTGAGCCACTGACGATGCCACCTTATAATATGACCACCTTAGAATAAAGCACATAATAGATTAAGTTTACTAAAAGAAAAAGAAATGGGATCCATGACCAAACTTGCATTATAACAAATTGTAAAGAATGGCCTTACGGTAGGAGAATGCAGTATACTGGGTACGTACATTAAATATTTGAAGGAAGAATGAAATCCATGAAAAATGGTACATGCTAATGAAAGTGAATTCATTGTACTTGAGCTTCCTCCACTACCATTTTCCAGGGTTCTTCCTCCACCATTAATACTAGCCGCCATGTATAGGCTATCGTGTGCTGAAATATGGCGTTAAACCCTACAACAACAACAACAACAACCTCCACTACCATTTAAAATTTTTTTTTTTTAATTCAAGTTAATGCTTGTACTTGAGTAATGGAAGTGAAACTTATGAAGGTTTTGGTCACAGGCAACATTTTTATACTAAATGTACTCACCATCACAGACAAGCATATCCCTACACTACAGATGCATAATTTTTAACATGTGCTTCTTATATACGTCACAGGAAAAACTTTTTACTGCATCTATTACAACCATCTACCTGGCCTACAAATGTTTTAAACAATCTTCTAGGTGGTGTGGGAGAAACAGATGAACTGAGCTCACAAAACATTTTTTTTCAATATACATGAATTAGCTCACTTTTGCAAATTACCGATTTCATATGAATTTCTTTTTACTTATTTTTTTTGGGAAGACTAAAAAAAAATTTTTGTATTTAAAAAAAGTGGATTTGTAAATGGTTAAAATCAATGGTATTAATGCTGACTGAGTTATGTATTTTCAAGTTACAGTTAAAGGCAAAGAAACCAAAAATTTTGAGTTACATGATTTTCAGTTATGCACTCACTCTTGGGAATGCAACTGTTTTGCCATTCAGTGGTTAATTGTATTTTCCAAAACATGGGCTGGAGAAAAAAATTGAAAAATGGTCAAATAATGTTGCCCCAACTTAGTTCAAGGGAAATAGCCAAAACTTACCACACATCTATACTAAGCACCTATCTAACAACCACATCTTAATAAAAATCCTCCAATAAGTGAGGGAAAAGAATCAATGACAAGCTGAACTGCTGAACACATTTTTGATGATTGAAATTATCCCTAAATGAGATGACATGAAATAGTAGAACATTACTGTACATCTAAACCAACTCGAATATCTATCCTTAAAAATTTCATTAAAATCTACCAAGCAGTGTGGGAAAAGAAGCAATGACAAGCTTGATCGCAAATAGACTAACTGATAGATAGACTATAGCCCAGGGACAGTAACAATATCCTGGCTCTCTGCAGGGATAATAATACTAGTACTTTGCAGTTACAATTTTCAATTGATAAAATTCAAACCTGCTTATAATGCAAGCGCCAGATGTGGATCACTTTTTTTTCCCTTATGAAATAAATTGTTTCTTAATTGTTGAAAGTGAAGAAAACCTGTCAGAACTATTAAATCAAACTTTCATTTATCACTCATTTTATCATCAATTAGTACCTGAAAATCTGAACCTGAAATTCACAACTGGAAATAAAAATTCATATATTTTGCAAAATTTTCACTACAACTAAAAGCTGCCAGCACCTGTAAATAACAATATTCAACAATATTTTGATCCATGAAAACATCAGTAGTGCCTACTGGTGGCAGCACCTTATGAAATAAATACTAATTAAGTAAGCTTTGTTAATTGAAATTAATATTTTAGTTCTATCTTTTAATTTGTTTTCAGTGTAATCATCACAAATGTGATATGACTTCTTATATCCAAACATGAAAAGTGTCAATTTAACGTCACAGATATGTCCATGAGCATTTATGAGAACCTAATTAAGTGCCAACTGTTCTTGATTTGCAGAAATATTTGTTGTATTGTTACAGCCAATTAAAAACATACCTGCTTTGTATAATTATATCTTCTGTATCAAATCAAATAAAGGGGGTGGAATTAAAAAGTTAAAAGGCATTCAAATCCTTCCTACATTAAAACTAGCAGGCATGGAAATGTGTCAGATCAAATTTTTTCAATTGACAATTTACAAGGCAAAAAATTAAGGTATCCAACATTGAACAGTGGTCTATCCTCCTAATTTGCAAATGTGACAGATATGGCTCATTATGGAGAAGCAAGTTCCAATGTCTGCAGTGTATATAAAATTGCCAAATTGGCACTCAGAGGTTTATTAAAGGATGAACAGAAATTTTACAATTACTTGCAACGAAATTGCAACATCAGTATTTACTAAGAGAACAATAAAAAAAATCAAGTTTTGACACTGACAGCTGTTGTCTCACAAACTAAATGGCCCTAGTTTCTGAATAAAAGGATTTTGTTTTGTTGTACACTCAAATAAATCCACATTCATGTGCAAAAAGCACTGATGTAATACACAATGTTTTTGCAGGTGCACATGAAGTGTGTGGAAACTTCTTTGACTAATGTTTTTTAATGATCTTCAAAGGCTGAAAATCAAGAAATTACTGGTAATTTATACAGAAAAGCAAAGAACTTCCTTTGAAAAAAAAAAGATTTTATTGACAGTTATTTGCAGCACAACTATAAAACAAGTATCAAACCATTAAACAGTACCCCTCCCCCATCTCACTGTTGATGTCCAGCCAGGATGGCATAAACCATTAAACAGTACCCCTCCCCCATCTCACTGTTGATGTCCAGCCAGGATGGCATAAACCCTTAAACAGTACCCCTCCCCCATCTCACTGTTTATGTCCAGCCAGGATGGCATAAACGATTAAACAGTACCCGTCCCCCATCTCACTGTTAATGTCCAGCCAGGATGACATAAACAATTAAACAGTACCCCTCCCCCATCTCACTGTTTATGTCCAGCCAGGATGACATAAACAATTAAACAGTACCCCTCCCCCATCTCACTGTTTATGTCCAGTTAGGATGGCATCTCCTAAATTTTACAATGGTCTCTCGGTAACTTGAGCCCTTGCTTATACTGTGGTCTGTGTTTTTGGAACACTGTTGTATGCAAGTTATTGACAGAGAGGTATATATGATAAAACAAAAATCTAACAAAGGGCACAATTTAAATTTAGTAGTACATTTTTAAAAGTAGTGTAGGACTAGTTTTATGGCACGTCAGCACAATAGTGACTATATGGTGCCAACAAAAGGTAAAATTTCAAAATGCAAAAATGAACTGCACAAACATGTTAGTAAATGGACACTCGTACATATAATGACTGTACTACAACACGAAACTTCAGAAACTAAATGCAACTGTTTTTTCTCTGAATTTACAGAAACACAACCCAAACTTGTTATACCAATTCAGTTGATAAACCGGGCCTTCATTATAAGTGGAACGATTTTTTAAAAATCATTTATTTTAAGCAAATTCTAATCTTACAATTTACACTTTGTCTGTCTGGGCATATTCTGGCAATACATCTGCAAAGTGATGAAATACACCATCTTTCAAAAGAAACTTCACAGTAACACCTGGAAAATCATAATTTTATGGCTATTCTGTGCAATTAATGAGTGGCAGATTTAGTTTAACTGAATTGTACTTCATCTTAAGATATGCAAACATGCAATCTTAAAATTGTTCAAGTTATATATCCTGTTGTTTTCATCATTTTTCGACATAAAGTTATACATCCTGTTGTTTTCATCTTTTTTCAACATAACAAAAAATTATCCTAATGTTTTTATCCAATAGGAACAGCTTTAAACTTTCACCCTATTATTACACACATTTGTTGGTCCACAGGAATCACAGTACGTTGTATAACTAAATAAAATAAATAGTTTTGTCCAGGACTTGAGACAATTACATGGGTTATTACCCACACCTTTCCAAAGCTGAACACTGTCACAAGATCTAAACACAAAACAAACATTCATTTTATTAATAAAGCAAAGTGACTAAAGGTGCATGGACTATACAATGGAGCAATGTTTTCCTTGTAAAAAGAGTCGGACAGAAATAGGGATGCTTGATTATTGACAACAAAAGTTGCTAACCTTGCTAAGTGATACTGCTGTCGTTAAATAGTTATGAAGCTGAAATAATTGGTGTTTAGAATCGTAAATCAAATAAATGCATGATTAGGTCAAGCTGATATCAACAAATCCTCAACCTCTATGAATAATAACAAGCTTATCCAATAATCTGCCATGTTCATGATTGCACAATACTTTGATTTACATTTTCATAGTTGGGGAAAAAACATGATGTGACTATCTTCCAGATTCTATGTCAGGTGTTAGTTTTAAATATTCATCAATTATCAACAAACAGTGATGAAGAAATGAAAATCAATCACTTTTAAATAGGATAAACAGCATGAATCAAGCATTAAGACCAGGTAAGGTAACAAATAGAGCAAGGATCCTGTCTTCTGCCTTTATAAACTGTGGACAAAATTATGGCTAAATTATGGCATATATAACTTTAAATATTCTGCATAAAGAGTGGTCTGTTGCAATATGATGGGTTCCTTTTGCAAGATGTGTAGTAATCTCTGTGAACATTAATTTAATTTTTTTTAAACAGCATAAATGTTACTACTGTACTCACTGTTCTCCTTTGCGATTTGGTTTTATAAATATCACTGACATTCTTCCTTGTTTCTTGTAGATTTTCTTCACCTGTAACAGAACACAAATCTTCAGAGAGATCTAATATTTTAATATGTACATCTTATTATAGGGATTAAATCAATCACACTGTAAAGACTTGTTAATTGGATGCATCTCACAAGATAGCACACTTCTGTAGCACACATCAGTATCATTAAACAGTGAATAAACCCAGGGAACTAGTCACAGGACATGAAAGTTTTAAGCAATATTGAATAAACACATTAAAGAAAATCACAGCAACCCAGTTCTGATGTCCTGCATACTTTCAAGATGCACCCACACACCAAGTTTTGTCTCCAAAGGTATAGTGAGGTGACAGCATATTTGAACATCAGTGCTACTCTTGAACAACACACTGAACAAGAGACCCAAGTGGTGCTGACAGCACACACTATTTAGATAACTAAGTGTCTAAGATGATGAAGATAATATGTTTATTTACCAAATTGGAGAAAAGTCCAATAAAAAATTAGGTCTTCAGAGTGGTAACAAGCTCAACCAATCAGATACAAGACTACCTCGTTAATGCTTTTTTGCTGATAGCCAACATCTTGATGATATAATACTATCTCATCAAAATCTTATCTGAAATATAATTGCAAGAGTGATGACAATCTCAGGCAATCAAATTCAAGATCCTGTCATTATTATGCTCATGGCATTCTAATTTTATTATTTGTGTTCGTTTGGAATGCATTACTAAAATCAGGATTTCCCAATTTTTTGAGAATTGGAAAAACTACTGCCTTAGTATCTTGGCTTAGGGCTGTTCCATTTAAACATACCCCTGGAGGCGGGGGGGGGGGGCGGGGAAAGGCACATTCAAAAATGGGTGACCACCCATAGAAGTCATTTTTTTTCTACCACCACCAGTCATAGCAGTGAATTTTGGACACCCATGCCCATGCATCTTTTGATATGACATAGCACAGAAGTGATTATTGTTTATTGATGACCATGCATGTAAGTTTTTTTATTTTGCCGTCCGTGGGGTAGCGGTATGTTTAAATGGAATAGCCCTTAGTAAAAATGTGTTTTCAGAAAATGCATAAAATTAAAAAGAAAAAAATTGAATTTACACTAAATAAAAATATAACTAGATGTAGAATATTTCTAACCAAGTACAACTATTGGCGATGATGTCAAAATATCAGTTTTATTTGTTGGGATAATTTCAGACCTTGCACTAATGAAAAATTGTTTTTCAGTATAAAGAATAAAAAAATCTTTTCAGGATTATCAATCAAAAGAACTTCAGAACATGAAATTTAGCAACAGCCCAAAATATAGGTGTATAGAAGCTCACAACCATTTGAAACACACTGGAGTTTAATTCTGCTTTTGTTAATCGTTCTGCATTTTGCATTTGCAATTCCATTTCCTTCATATTGTATTTTACATTTCATTTGCTAACATTCTTCATTTTCTGCTTTTGTTTCACTGATCATATAACCCATTTAAGGGTCTACAATCATGCTCAATAGAGATCTTGATGACACAAGCCTATTTACCAAGTTTAATTATATAAAAAAACACGGGACCAGCAGTAATAAGCTTAGCTAATTTGAACAACTCATTATTTTAGGTGTATCCTGCTCATCTAAATCAAGTGAGATCTTGATAATATAAGCACACATTCCAAGACTGATGACAATCAGATTAGAAATATGGCTTTCAGAGTGGCAAGAGCTCAGCCAATCAGATGCTAGATCACCTCAATAGTATGTGTGAATTTCATACATTACTGCTAAGGTCTTTATGATATAAACCTACATTAAAAGTCTGATCAAAACTGTATTAGAAATGTTTCCAAGGTGGTAAAAAGTTCAATCAATCACCTCATTAATATGCAAAGATCTAGCCAATATTCAAACTAGTCCTAGGTCTTCATGATATAAACCTAATTAATATGCACAGATCCAGAAAATATTTAAAGTAGTCCAAGGTCTTCATGACATAAACCTCATTAATATGCACAGATCTAGCCAATATTCAAAGTAGTCTAAGGTCTCCATGATATAAACCCCATTAATATACAGATCTAGACCTATAATCAAAGTAGTCCAAGATCTTCATGACATAAACCTCATTAATATGCACATGAAAAGTGTCAAATTTTGATATCTATTGAACTTTAAAGTTCAATGCATTGAGCATTAAAATTTTATCACATTTAAGCCAGAAAAGTCTTTCTGAAGGGTCACTTTGACCTTTCTTCTTTTCTTCCCACATGTCAGTGTTAAAACTTGAAAGGCTAGAATTTATGACTCAGTAAGACTGACCCAGGCATTGCTATATTATCCTGAGAAAGTAAACATTTGAGCTACCAACCATCACCGCTTGATAGGAACCCATGACAAATTATAATTTTCAAAGGGAAATTGAGATGCATGGTAGTTCAGACATTTTATGCTGTCTAAATCTGATGGAAGAAATTATTATTTTGGGGAAAATTTAGGATCCGCTGCCTACAATTGGGCAGAATAAACTAAGGCTTAAACTTTGAAAGTAAGTGAATTTAAAGTGATGACCTTAGTCAAAATTCTTAAGTCTAAAAATCCAGAGAGAAGTTGACTTCAAGGATGCCTAAAAAAAATAGTGCTTTCCTCATTAAACAAGGAACAGGGACCAGGTGGCTGTCGTGTAAGAAAAGACAGTGTTTAGTGCTAGGATGCACAATTTCTGAAAGAGAACAGCATTAAGATATACAATTTTAATTTCGCACATAATTTTCTATTTTTTTATTATTTATGCAAATGTCTTTGATATGACTAGGATTCATATTATATTAGTATCTTCAGGGCTTATTCTTAAAAATAACAGTATCTCTGAATTACAATCCTTAAATATCAAAGCACAGCATATACAATGGCTGACTTTTGTCAAGAAAATTAATTTAAAGGTCAGTAATGCACATGAGCTTGTCTTCTTTCGGTTCAGGTTGATTAGTATTACAAGGCCATGCTGCAGTCATTGCTTTACAAAGGAAGATTGTAGGTTTCAGATAAGAGCAGAAAATATAAATAATAACAGTTATATGGCCACTTGCTCAGTGTAAAAGGGGTGGCTGTATAAACATGTACACTATTGTAATGTATTCACAACAGGTTGTACAAATTACCAAACTTTTACCATTAACGTATTCAGGCTTCTTTCAACACAATACCAGTTGAGATCAATATCACATGGAAACCTTCTGGCACCAACACCAAGAACTGAGCAATTTTAAAAGAGCTTCCAATACTCTGGTACAGTTGTGTGGAATAAGCTTCCACTACATGTAAAATTTGCTGAAAATATTAGAGTATTTAAGAAGAGATATCATGAGCATGTATGTACTTCTAATAGACAATGGAATTTAGTATTTTAATACTAAACATGTTAAATTAAACAGCAATTATTGCTATCTTCATATAATGTGCATTGTTATGCTTTCCTTAAGAGGGCCTCAAGGGGGAATAGTCCTTGACTAATGAGTCACCCTCTATAAATAAAGCATTATTATTATTATTATTATTATTATTATCATGTATCGTTTATTCAATTTCATGGAAATCTGTTGATGCTAGAGTTGTTATGCAATTTATCTCTTTAATTTTGCAGTACTAGTTCACTGATAGTATTGACAATTGCATGCTAACCAGGTTTTCATATGTGTAGGATTTCATGGGGTTATATGAAATAATTTTCTTGGTCTGTTAGGACGATTTTGATTATTATGAGTTAATGATCATTGCATATTTATATCTGATTTTGTAATGTTTAAATAATCTTGCAAGTTTGGGATTGCTGTGAGCTAGAATTTTGTGAATTCTATGCAATAGTAATTGAGCATGTGTAGCATAGGTAAAAAGATATGGTAACGTTTTATGTACCGCTAATGTGGTAATTATAGCCTGTCACTGTGAAGCAAGGGTGATGTTCTATCGGATTAGTTCCGAATTTATGCAGTGTGGATAGCTAGTATGCTTCTGAGTAACATAAGTGAAGGAATTTTATGTATGTGTAGAAAGTGGTACATACAGAGATTTAGGGGTATTTTTGTCCTTAAAGGAACAGCTTTCTGGGGAGAGACGGGACAGTCCGAAGACGAAAGTCCGAAAAAAGAAGTGACAAGTTCAGAATAAAGGAATAGGAAGTCCAGGAAGGGGTGAAGCATAGAGAATAGGAAGGCTCAGGGAAACAGGAAGACATTGACAATCGGTCAGGGGAGGGCAGTGATGCAATCAGTGGACATTGCGCTCTTTTCACCACTCATTATTATGATGAAATAAATTCAAATTAGACACTACTATTAAATTCTGTTGACATAATTTAGATTGAATTGGAACTGCCACTAATAATTTGTTTTGATTATTTTTCTTGTCTAAGGGGGCTAGTATTGCATTATTTCTTCCCAATATTCTTGCTCAGTTCTCTGTTGAAATTCTATCTTTCCACTCCCACCGGGCTGTAATATCAAGGGAGGTCATCCACTAGATAATGCCAGCCAAATCCAATTAACAATCCCTCTTACTAAGAGGCAACGTTACAGCACAGACCTAGCAAATATTCAAAGTAGTCCAAAGTCTTCATAAAATAAACCTCGTTAATATACACAGATCTAGGCCTATAATCAAAGCAGTCCAAGATCTTCATGACATAAACCTCATTAAAATGCACCGATCTAGCCAATATTCAAACTATCCAAGATCTTCATGACACAAACCTCATTAAAATGCACCGATCTAGCCAATATTCAAAGTAGTCTAAGGTCTTCATGACAAACCTCATTAATAAGTGCAGATCTAGCCAATATTCAAAGTCGTTCAAGACCTTCATGACATAAACCTCATTAAAATGCACTGATCCAGCAAATATTCAAACTATCCAAGATCTTCATGACACAAACCTCACTGATATACAGATCTTGGCCAATGTTCAAAACAGTCCAAGATTTTCACGACATAAACCTCATTAATATGCGCAGATCTAGCAAATATTCAAAGTAGTCCAATATCTTCATGACATAAACCTATATTCCAAGTTTGATCCAAATTGGATAAGTAACATGGCCTTCATAATGGTAACAATCAAATGTTGATAGATGGAAGACAATGGCAGCACAATACGAAAAAAAATTGAATTTTCTACATATACAATATGAACAATTTGGAACATGAAATCAAATGTGGATGAATTTCTCTGTGAGCTATATTAGAAAGGGAGATGGCTTGCTATAAGCAATGTATGCAAATTCTGTTTCACACCCAGAAGCAATAGTTGTCAAGTAAACCTTGTAAACTGGACAGCAGACCCCAGACATGCTGTTCCTTTACCTGAAAATTGTTCAATTTAGACAGACTAAATAAAGACTTTCTAAATACATGTTATATTTGTTGGTAATGGACAAGTAAACTTTTAAAAACTAGAAAAATTCAATTTTATACTAAGTGGATACAATCATAAATCTACCATGTTAAATCTCAATGTGAGAGAACCAGCTGTAAATTAGAGCCTAACTGTCTTCCATATTAAAAGTGCATGATGCTGCCCCTACAAAACATATCCCTGGAAATGATATTTTATTTACATAAGGCCCTACAAAACATATCCCTGGAAATGATATCTTATTTACATTAGGCCTTACAAAACATATCCCTGGAAATATTTTATTTGTATTTGGCCTTACAAAATATATCCCTGGAAATAATATTTTATGTACATTAGGTCCAAGTGTCAGCAGAAACTTGCTTACCACAGCAGGCCAATGAGGACAGTTTTTCCATCTCAACCACACAACATCTTTTTCTGAAACAGGATTGCCTACAATGAATACAAAAATAAATTTACTGAAAGTTTACTTACCAATGATCTGAAATAAACAAAATCAAGAAGGCTGGGGCCTACATATCTAGTCAATAATTAAAGCATTACTGTAAAGTGTGTGACTTCAAGGTCAAATGGTTAAACAAGCATGCTTCAGAATAGTATATCTTATCATTATTGTGATCCAAAGTATGAAGACAATCCACCAAGAGGAATTGAATAAAACAACAACATTGAATTGAAGAAGAAAAAAAACATAAACCAGAAGTCAAATTTACCATCACTGTGACCTTGACCTTGACCCTATGTCAGAACATTGAATAAGACTGTCACTAAATGCACTTTCTTGTCTTAATGAGGATTTATCACCAGTATGAAGAAAATCCAACAAGGGTTTTGGAAAACCAACAAAGGAAAAAAATACTAAGCAAAACCTTAATGCAAATCTTGCTTTCATGGATTACCAATATGAATTCTCTCACTAACAGGAGCCTATGTACAGTAGTCAACAACATAAAGGGTAATGCTGAGCAAAAAATTGGTCACTCAAGCCTGAAAATTAGGCCACAATGACCTAATTCTGGCACTGTTATGTTATTTTTCTTGAGTGACATTTAACATACCAATTTTATTGTGTAGGTGAAATTTGGTCCAAGATATTAAGGGTGTTACAAATAGATGAAAATACAAAAATCACTTAAATGTGTAAATTAGGTCACAGTGACCAAGTTTTCACATGAGCAAGTTACCTTTCTTCAGATGCCTCATAATAGTAAGTTTTATAAGTACAGGTAAACACTGATCCAAGATAATGTGGGTGTAATGAATATCCGAAAATATAACTAAATCACACTTGCAAGAAAATTTGGTCAAATGATCTCATTTTTATATGATGTAATTACTTACCCTGAGCTGCATCTACATTGCAATTTTCACAGGTGTAGGTGAAACAGGGTTTAAGATGTTGAGCATGTAACAAATAGATAGCTAAAAGTAAAAGAAAGCAATTCTGGCATGAATATATGCTCACAGCAACCTAGTGATGGTATGGAATTGGCCGTCGTTTGGTTGAATGTAGTTACAGTTCCTCCCTGCCTATTGAACAGAGTGTGTGTGTGTGTGTGTGATTTGGATTTTTAAAGTAGTGTTAACAATTTTTCAGTCATATCGCTACGATGTCTGCAATGTGGCAGTTTATAGTGATGTCTAGCACGGGGCATCATGCCGCAGACATGTAGCATGATGTCTCACCCAGTCACATTATCCTGACACCAGGCCAACCAATCCTAACACTAACCTCTTAATGCTGAATGCCAAGCGAGGTAGTTGTTAGTACCCTTTTTGTAAGTCTTTGGTATGACTCGGCTGGGGATCGAACCCATGATCACCTGCATCTGAGGCGGACACTCTAACCATTAGGCCATCGAAGCTGTCATGTGTCACTGGAAATAAGCATTGATCATGCCATGGTTGCATGACACCTCTCTTCTTTGTTACGAAATGCGGGTTATTAAAACTTCATGAATATTCATGAAATTTTAAATCCAATCAGAGGAGATGCAAACAATTCGTTTATGGTTGTAGCATGTTCCTATGGTATTTCTACACAAAGAAATAATATGTCAAACTTTATGCAGATTTTACCAAAAGTTTGGCAATTTAAATAAATGCATTATATATCATAAAAATCAGCATATTTCAAGCTTTATTTTGCTACCAAATTTACCGTTTATAAACCTAATGCAACAAGCACTGACAATGTCTACCATATTTGAATTTTCTAACGATGTTAACTTTTCCACAACTGATGTTTCAAAACTAAATTTATTATTAATTTCATACAATGTTGTTGTTGTTGTTGTTGTTGTAGGGTTTAATGCCATTTTTCAGCACAAGATAGGGTATACATGGCGGCCAGCATAATTGGTGGAGGAAGAACCCTGGAAAACCCCGGGAAGAACCATCGACCCATGAGAAGCTACTGGCAGGCTTTCTCACATACCAACGTTAGCCGAGGCTGAGACTCGAACTCACGCAGACAGAGGTGAGATGGCAGTGATCCATAATGGTGAGCGCTTTAGACCACTCTGCCACTCTGGGTCCATTTTCGTACAAATTAGTGTGCCAGAAGAACATGCTAAGATGATTTTTTAAAGAGTTTTTATCATATTAATGCTTGTATGATTTAAACAGTATACACACAATGCGTAGATTTTAGTCCACTATAAATAGGCTCAAGTTGTAGATGCTGTAAATATCTGAACTGACAAACAGTCATTGGTTTTAAAATATGTTCAACCTTATATTCATTATGTTATTGCATTTGTTTAAATTTTGTAATGGGACATTGTCTGATGAAATAATGATAAAAAAATTGCATCACTATCAGATAAATGCAAAGTTTTGGTATGACAATTTTTTTTATGACTTTGATGAGCATAACAAAGTAACTACACACACACACTTAAAGTGGGTTCTTAAATTCCCAATGCATGGATAATATTTGATAGGATCAACGTTTTCAAAATACAAAAAAACAAAAAAATACAAAGTCTGAAAGTGATATATTATTTTACAGGTATATGATATTGAAATGTTAGTTATAAGTGAAAGATGGCAGCATTCCCTGGTCCAATCTGCAAGGAGCTAAATATAACATCACAGGATTTAGAAGATGAAACCAGCTTGAATCATATTCATGAAATTAGGTCTTGCAACATTGTTTCAATGACAATTATGAATAAACATAGCATTTTTGTTGTTTTCAAAGTTGTTTTACATACATATGAACTATTACTAATGTGATATATTTGAATTAAGTTAAATGTCATAAAAGTTGTGAAATGTTTATATATTTTTCATTTATAAATAAAAATACTGAAGTCAGACAATGTATCTAATGAGAGCAATGAATTCAGCAGGAAAAATGCAATCAGTATATCAAATTTCATAATATCTCAACAAAAAAGAAAGTTATAAAATTTTTATGGAAAGAACATTTTAATATGGTTCCATGGTTGCCACATAATCTGAATACATTTATATAAGACACAAATTCTACAAATTTGTAAATATTCTGGAACTTAAAAGTTGCTTAACTTTTTTTCTAATAGTTATTTTTAAAAATTAAACTATTTTGGAATGATGTTAAATAGATCTATATGAAGAAATCAAGTGCTTGCAGTTATTTCAATATTAGAAAAATGACTGGGGTTGCTACACATAAGAACCAATATGGTGAATACTGATTTAAAAGGTCAGATGAGCAAATAAATGCTGCCTTTACCCTGATGTGACAAAGATGATCACATTGCTGCATATGAAACAATAAAAGGAAAAATTCTTATGCCTGGAGTATATTTGTGGAATACTTTCACATCTACATAGTCAGACAGAGAAATCTTGGCCACTAGCCAGTAGCCACAACATTTTACAATTGATTTGTTCTAGTTTGGTTTGTTGGGTTTAACAGCACTTTTAACACATTACTGGCCATATCATGCAATCCACAAAGTCTGATCCAGGTTTGTAATGTAGAACTAATTTCATTGTGATGAAACCATTTTTCTTCCTTCATCAGTGACCATGGACTTTGACCTTTTGACCTCAAAATAACTAAGCTTCTTCCTTACCTAACATGCAAGCCAGCAACAAAGTTTGGCAACAATACATGATGGAGAACTAGAATTAATGTGCAGAAACCATTTTCTCCTTTCGGTTCTTGTTGTTGATGTAGTAGGGTTTAACGCTATTTTTCAGCATAAGATAGGCTATATATGGCAGCCAGCATCAATGGTGGAGGAAGAACCTGGGAAAACCCCAGAAAGAACCACTGACCCACGAGAAGCTACTGGCATGCTTTCTCACATACCCACATTGGCCGAACCCAAGACTTGAACCCAGGCAGACAAGTGAGATGGCAGTGATCAATAACGGTGAGCACAGTGATCCTGACTTTGGACCAAATGCCCCCCCCCCCCCACGGGTTCTTTCTTACCCCAAGTACAAGCCATCAATAAAGTTGGCTGTTGATAATGGAGACCTCAGGTTATTGTGTAAACATGATCTTTGAGCTTTTGACCATGAAATCATTAGGGTTCTTCTTTATGCCAACTGCAACCATCCACAAAGTTTGTTAACTGTAGATGATGGAAAACCAAACAAAAGGCTGGACATCATCATAACATAAGCTCTGCCATATGGCAGATGTAAAACATTTTTTAAAGAAATTATCTGAAATATTGGTCCAACTAAATTTACAAAATATCAATAAGCCTTGGGCACCATGTCTCCAAATCCTAGATCGAATGCTGAAGTCTTAAACCAAACCATTTCAAGTAAAAGTGTTCTTCTGTGTTAGTGAATTTGAACATGGCTACCATCTGATTATGAAATTTGCCAGAGCCTGACCAATATGAAATCAATTTTCCAATCAAAAGACAATACCTATTGGTAAAGACAATACCTATTGGTAAAGGCAATAACCCAACTGGCAGATCCTCATCTGAGTCAGCCTCACTGATTTCATCCATGTCAACATTGGGATCAAATGGCACACTGAAATTAAAAAGAACTTGAATATGTGCAACAACTCACCACTGCAAACTTTCATGCTTTCAACTGCATACTCCAAATTCCCTACCCTTCCTCCTCCTCAATACTCACCCTGATCCCCCCCTCTGAAAGCGACCCAATGTCATAATGCAAAATATGATTTAATGCAATTAATGCATATATAAAGTTTGGTTTAAAAAACAAATTCTTTTTAAAAATATTTAAAAATAAAAATTTCATAACTGATCTTTGAACCTCCTAAAAGAGACAATGGGGGGGGGGAGGAGCAGAGAATATGCCACCTTTCTTGCAGGTGGTAACCACAGGGTTAACTTAAGTACAAAGTTTTATGTTATTCCATCCAGCAGATTAGGAGAGGTAATAATGAGGCATTCACACATACAGCTAGAGGGCATGCATCACAATATCCCTGACATGTATATAGATAAAGATAACGAATGACTGAGTCAAGATTGACTTCAAAGTGCAGCATATTTGTTTGGACTCGATACTTAATAAGAAAATAGACTGCCTTTGCAAAATTGGTTATATGAAAAAGTATGTCTCAATACTTTTACTCCTCCAGTCAGTTGTACATTGTCCCAAAGACAATTGAGTCTCACCACCACCCCACTAATTTTTTCCCTATTACTTTTGTGATATACATACATAAATATGCATGTGTGAACATATGGACAGAAATGGGGAACACTTTATGTCCACATCACTGAATCTGGTCAGAGCACAAAACTTCTAATGGATATAACAATGGCGAAAGCAACACTTTAGTCTGGAAAGGTACAAATTGCCTAATCATGCCATTTTAGTCTGGAAAGGTAAACTGCCTAATCATGCCATTTTAGTCTCTGGAGGTACAGGTTGCCTAATCAAGCCTATTTAGTTTGGGCAGGCACACATTGCATAATCATGCAATTTTAGTTTGGGCAGGTACACATCGCATAATCATGCCTAATTAGTCTGGGCAGGTACAGATTGCCTAATCATGCCAATTTAGTTTGGGCAGGTACATATTGGCCTAATTAAGCCAATTTAGCCTGGCCAGGTATACACTGCCTAATCATGCCAATTTGGTCTGGGCAGGTACAAATTGCCTAATCAAACCAATTTAGTCTGGGCAGGTATACATTGCCTAATCATGCCATTTTGGTCTGGGCAGGTACAAACTGTCTAATCATGCCATTTTAGTCTGGGCAGACACACATTGCCTAATTATGCCACTAGGTAAATGACCTTTTCTTTTCTTAAGGAGGTATAATACAATGATTAAAAACACAACAATGTCAATAATTTGGGACACCTCTTAATAACTACTTTTCTCAACTGACATAAAACTGTAAATTATTAATTATTTTCTCACATACCAACAACTCTCAAATTTAACTTAAGGAAAGAGTTATCTGTACTACAAGGGAACATAAAATACCATATATAATCGCATATAAGTCCAACTGCAAACATAGACCTTGATCTAACATCACGTAATGTGCCAGCAGATAAGGGTCTAATTCTTAATAAACTGTATAGATATAGTTATGCTGGTGCATCAAGCAAAAGTACAGCTGGCTCAGTGCAATCTGCAGAGACTCAAGATATGGTAGTAATGATTTTTATAAATTTAGAAACAAATGGTATGAATAATTACATTGCAGTATCTATGGTTACATTTGTTGAGGAGGAACTGAAAAATTATTTTCCTCAGACTTGTAATATTGTTCCTTGACCAACAAATAAGGCAGGGTGCATCCTGTGTGCTCTAAATGGGATAATACCACTTTTGTGGGCAAGACTAATTAGTACTTCAGAAATAAATGCAATGCACTGCTGTATTTCTTGCTTCTTTTTTGTGTGCAAAATAATTACATATGCATAAATTCCATCTATTATTTTTTTAAGCAGAAATGCATGATGTTGTTGATGTAGTTGTTTAATACCATTTTCAGCACAAGATAGGCAATACATGGCGGCCAGTATAAATGGTAGAGGAAGAATCCGGGAAAAGCCCGGAAAGAACCACTGACCCATGAGAAGCTACTGGCAAGCTTTCTCACATACCCACATAGGCTGAATCCAAGACTCGAACCCATGCAGACAGAGGTGAGATGGCAGTGATCCATAACGGTGAGTGCTTTAGACCACTTGGCCACTCAGGGCAAAATGCATGATGTGGAAGAAAGTAATTAATATCAATGAAAAGTTGATTTGTTCAAGAGGAAAAATCAACTTAAATTTTCTGCCTAAATATGCAAAGGGGCACTTTCATTTTAATCATTCCAATGTTTGTCAAAGAAGTCATGGACAGGTTAATCAATTTTCAGTGATGGTGGCCATATTTAGGTGGCTGATTGAAATAATCTGTATAAACTTGGAATGTGAATATGAAGGAGTAATTTGGTCCCAAATGGCCATGTTCTTTTGGAGGAATACAGTACAGCTCACACAATTTTTTTTGTTTTTCCATGTATCATAATGGGACAGCTAATCTCCTTCATGCTCGCTCAGTGGTGGAGGGGTCGATACTTACAAATCACCACAGGTACTCAGCAGGCACAACTTGTGCTTCTTTGTTGCTGAGGGGGTTATCGTTTATGTTACCAATTGACATCTGAACCACCAATACATGAAGACCACACACTGAAACACTAACATCCGAGTGATTTACAATCAGATACCATTTCAATAATCAATTATCTTTATGTCATTTGTATATGTCAATAAAAAAAATCTCAAAAGAGTTTTGTATATGTGTTTAGAAATGTTTGATTACCTTCTATGCAATATACTTTATTGTTTAAATGAAAAATGATGTGGGAAAATTGTCATGAATTCAAGAAAAATCCCTCACTTCCTCTTTCAGATATTTAAGTTGCAATCAAATGTTTTCAGATTTTACTCTCCAACAAAGGAGGACATCTCATATGACCTTTTCTAGTTTGCTTGCTTGCATTTTTTTCCTTGAGTATAAAATGTATGAATTTTAAGACAACCAGTATCCAAAATCAAAATCTCTGTAAGTCAATAAATCTGGTGTATTTAGTTGACTTGTTCATAGGAAAGAGGTAAAGCTATATAACCTTATGCAATATTAAAGTTTGAATTTGTTTATATTTCTACAGCAAGATATATGTGAAGCACCTTCTCATAGTAGGCAAACCATCTCTAATTGCCTTGGCACCTGAAATTGGCAGTGATCTAGGGGTGGGGATGGGGGCAGAGGAAGTTTAGACTGCCAGTCCAACGGGCCTTGAAATAATGTGTTGCTGTGCCATACAAGCACAAACCAAACACGTCAAATATTGTAAATATTTGGATTATGCAAACACATGAACAAAATTTGAGTCCATTATCCAAAGTCATTTTATGTACCTTTATTCCAATTTTTAGTGATGTCTTTAGCAATTCTGCATGCATGAAATTATGTCTTCAGTAGCCATGAGCGCATATCACATCTCTCTCTCTCAAAAGAATCTGATGATTTGATATAATGCATATTCATATGACATCAAACTGATATCGTTATGTAATATAAAGTTTGACTTTGAAGATTGAAAAAGAAACAAAAACAAATAATGTCTGTTAATTTAGGACTTTTTCTTAATTTTCTTCATCCCTACTATGGGGTGTGGAGAACAAAAAAAAAACTGCATGAGCTGAACTGTATTTAAAAAAATAAAAGTAGCCTTATTTGATGGTAGATTGAATACAACTGTACCAATCTTTTACTCTTAAGTCAAAGCTGAATTTATTCTAATGTACATTTGGGAGAAATCACCTAAAGGTTGGTTGCTTGCAGAGTTGTATCTTTATCATTATGATGGCCCAAAATGGTACACACAGAGTTGTATCATTACCATTATGACAAAAATTTTACACACAGAGTTGTATCTTTATCATTATAATGACCCAAAATGGTAGATATAGTTGTATCTTTATCATTATGATGGCCCAAAATGGTACATAGAGTTGTATCTTTATCATTATGACCAAAAATGGTACAGAAATGTATCTTTATCATTATAATGACCCAAAATGGTACATAGTTGTATCTTTATCATTATGATGGCCCAAAATGGTAAACAGCATTGTATCTTTATCATTATGATGACCAAAAATGGTACACAAAGGTGTATCTTTATCATTACGATGGCCCAAAATGGCACAAAGAGTTGTATCTTTATCATTATGATGACCCAAAATGGTAAACAGCATTGTATCTTTATCATTATGATGACCAAAAATGGTACACAAAGGTGTATCTTTATCATTACGATGGCCCAAAATGGCACAAAGAGTTGTATCTTTATCATTATGATGACCAGAAATGGTACAAATGTGTGTGTGTCAGGGATCAATGATATTCTGTACTAATTTCACAAGTTCTAATGCCAGGATTCTCTGACAAATTTGGCTTAAACAGTCTAATGGTTTATTTGAGAAGAACTGAAAACAGCAAATACCAATGGATTAAAAGATGACGCATAGGCAGACAATATGTAAGCTAATATAACTTTACAAAATGATCAAATGAAATTGAACCAAATACACTACCACAGTGCTATTTCAGAAACTCTCCTGATGGGCAGATGTATTAAGCAATAATCAGTCTTAAAATCAGAGTCTTGTTAACCAAGATATTAAAGAAACAAACCTGTGTTCAACAGCCACCTGTCTTGAGACTTTTTCCACTCCCCAAGCAGGCTACTTAAGACAGGATTAACTGTATATCATTAGCTAGAATGAATTCTGTCCTGGGTCTTTTTTTATAAATATTTAAAACAAACCTGTTATGGTAATCTTTCTTCAATTGATTTTCAGCTTGAGTTGTCTCCCTTAGATAGCCCTTGCTATCTGGCGTTGGTAAATAGGAGTCATCAGAAACAATCAGTGAGGACAGAGGTTTTGGAGTGCTGCCATGAAACATGAGTGAAGTTTGTAACTCAAAGGATTTCATTCCTGGACTGCCACTATGATTCATGTTATCACTTTGTTGAATACTCCTTGAATCTGCTATACTAATGTAATCTGTCAGATTTGAGAATTTTTTTCGACCATTCCCAGCCTCTCCTCCAGAGACTTGGTATTGCTGGCTTGGTTTCTCTGAACCATGACTAACTTTCTTCCTCTTCTTTCCATTCGTAATAGCCTTCATTTTTGTTTTATTTCCTGATCTTCTTACCATTTCAACAGTACCTTTCAAAAATTTTAAATTTTTCATGCTATCTGCACTGCTTTTATATTCAAAACTTCTTTTTCTTCTTGGGTACCTATTAGATGACAAAGTTTGGTTTACAGACCCAGTGCTGTATCGTCTGATATCTGTCTCCATATATGAAGTATAATGGTTATTATCCAACTGTCTAGGTATCTGACAATCTGTTCCAAATAGTGTTCCGTTCCTTGTTCTGTTTGAAACTGCACTTCTATCATCTGTTAATGTTCTGTTTAATGTGGGGCATTCATCATTATTCAATGATGTATGTAATGCACCGTATTCACTGTCAGTCAAAACAACAACATTTTCCTTATTTAATGTTCCATTTCTAGCTGAAAATTCATTTTCATTCACTGTTCTGTTCACAAAGGAAGATTCCAGTACACCAATTGCTTTATTCCTATCTGCATATCCACATTTAACACTGGAAAATTCACTTTCCTCAGCTGTTCTGTTCAGGCTGCTACATTCCGTTTCATTCCCTCGTATATTGGTCATCTGAATATCTGGTTGTGTTGCCCTCTTTGGACTCGCTTTATCCTTCTGTTTCAGGAAATCCCCTACCACGGAAATAGCCTGCTGGAAAGCCAAGCCATGCTGGCGGTCCTTTATGCCTGGAACAGATACAAAATGGAGCTAACACAGGAAAGCCTTGTTTTTCAAAACCTCAGATGCTCAAATTTTGGGTTCATCATAACTAGCAACTTATCCTCAAATACAAAACCAGTCTTGATTTCCTGGCAGAATGCCCATGCAGAAAATGCTCATCTTACCTCACATGTGACTGCTATCCTACAGAAAATACTCATCTTTCCTCACACATGACTGCTATCCTACAGAAAATACTTATCTTTCCTCACACATGACTGCTATCCTACAGAAAAAACTCATCTTTCCTCACACGTGACTGCTATCCCATAGAAAATGCTCATCTTACCTCACATGTGACTGCTATCCTACAGAAAATACTCATCTTTCCTCACACATGACTGCTATCCCACAGAAAATACTCATCTTACCTCACGTGACTGCCATCCAACAGAAAGTACTCATCTTACCTCAAATGTGACTGCTATCCTACAGAAAATACTCATCTTACCTCACACATGACTGCCATCCTACAGAAAATACTCATCTTACCTTACACGTGACTGCTATCCTACAGAAAATACTCATTTTTCCTCACATGACTGCCATCGTACAGAAAATACTCATCTTACCTTACATGTGACTGCTATCCTACAAAAATACTCATCTATCCTCACATATGACTGCTATCCTACAGAAAATACTCATCTTTCCTCACATGTGACTGCCATCCTACAGACAATACGCATCTTACCTCACGTGACTGCTATTCTATAGAAAATACTCATCTTACCTCATGTGACTGCTATCCTACAGAAAATACTCATCTTACCTCACATGTGACTGCTATCCTACCTCACATTATGTCACAGCATTTTTTATATGTACATCACTCCTTTGACAAGTTTTTATGATGTCATTACAAAAATGATATCATGTCTGCTTTCTTCTATCCATCTAATTTTTGAACTTTAGTTATCTGTTCTTTAACTAGATTTTAAAGTTTGCACTGAATTATTCCTAAATACTTTATTAATACCAGTTGAGTGGTATTTTGTTTAAAACCTACATGTCTTAATGTAAGAAAAATAATCAACCTGGTATAAAGTATATTTATGTGGGTTAGGAAAATTCCATGTGAAGGTTCCTGATTCTTGAGCACAAACTCAGCAAATCATTGTCATAAATTACGAACCCTCAAAACCCCATTTCAGCCCACAAAATTTTGAGCCACCAGCTGGGATTTCCCAATCGCACATCAATATATATATATATATATATATATATATATATATATATATATATATATATATATATATATATATATATATATAAGACAGATTTTATTAACCCAACAACACATAACTTAAACCACTGTCATGTCCCCAGAATTGTTTTGGATATGCAAAGGTCTATAGTAAAAGTACCGTAAATGAAAAAACCTGAATAACATCATAGAAAATGTGAGTTTTTGTTCTATTTTATTCTATATTTTCTATATTATTTTGGGTTTTTGTTCTATTTGTTCTATATTTTGGTGAGTTTTTGTTCTATTTTATTGTGGATTTTTATTCTATTTGTTCTCTATTATTGTTAGTTTTTGTTCTATATTATGGTGAGATTTTGTTCTATATTTCTATCTGTAATGGTACGGTTACTGACAGTCAGAGAGTAAAATCAACGAAAGCAGAATGAATTGCATAGACCCAGACCTGCCTTCATACAATGTGCCAGCAAATTTGAGTATACCTGCATATAAGCAAACAACAATGACCATGATCGGCTGGTGCACAATGCAATGTTATTTGTTCAAAAAATATGTAAGGGCAGATCTGGATCTGTGCAGTTTGCAACTGGATTCAACTGATATGTTATTCACTTCTGGGTAACTTTAGGAACATGTGGCTCTTTTAAAAATCTAAGATATTTTGCATGTATGATTATGCTTGTATACATATATTATGGGTGTTTTATAACAACAAATTTCTTTTTCTTCCAAGTTTAATATAATGAAAGGATGATGGCCCTACAGCTGCCTACATTACATTCTCTCCATATGAAAATGTAATTTAATGTGTTGGTGGAGGTTAAAACTAATTTTAATTAAGTATAACTTAATTGCTAGTATTGCACTGCTATACCTTTTCCTGGTGCTAGTCACAAGTCCAAATACATTATTCCCTCCTCCAATTAGTAATTGAGATCTAAAATATGGTATACAAAAAATGGTCCCAGTCTGATACCTTAGTCTGCTTCTGACACATTTGATAACTTTAAGACTGAAGGACATCAGAGGTGGAAACTGCAATAATAACTGGTGTACATATTACATTTAGGTAGCACTGCTATTAACTGAATTGTTGAATTTATATGATGGAGGAGGCTGATGGCCTAAGATAAACTGTGAAGTGAACTTACCCTTGTTGTCACTGGGATGCTATGCTGCCAACTGAAGGACGGCTTGACAATTTGTTGGACTGATACAACTGGACTAACTGAATGGTGAGCCAATGAATGAAGGTAAAATAACAAGGAAGTTGAGTGAAAATGCCAGAAGGCAGTTTTCATGACATCAACCTGAGAAGAATCAGTCAAGAAGACCCAAGATGAAACAGCCCTGAACTGGCTCTTATTTTCATGAAAAAGATCCCTCTTACTGAAAAACTGAGAAACTCTTTTAAGAGTGCAAGCAATCCACGTAGTCATGGAGACTGCCAAACTATCAGAAGTACCTTTGAAAGATGGTTATGACCCTTTCTTGTTCCCCCCAATTTAGCTATGACAGAAGCATATAGTTCTAACTGGTCACCAGGGTCTATCTTGATCATCCATAACACAGATATGACTGAGTTAGGTGTTTTCAATAGGAACTTAAGTTACTCAGAGTAACTGATTCTTGGCTAAAAACTCCAGTTGGCAAAGGAAAGAGACCAAATTTTAGCTACCTCTGAAATGTAAACAACCCATTTCCACAAATTATGAATTTCACTCCTTCTCCTTGCCAAAGCTGGAGAGAAAAGGAAGACTGCTTTATGGATAAGACACTCAAAGTTTCCTATGGAGATTCAGAAAAAGATCAAAGATCATACAAGTTTCACCATGGCAGGAATGAGGCAGAGACTCTTCCCTTGAGCTCAGATCTGAAAGATATTGATCTGTCTTTACAGTGGAACCCATAGAGAACTTGATGAGTGTTTGAGAGGGTTGCCCTGAAGTCCTTATTAAGGTTTAATGGTGGTTACTTGGCAATCTTTTTCTTTGAAAAAATAAATCTATAACTGCAGTTACTGCAATGAATGGAAAGCAGATAGAACCAACACATTTCCTACAGTACAATTACAGAAAATTCTCTACTTGGCATCACAAACCTTGGAGGTTAATTGCCTTGTGGCTTGAGTGAAGCATTTAGTAACCTTGCTTGAAAACTGGTCTCAGTTGATAGATTGCCTCATATGAGCCAGGTGTGAAGGTGGGGATTTGTGGATTTTGTGCACATAGGTCTCTATGTGCTTTGACAGTAGATCCCTCTTCACCAGTAATTCCTTAGGATTATTGACCAATAGGTTGAGGAGATTGCTGAAGCACAATCTCTGGGGCCACAGGGAAGCTATCAGTGATGAACATACAGCTGATCACATATCAGACTGAAATGTACCACTGTTCAGCTTCAGAGTGAACAAGTCTTAAAAAAAAGTGTCTCTGCCACCCTTGCTCACCCGGGTCTGGGCAAAGCTATCCACCAGAACATTATTTTTGCCTGGATGGTGGTGGGATATTTGAGTAATCTCCCCACAGCTGTCCAATGGAAAAGGTTCGAAACTTCTAAAGAGCAGGAATGTGTGCGGCTGCCTCCTCGACATCTGAGGTATACTATACCAATGTAGTGTCCGTAGCTGCGATGGTGGCCATATTCTGTATCAGACTGGCACCATTTCCAAATCATCAATCATAATATAGGTCAGATTAGCCCCAATTTCATTTATAACCAAGTAGAAATGTTTTAGTGAAAACCCCATCCTCAGATGACCCTTTTTTCAGGAATAGTAATGATTAGTAACTAAATTTTCAAAATGGGTCACTGTGGAAGGTATAATGGATGCGTGAACAGCTCCATTTTTATTTAGGACCAATGAGACATCATAAACAGTCTTGTAGTTAAAAGCTGGTCACTACGGTGCCTATATTAGATACCAGAACAGTACCAGTTTCATTTAGGACCAACTATAGTACAAGTCACACAGGTCATGTCGGCATTCAGCGCCGACTAATTCAGTAATGGGTAACATTTTAAAATTTGATTCTACATACCTTTAAGTGGCAAGTATTCACTTCATTTGAATCCATATACATTCACATTCCTTTGGAAGGTCTTTATTTAGATGTCCCAAGAGGTGCATACGGCAAAATCAATGTTAAAGTATGTAGACATTTTTGGATGAAATGAACCCAAAGGTGTGATCCAGAACAATCGGGATGGAATGCCATGCACTGTTGTCGCAACGAAAGCAACGCATATTAATAAACATATTCATACTACCCTCGACTGTGACGATTCCACTTGATGAGCACATATTTTGACCCAAGTTTAGTACATGGCCACCATTGTAAAAATCCATAGCAATAGAATATTTTTATTTCAAAGTTTCTTGGTGACAGTTAAGGTGAAGAGCATTTAATAATCAGTTTGAACAGACCTTATTTAAAGAAAATTAGTGTTAAATTATAAAAGAACAATTTTTTTTATATGTATATTTGATTTAATTTATATTTGATTTAATTTAATTTAATTGTTTGTAAGTTTTAAAATCTTTTTATTTTAATTACATGTCAAAGTAATGTAATTTTGTTTACTAGGAATTTGATATTTTCCAGAAAATTCAGTTTGACCTGAATCTTTTCATAAAAACCTAATAATAGAAACACTGTTTCTATTTTTGACTTAGTCCCCAACCTTGAATCAGAAATCACTGATACAAGTAAACAACTTTATATTTTATTTTATTCTCGAAGTAAAATGATTGGTTTTTATCAAGGTCATACTAGGAGTAGGTGATTTTATATGTAAACTGCCTCTATTTCGCAATTCTGAGTTTCCCGAAATTGCGCAGTTTTCAGGTTTTATACCAAATATCTATAGAGAAAACAATTGGTTGGGATTTTACACTGGAGAGTGTTTGTTTGTGACCAGTTTGGAGTTTTATTTTCATTATTATTCAGATTTTTGGGATTCTATCAGATTAATTCTTCTTCCTGGAAATATCTGAGTGCTCATACAGAATTCTTGGACAAAGATATTTCTCTAAATTTTATTCAGAAATTCAAACACGAAAATAATGTTTGTGGATTTAAAAAGAACTGCAGGCACATCGGTACAATAAAGGCTACATCATCACCTTCCATTTTGGACTTGAATTCATTAGAACATTTCATTACTAGGACTTCTAAAATTTAATTCGTGGATTATTGTTGGATTATTTTTGATCTGATTCTTAAAACTATAAGTTCTTATCTTTTCATTTTTACAGTGCTTTTCCAGGAAAACAAATATTTGTTATATTTTTCAAAGCTTGTTGTTTTCACTCTTTCTTTTGTTGCTGTTTATTAGAGCCTTAACATGTAACATAAGAATTTAATTTAAAATGAGCAAATGCGCATATATGACCCATGTGATTTGTACTACAGATATTATAAGAAGCTGTCTCGTAAACTCTGTGTCAATATAACTTTCATCCATAACATTATTTCCAGGACACATGGTACTACACGAATAGAAAAATGGGAACCCATCTGTAAATGAGAGAGGATAAAATAGAGTATATATGGGTTTGGCTGGCCAGGATTGGTTGATAATGAAAGTTAGATTTTAGTAAAAAGAATCTTTTGAGAGCTTATCCTAGTTGTAACTGAAATAAAAAAGACACATTGTTTTACTGATGAAATTTCAGTTCTTTAACAGACTTGACTTTGGAACACTCATTACTTAAATTAGCACCTGACTCTTTGGTGCAGAACTGAAAGCATGTTTCAAACACATGTAGAATGTAGATCCAGAAAATGCCATGGCTCAAACAGTTTTCTCTGCATAGAAGCTGTCATGCAGGATGCATCTATACTAAGACATATATAGCTTTGGTCATGAGCACTCAGAACTTTAAAGTTACTGAATTTTTAATATCATGGTGTTTGCACAGGTTTACAGTGGGACCCAAATTATTACCTCATCCTTTAGAGAGCTACTGCAATACAGTGACTCCACATATGCATGCACAATTAACTTTACTATAAATGCAATCATATGGTTCTATTTGTCAATAACTAACAAGCAAAATTAATATCTTTTGTAAAGCAAAGAGCGACTTTCAGCGGAATATTAAAACATACTCAGATATATAAACTGTTGCCAAGAAGAGGGGTGGTGCCATGCATAGAGTGTATAGATTTGACTACGTTACACAAAGAGGGGTGGTGCAGTGCATAGAGTGTATATATTTGACTACGATACATGAAGGTGGAGTGTTTTGCACATTGGTTAATATCTATGCAATTACATATATATGGTTTATGCAATTTACCAGTTACAGAGTAATTATGGTAAGCAATATGATATTTCTTAATTGTGTTTCAGATATGATCACTTAGGTCTCTAACACCATGCTTAATTCTGGTGACCTCACATAACTTTGCATCCCATTAATTTTAATTAGTGAATGTTCTGAAACTTTATATTTTGTATTTAATGGACTTATGCTTATCTTTCTTTAGTATTAAATCGCATGTGTTCTTGGAAAAATTTTGGCAACTTCTGTCAAGTAAAACTTTTCTGTAATAATACATGTTAATACAGATGGTCACCTTGACATTTTACTAATTAATTACATAATATGACAAGGCTGGTAATATATTTCAATCTTAAACTGAAGAGAGATATATGGTGAAGTAAAAAGGTGACTTTTGATTAGACAACTTAATTTTAATACTTTTTCTGATTTTCTTATAAAAAGCTCAAATACATAAATGTTGTTTGAAATGCACCTTGGTTATATTGGTGAAGATGAACTGTCTTGTTGGACACGATTTGTAAAACATGAATAAAAATAATAAGCAAAAGCATGATAATGCAAACATTTTAATCACAAAATATGTGCAGTTTAAAGCGTCTGAGGTACTATGGTAAAGTTAGTCTGGTTCCCTGACTAATTCCACTGAAACTAACATGAAACTCTGATCCAAATCAAACATATACATGCTATTATTAAGATTTTAATGCAAACAAGTGTATTTCCATAATGTGTCCTTTTATTCTTTAAGTACATATCCTAAATGTCATTTTCTTAAGACTTGTCTGAAAAAATCTAGACTATGAGCTGCCAGCACATTATACAATAACACATGCAGTCCATGTTTGCTTATGGAAGTGAGACAGTTATATAAAAAGAATTCCACTGGCATGAATTAATATTTCTAACACAGCATGGAAATACACATTTTGTAGACAAAATAGAACTTCAAATAAATGAGCAGTACACAACTGGATCCAATACAGGATATCAAGTCTTTTGCCAAAAAAGTGAAGAGAATAATATCATCATGAAAAAAATTAAAGTACAAGTCACATAGTTCATATACACAGGCTAAGTCACTTTTTGCAGCCACAGGTGTCACTTTGGAGAATGTGATTACACATACCTTTAAATGGCATTTATTCACTTTATTTCAAGCCCTGTCCATCCAAATTTTACTGAAGATTTTTTTTATAAATTCCTTAAAAAATGCATAACAGCAAATTTAATGGTAACATACTTCTACATTTTTAGGCATAGTCAAGCAAGCAGGGTGATCTCATTTAAACCAGTTTTGTTGCACGTTATGACGCAAGATTGAATTTTCCTGCGCAGGAAAAAGTTGTACACAAATAGAGCCAGAACAATGTTGTCATTTATGAACAATGCATAGGGAAACACCTGCAGGAAAAATGGCACACATGTCGAATAAACTGGAGGTATTCATGCAGCTTCGTTTATATCTTCTGTATGGTATGTTAAATGTTATATCTTTTATTTCAATTCATTCATAATACTAATTTTTCCTACACAAAGTATGTGCTTTCATTCACATAAAAGACTAGAAAGATGGCTGTCAATTTAGATTTATTTTACTTAAATTTTATATCATGCTAAATTATCATTTTGAAGAAATATCATATGTACATGCTAAGAATAAAACTTATTGTATGTTACTCCTCTCTCCCATTCCTAGCTGAACATCCATACAATAGATGACTGAAGATGCAAGCGACATCTTGTTTACGCGATGATACACTTGATTCACCCTGCACTAGTAACTGTTCAATCTAATATCAACTTTCTTGACCCAGTGTGAAGTCGAACTGCCATTGCAAAAGTCCATAGTGATCGATAATTTTTTGTCTGTGATTTTTGTTATGACAATTAATGTGAAAATCACTAAATAAAACCACGACTGAATAAACTTTGATAAAAATATATTAAGATAACATTTTAAACATAAAATTATTTTTTAACTTATATCAGTAAATGCGCTTGCATGACCCATGTGACTTGTACTATAGTTTGTGTACAGCTAATTTCCTACCTTTCATTATCAACTCTTCTTTCATTGCAGAATTATATGGTTGTATCTGTTTTCTATTTGTTATTATGTCCCTGAAACAAATAAATAAAGGAATAAAAATCTAAAATAATGGTGGTGGAAGGGAGAAAAAAAACAAAACAATGGCTAGACCTTTGTGTTATAGAGTAATTCTGCTGTTACTGGAAGGTGTAATAAAAGGTTCATCATGACATTACTTGCTCATCATCTTTATCAAAGGCTAGGTTGGACAAGGTCCAATTTCGGCCTGCTAAGGTTGCAATTCACAGATTCGAAGCACAGAAATATATGTTCAATATGCCAAGGTGTAGATTGGGTTATCACATCAGAACCTTGGCTAGCTAAGACACAAATCCCCATGCTTTTCATGTACTGAATCCTCCTCTCCACCAAGACCCATTAGCTTTTGTAACCTAAAGTATATTACATGCATAGTTTATATTTCTGCTTTGACTAAATATGTAAACCATTCTGAATAAAATCAGATATACGCTTTTATACATGAAGATCTGACAGTGACCACTTATTGTCATGTTCTGGTAACCTATGCTATTACCATAATCACTAATTTTATCAACCAATCAGATGAAGTCTAATATCTTTGTGTTTTGGGACAAGAGAACTGTGGATGAAGAGCATAAATGTGCACCAAATGATCTGATCCGCATTCAGATTTTTTAAAGCTGTATTTCCGTTGTCTAATTCAAAGGTCACCAGAACATGACCCTTAAGCAGTCATCACCAGATCTTCTTGTAGGCCCGTGAAGACCTGATTTTAATCAGATCATTTGTAAACAAGAGTCCCTAAAGGGAATGGACGCTCTGCTGTTTGAAAAGAATTTAGAGGAATTCAAGATATGATTTTTCTGCATTTTAACTGCTTAGTGTTGAAACCACTTATATTCCTGAGCAACACTGTAACATTAGTCATTGCGGCAGCCATACTGGATGTTAGATCAACACCATTTTCATTTAGGACTACAGATGTCAGAAGTCTTTTGGTGAAAACCCTACGTGAACATAACCATCCAATTAAGGAGTAGTGAATACACGGTTTTCACGATGGCCACCTAGGTGTACATATAACAGTATCAGCACCAGTTTTGTTCAGGTTTAAATAGATATTACAAGTCTTTGGTAAAAAAACCTCAAATCTAACTAGAAATAGCAATATTTTCATGATGGCCACTTGGGTGGCCATATTGGAGGTTAGATCAGCACCATTTTCATTAGGGACCTACTAGACACTATTAGAAGTCTTCCAGTAAAACCTCATGTTGATATGGCTTTCCATTCTCGTTGAGTAGAAATAACAAGATTTTCAAGATGGCTGCCATGGTGGCCATATTAGCACCATTTTCATTTAGGACCAAACAGACATCATAAGAAGTCTTTCAGTGGAAACTCCACGTTGATATGAACATTCAAGCAGTAAGTGTAGCAATAACAAGATCTTCAAGATGGTCATTGCAGCTATCATAAACTGATGTCTGTTTGCAGCATTGTCATTCAGGACCAACTGGACTTAGTAAGAAATCTTTAAATGGAAAAACTCATATAGTAGGAGTATCAATAACGAGATTTTCAAGATGGCTCCATTCTTTGAGTTATGACCAGTAGAGTTAAACATGGAAAAATTACCAAAACGGCCTAAGCTTTCTGCAAAGTATGGTAACAACAGACAGTGGGGAACTTGAGTTATTGTGCAGAAACTGGTTTCCTTCTTTCAGTCAGTGAGCTTGACCTTATAGCTTTTTGATCCCAAAATCAATAGGGTTCTTCCTTAAGTAAATTACAAGTTATCCACAAAATTTGGTAACTAGATGGTGGACAAAAACCGTTTTTGTGCAGAAGTGAAATTGGTAACAGATGGACAAATGAACATATATCACAATATGTTCAACTTCATGGTGTTTATATAGCAATTGTGTCAATGTGATCTATACACCCCTGCTGTGGTTCTAAATGAAACACCCTAACCAAGTTTCATGAATGTGTGTGTGTGTGTGTGATTTGAAATTTGAATGTAGCTTTAAAAAAAATTCAGTCATATTGCTAAGATGTCTGCAGTGTGACAGTTTTATAGTGATGTCTTAGCACTGGGGCATCATGCCACAGACATGTAGCATGATGTCCCACCCAGTCACATTATCCTGACACAGGCTGACCAGTCCTAACACTAACCTCTTAATGCTGAGCACCAAACGAGGCAGCTGTTAGTACCATTTTTGTAAGTCTTTGGTATGACTCGGCCAGAGATCAAACCCATGACCTCAGCATCCGAGGCAGATGCTGTAACCACTAGGCCACCAGAGTGGTTGTTTCATCAATATGCCATGCTTATAGCTGGAGACTTGTCTAAACATTTATACTGGGATTAACCATAATTTAATAGTAAAGTCATTTGTTTGAAAAAGTAAGTCAAGGTGGTTCAGAATTGTGTGAGGAATACCATAAATATGTTCCCAAGAATTATGGCAATCCAGCCTGGCTGCAGTAGCACTAAAGAAAAACTTTTACACTGTTACCTGAACAGAAAAGCACTGACAATGCTTTACACAGGTGAGCTAAAAAAAAAATATTATTAAAATATAATTTTTTTTTAATCATAGATAAAACCGCACCATGACTTTTGCAATAGCAAAATATAAGCAAAACCTAAACCAAATTCAAAACTGAAAGCAAACATTCACTGGCTTTATATCAAATGTAGCAATCTAGCAAAGCAGTACATAGTTTCGCATTTTTAAGGACTTCCAAACAATGTCAATGCCTATTTTGTCTTTGAGTAATTAAATCCTTCTTGATACAGCCTGTGTTATTGTCTTATTGTGTCATGTGGTCCATATTTTATTTATTAGTTGTATTTAGAAAATACATTACATTAATAACAACATTGCTCGATTTAAAAAGTGACATTTTATCCAGGTTTAAGATTTTGTATTTCCTCAGATAAATGTTAAAGGAGCTTTTGCAAAAATTGAGGTACTTTAAAAAAAATGTATGGACTTTTGACAGATAAAACCAACTTTTTTAAATTCAAGTTTTATTTTGTTGAAGTGTCATACATCTTGTAAGATGCCAAGTTTGTTTTTTCTTAACAAGCACTTTTAAGAAATTACAGGTAGGAAATTGGAGCTAAGTGCCTTTCCAAAAGACACAAAGGCAGCTGACCCAGGCAGGTATCAAACCCATGACCTTTGGATTGAGTCCAATGCTCGACCAAATGAGTTACTGCATCTCCATGTAATAATTTCACTAAGGATACTACTGAGGTAACACAGATTTCAATCCTCTACAGTCCCCAGTTCAATTACTGGCAGTGTAAGTAAGTAGAGTGAAACCTGCACACATCCCAGAAAAGATGACCCGCTATGAATGACAACATTTTAAGGTCCCTTTTCTAGTTTTTATAACTGCCTTAAACTCCACACCTTTCAATACAAAAAATTGTATGTGCTTCATTGGGCATTATGGATTGAAGGTTTCACTGTACAAACATAAGGGGTGGTTGTCAAAATTCTGTTCCTCAACCAAACAAGTGACTTCATGTCAGCAGTACAGCAGTATGGTCACTGAGATTTCTTAAAATTAGTAATTGAAAACTGTACAATCCACACAAAGCTATTAAGTGTGTAAAATGATCAGCCGGGCAACAAAAACAAAAAAATTATACCTTCAAGAGACAAGTATTTTATAGTTTGTATTAAAGTGTAAAAATCAAACAAGCTCATGTATGTGATGTATGAAATTATTATGGTAAAAACAGGTAAATATAAAGTCTTTCCAAATAAAGAGAATTGTTGGATATACAAATGGATAAGCAAATGGAGGCACATTCAAAAAGGAAAGGAAGTTCGTATACATATGCTACAGTGGGAGCATGCAGAAAATAGGTTATTAATTTGGATTGATCTAATTAAAAATGAAAATTTTCTTACCCAAAATTCAATAGTGACACTGGTCATAATACACTGAGCAAGCAGCACAAACATGAATTTGAGTACATGATATCACTCAAGGAATTTAATGACATACTGTATATACAGTGGGATTCAATTGCAGACAAAAACATTGACCGCAATCTGCCACTGTATAATATGCTTGCAGATACAGGTATGTTGTTTGTTTTCCTGATTACTCCTTACAAACTGCATAGATCCTGATATGGTGGAACATTATGCAATGGCATATCTGAGTCTATGCAGCTTTCAGTTAGAACAAACATATACACAACTACATACAGCATAAATATCTAGAAAAGAAGCGAGCTACTAGGTTTACCCATGTATATCCCAAGTCTCTGACATCACTCCACTGACAGGTGACAACAAAAATCAATGTCCTATTGGACAGTACAAATTATGCCACCCCTAACAAGGCAGGTAAGATAACAACATAAAAATTGTGAGGACCAAATCATTAAAATTGGAAATTTTTCTTGTTGCAAAGTGAGCATTTGTGGTAAATGTACTCATTCTGTTTTCAGATGTCCCTTTGTAGTGGACAGACCTCATGAAGATTCCTTCATCTGAATTACAAAAATGTGAATACAGTTATTATACAAGTTACATTACTTGAACTACTACAGATCAGTTAAGTTTTATAAACTTCAAAGTATTAAAATATATTCAAACAGGAGTACATGTATTTAAACTTTAATTAGTTTTCCACTGGTGATATTTAAAGGCTTGGAAATTAAATAAAATCTTTTAAACTGCCAATATGTTTCAACACAACTGTTAATACAGTGCCAATAATTAGAAAATTCCATTGCATTTGTGTCAGATTACTCAGTTATCTGTTGGGACTTCTCTGATCAAGCTTTTAGCAGCAATATAGAAAGGTGAAGTACCTCAAACTCGTTAAATTAACTATGTTGCCATTGGCATGAAGACCATTTATCATTACATGTACTTCCTCACTATTAAAAAGAACCCTTTCCCCCAAGGAAACATGAATAGGATGTAATTAAAAATATGATTTGGTTCAACAGAAATATAAAGTTGTCAAAAATGTCCTTTAGCATTTTACACCATACTCTGTAACTCCAAACCCGAGTTCCTGAAATCCATGCATTTGTTGGATGGCACACAGAGCAATCAGATACATGTCACAGGAGTTATCATATACCATTAAAATCAATATGTCTTTGATTTGCTTATCCATTAAACTGCCAAATAAATCTAATAAAGTAAAATTCAATGGTGACAAAGTCAAGTTTACTGATTGTTTCTTTGTTGGACAAGCAAATAATTACATGACATGAACATTTATAATTAATCTAATGACCTCTGTCACACATTTCCAATGACCACTGGTTATGAAATACAGGTCAGCAAACCCCTTGTTAGAAATGACAAAATCTGGACATTTTTTATAGGCTGTTGACTCTGTCATACATCTGTGGATTGAGGTCAGAGATTCGGACAACCCAGTGTAGTGCAAGCCTAACTACAAACAGTGTAGACACAGATCTGCTGTTGCATAATGCCTTGGAAAAATGGAGTCTACCGTATGATGCTCATTTTACAAATACTGTATATGCTAGCTTTGTCTAACTCAAAACTGAACAGACACAGATCTGCCATCACATAATGTGCAGGCAGATCTGGGTCTGTACTGTTCTTTTTCTATAGGAGTAATCAAATGAACAATCAAGGTAGACCCTGATCTGCAGGCACATTATGTTAAGGTAGATCATGATCTTTGTTGTTTGGAGCTTGAGCCAATTTATAAGCAAGTATATACAGTGACTACAAGTGAACGGAGTAGAACCCAATCTGCTGATGCATTATCAGAAAGCTGATCTGGGTCTAAGTTGTCTGCATTTGGACATATCCAACACATGGATAAACATGGAAATAACAAACAGCTTTAGCTTCCATTGTAAAACAGTCATAGCATTTTACATTGGTACACAGGAAAAAGCCCTCAGATAAAGGGGAGAAAAATGAAGAAAAAATAATTTATTCTAGTGAAGAAACTTACCAACTTCTAGATGAATGCTTTTTCCTGGGAGATGAGATTGTAAAGTAAACACAGGTTTAAAAAATATATATTTTTGTTAAGAACTGATATATTCACTAATATAACAAAATTCCATCATATAAGTAATTATTTACTTGTATGTAGGATACTATCTTAACAAGCAAATTAAGTGAATTTTTGTCTCCCATCCACCATGGTGAGGTCAACAAAAGTATACAGTCATGCTGTGATCTCTAACAGAGCTGTACAGTTACTAGCCTGATAGAGAAAGTAACCAAGTATTTTTTAAAAATTAATTTGATTCAAAAGGGTATTTTAGAGTTAAAAGTACAGATAATCTGATTAGTGACCATTATGTTGAAGACAAATCCTTGACTCTTATGCAGGAGATGGTATCAATTTGATTAGTGACTGGGATCTTGAAGATAAGTCTTTGACTGTGATACATGAGATATGGAATTGATCAGTGTGCATGACCGACTGTGATACAATGGATGATAGCAAATTGACCAGTGACCAGGATCTTGAAGATAAATCCTTGACTGTGATAAATGAGATCGAATGGATCAGTATGCATGACTGACTGATACACAAGATGATAGCAAAATGATCAGTGACCATGATCTTGAAGATAAATCCTTGACTGTGATACATGAGACAAAACTTTCCTTATCAGCAGGGATCTTGGTGATTTACCTGGCTATTTTAACTTCACACCTGACTACTTTAAAAACAAGACCTGTATCCCTATAGGGGGAGTACTCCCCCCCCAAGCCTGTTTTGGTAACTCACCCTCCTACTTTATATCTAATGGAGGGACCTGATGAGATGATCTCAAACTGATCATGATTATAATCTTAAAGATAAATCCTTGACTGTAATACATGAGATTATATCAAAATGATCAGTGATTATGATCTAAAAGATAAATCCTTGACCGTAATACATGAGATGATATCAAATTGAGAAACAATGTACTTCAAACAGTTTTCAAAATATACGGTAAAACAAATACAAGTAACCTCAAAATATTTACCTATGACATTGACCTTAAAGATAGAAAACAAAATGTGGAATGGAAAACATCTAGTAATAATATCTAATTATACCAAAATCAAGGCCAATATGAAGTTTCACTCATCTACCTTGAAGTTTCACTCATCTACCTTGAAGTTTCATTCATCTACCCTGAAAGGTTTATTCTAAGAAGAGGAAGGAAAAATGCAACTGAAACCTAAATACTGAAAATCAAGGATGATTCAAGCAATTAGGTTTTGGCTCCCCACCCTAGAATTGGGAATTTAGTTTGTCATCATTTATGGGAAGTTTTAACTCAGACTGGCATTTCCTATCCATGAAGTCACACATTAGGAAACTAAAGTACTAAATGCTTTATTCCCTTATTAATAAAAACTCATTAAACTGAATGTTAACAACAAACCCCTCCAAAAAACCAAAGGTTCGGTTCATTAGAAGCAAAGTCATAAATAAAAAAAAAACATTTAGCATGAAACACTAAACCATATGACTACAGGTTACCCTGCTTTTGTTTAATTGAGGCAATTCGGAATACACACTTTGCTTATCGGTCTATACCAGTATGTATTGTCAACTATCCAAACGCTATATAAAAAAAAAAGAAAAAGAAAAAAGGATTAAAAAATTCCAAAACTGATTTGTGCTCCTATTTGAGCCAGTAAAGTTCCTGCAATCTCTAAAAAAGGTAATTCCATGACATTTCCAAAACTTTTCCAAGACCTTTTACCAATTTCAAGAGTACCTATTATGACCTATAATACATACCTAACACATATATTTAACACAAAAACATTTTCCAGCTGGCTTTTGGGCACTGGTGATGTAGTCTGACTGAAATTTTACAAGAACCTACTCTAACAAATCCATTATCAAAGCTAGCTAAAACTTTTGCATTGGTGAACAAAAATGTGACCAGATCATGCGAAATAACCAAATTCCATGGCTTTTCCATAACCTTGAAAAACTTACAAAAATTTCAAAAACTTTAAGACCCCTGAAATGCTTTTCTGTAATTTACAAACTTTTCCAGGATTTCCATGACTGCAGGAACCGTCAGTGCTTGAAGCACTTAGTAAATTATATATACTAAATTGTAAAATATATATATATATATATATATATATATATATATATATATATATATATATATATATATATATATATATATATATATTTAAAAAACAAAAGAAAACAATTCCTACCTACCCTAAAATCAGTGCAATAGGAAACATATATATTGGGTGATCTAACTATAAGCTACACAAATGTACTTTACAACATGTGAAGTCACCTTATACATGTACTGTGGTCTTCCCAACCACACCCATGTTACATGAGGACAAATCTTATAGACAATTGCCTTATAATGAGGTGTCCATAACCATACGCATGTAATATGATGGTCTGTCTTACAGATAGATGCCTTACAATGAGAAATCCATAATCGTCATATCCATGACCATGTAATATGAGGGTCTGTCCTATACTGAGATACCCATCACACGAAATACCTTATGGTGAGGGACCAAAGTAATATAATATGATTAAGCCAGCCTTTAAAAATCTGAAATACACATAAAGACTGCCATTAAAATGACTGTTAATACACATAATTTCTAGAGAATTATAGTTTGCATAATTACCAAAGCAGAAAATTTAAAATTGTTTCACACAGCAAGCTGACTCATCAAATTTCTAAAAAGATTATTTTAAAATTGGTTCAGATCATGTAGCAGGCAAAAAGAAAAAAAATAAACACCAATACATGATAAAAAATTAGTGGTGGGGGGCTGAATTTTTCTTGATGGCTTATATTTAGTAAATGGAACACTAATGGGATTTAACAGAACATATTTTTGTGAAAAAAACTGACTTTCATCTATCTGTACTGAAAAACACAAAATTATTTTGATCAAAAGACAATGGCAAACATAAATTTCCTGGTCAACAGGTGTATATTTGGAATTGCTGACAATATATAATTGATTATATGGAGGACTGATGCAGAGGCTATGAAAGTCAAATCCCTTGCACACAGATTTGCCTTCAACAGTTTTTCTAGAATGGTCTGGACAAGATATAAACCTGTTACACACTCGTCAGTCTAAGAAAATTATGCAAAAGCAGGAAATATTGTTGCAAATATGCTGCTATTTAAGATGCAG
Source organism: Sinohyriopsis cumingii (assembly GCA_028554795.2). NCBI lineage: Eukaryota > Metazoa > Mollusca > Bivalvia > Unionida > Unionidae > Sinohyriopsis > Sinohyriopsis cumingii. The sequence continues at coordinate 121,434,092 of CM068827.1, forward strand.
GAACACAGCAAGTATCATTAGAGTTGGGTCAAACCAAACTTTCATTAGGCATAACAAGGTCAGAGACATAGAGGATGTAACAAAGAAACAACAGATAATACCAAGGCCATTCAAGTTGTAAATACTGAAACACAGTACCGTATTTTAGCGTATATTAGACGCACCCAGTTATAAGATGCAACCATATATAAGACACGGGTTTCGGCGATTTGTGTAAAAAATATTTTAAATAAGATGCCCACGAATATAAGACGCACTCGGCCACGCCATCTGCCGAACTGAGCAAACCCTATTTTGACTGCAGATGATATAGCGTTGATTTTTTTAAAAACTTACAAGTTACTTACGGTATTGATCTGTATCTAATATTATTTTGTTAAGTACTATTACATTATTGTTCCAATAAAGCTTAATAAAATCTTTTGAATAATTCTGTGTGTTGTTTTGTTCAAATATGTACCGGTAAACATCCGTTTTCAAACCACGTGCATCAAAGTGGCTGCCGGTACATGTACTTTCCATTGTCATAAACGCAAATATCTCCAATGTTTCGATCACTCACCTAATGTAAAAAAGGCTCCATTGATCATTTTGGCTGAAGCTCAAAGAATTGTTTGAGGCAGGGCCGCAACGGTTATCGTTTGATCTTTTCTTCTAGGCCGCTAGGCCTAAGCTTCAGTGGCTGGGGTTAGTAAACGCCGGTATATACCGGTATGTAGAGTATACGTGGGATCAATCTCTTGTTATAAATAAGTGAGTGATCAATCTCTTGAGCATTTATAAAATTTTCATGATAACGAAGCGAAAATCATATATGGCCGATTTTAAATTAGACGTCATCAAGTTTGCCAAGGAGCATGGCAACAGAGCTGCTGGAAGAGAATTTAGTTGCACGTGAACTAATTTTTAGTTGCACGTGAATTTACGTGACTGGAAGTTGGAGGAAGAGGAACTTAAGAAGATGAATCCAAGAAATGAGCTCGTAGAGGTAGAAAGGCAAGATTGCCGAACTTGGAAGAAAATCTTGCCAACTGGGTACGTTCGAAATGTGACAGTAACCGTGCGGTTTCAACGATATCGATCAAACTCAAGGCTCGAATTATTGCTACAGAAATGAAGATCATGGACTTTCATGGCAGTGGGAACTGGGTGTACAAGTTCATGAAACAGAACAACCTTGCAGTCCGGGCACGTACAACTGTTGGACAGAAGCTTTCAGACGTTTGGGAGAATAAATTAGATGTTTTCAACACCTTTGTTCAGAAGGAAATAACTGAACTGAAGTTGGCAGATGATGACATCATCAACATGGATGAGGTTCCAATGTCATTCGATATTCCAGCTAGCAGATCAGTGGCAGAGAAAGGAGTAAAGACAGTAGCGGTTGATACCACGGGACACGAACGAACGAACTTAACTGTTGTGTTGGCCTGCACAGCTGCAGGAGGAAAACTGAAACCCATTGTTATCTTTAAAAGGATAACCATGCCCAGAGAAACTTTGCCAGCTGGAGTTGTTGTTGTCTGCAATAAAAAGGCTGGATGAATACAGAGGTGATGCAGACCTGGACGGATAAGTGCTTCAGAACAAGAATAGGCGGATTTTTCAAGAAGCTATATCTTCTGATTTTCGATGTGATGGCTGCCCATAAGGAGACAACTGTGCAGAAACACATCCACAATGCTGGAGCCCACATAGCCATTATACCAGGTGGTCTGACTTGTAAACTCCAGCCCTTGGATGTTGCCGTCAATCATCCATTTAGGACTTTTGTTCGTGAGGAATGGGATCGTTGGATGACTAGCGGTAAGCACACCTTCACGCCAGCTGTTCGACAACGTCGTGCAACGTACATAGAGGTGTGTAACTGGGTTCTCCGGGCATGGGAGAAAGTGAAAACAACAACAATCATCAATGGCTTCAGAAAGTGTGGGATAATTCCAGAACCGGCCGCCAATATCAGTTCTTCGGACATCTGATACCACTGACTCCAATGAGGATCGATTATCAGCGGCTATGGAGGTATTCGGTGACAAGAGTGAATTCGATGAAAATTTTGATGGATTTGAAGCAGAAACTGATGACGATGAAGATGAATAGATTGATTTTAAATCAAGACAAACAGTATTTTTAGTAAATGTTTATTACAAAAATTGTTGACTGAGTTTTTGTTTGTGTAAAAAAGTAATTAGATAAGATGCCCACGAATATAAGACGCACTTAGGGTGCGGGGTAAGTAAAATTTTATATAAGACGCGTCTTATATACGCGAAAATACGGTACCTATTTTTGGTACGGATGAGTTATTCTCTTTAAGATATATATGTATCCACATACCAATTTTTAATGAGAAAAGGGGTCCAAGATAATGAGGGTGTAAAGAGAACATAAATAAAACTAAACAAGTAAATAAACAGTGAAAATCTGAACACGGGTGTAAAGAGAACATACATAAAACTACACAAGTAAATAAACTGTGAAAATCTGAACACGGGTGTAAAGAGAATATACATAAAACTACACAAGTAAATCAAAAGTGAAAATTAGTACACATAGTTATTCTTTTTAAGATACAGTCAGAGATCAATTTTCCAAAATCATCACTAAACTATTTATGACAACATTAAAAGCCGCTCAAATACATAGGCTTCTTTTAGACACAGCTAACTGGAAAAACTTAATTCACATACGTCCATCAATATAAGGTATTTTTGTTTACAAAATTGAATTATTAAAAAGATTTCTAGAGGTCTGAAGAACAATTTTTGGAAGGATGTTTTATTCACTTGGTTAAAACTTCAAGAAAAAAACAACCCTGAAAGAATTGCAATTGTTTCTCGCCATGCCAATGTTAAAACCGAAGATTACAGCATTTCTGTGAACATCTGTTCAGTTGTGGAGTAAATATAATCAGGAATTTGAAATTCAACAATCAGTTTATTAGCTTTAACTCTTTTCTAACAATTTATACATGTGGAATAAACTTTTCTCAGTATGAAGGCATTTAAGGTGACATTAAAGAATATTTGTTAGAAGTATCAGATCTTATTTTATAATGATCAACTACATTATGTCTGCTACCATTACACACGTAGCAAACTCAGCTTGTCAAAGAGGATGTTCTTATTAAACAAAACAATGATTTATATCCAAAGGAACAAAATAAATGGATATGTGATCTTAACTTAGACGAGTCTTCTGATCGTAAAAACAAGTATTTATTGGTAACTAAGTGTACAAAAGATAATCTTAAATGGGCTTCAACTGAAAATTTTCCACATAAATATATATGTATAAGAATGTATATAAATGTATCAACAAATATGAGAATCAGACAAGACGAATTATGTTCTTTTGATAAAGAAACAGAAGAATTGTTTTTAATTTAGTCTATTATCGCGCTATAGTTAACGTATTTCTGTTTCCATGTGGCTGAAAGAGAAATGCATACCACCTAGTACATCTTAACTTGGAAGCAGTATCTACATATTGGGAACAAACAAATTAAACAAAATTTTAAATCTGATTTAAATTTTAGGAAATAACTACACAGTTAACTTACATATTCACAACAAAGCATAAAAACTTGGAAATATTTTAAAAAGAAATATAAAGTAAGTACAAATTAAACATAACTGTATATGCTCTCAGCAAGTGATTTCATTCAGTTCCGACACACTGCTGACATGATGTAAACTTCCTTTCAGCTGTTTTCACGTGTGACATGTCTTAGTCACGGCAGCAATTATATAATGCAGATCATAAAATATTAAAAGTAGCAGACTAAAGCAAAAGTCATGCAAGTCATTTATGTGCATTTACTCAATTTAAATATAAATTGTTGTTTCAAAATATATTAGTAATTTTGCTTAACAAAAGTTGATTACGATTACTGAATGATTTGCACCTTAGCTGCTATAAAAAAAAAATTCCAACAAAGGTTATTGGCAGCTATGGACTTTGACAGTGATGGCCATGTACTGAATTAGGTCAAGAAAAGAGTATGTTGAGTCTAATCATTGCAATATAGGGTAGTATGAATTTATCAACATACATAGCTTTCTTTCACTGTTACATCAGAGCATGTAGCATTCAATTCAGATTGTACTGGATCACACCTTTAAGTTAAACTCATCAAAAAATATATTATTTTTTTACATACTTCTTGGGACACATAATGATCATCCAAAGTAATACAGTTGTATAAGGATCCAAATAAAGTGGGTAACTGCCACTTAATGGTATACTGAATCAAATTCTAAAAAATGACACCCATTACTGAAATAACCAGTGCTGAACATCTACATGACCTGTATGACTTTTACTATAGTTAGGTTCAGTTCATAAATGTACAAGGGAAGCTTAAGTGCACTAGCACATTTTTTTAAATCTTCCAATAAGAAGACGACTTTCATTGTATTGCTTTTTGGAAGAACCTTTATGAAAATATATCACAATGATTATATAATGCCAAGCTCCTCAAGTAAATGGATCGTGTAGTGCAATGCAAAATGGTGTGGTCCACTGCTGCAGGCAAAACAATGCATCTGGTTTCAATATCCTTGGATCACTTGTCATAAAATGATCATAAAAAACCAGCATTGTTCTGAGCTACAGTCTCTACTTGCTGACGAGTCCAACTGCATACTGCAAAGATCCAGATTAACTGTTGCATAATGTGCTGGCAGATCTGGGTCTGTGCAGTTTGTTAGGAGTAATCAGTAAAGAAAATAACACAGACCTTGATTTGTGAGCAAAATATACTACAGTAGATCAGGATCTTTGTTGTTTGTAGTCTGACTCAACTTACATGTAGGTATATACAGTTTATTTTACTTATTAATGCCACCAAACTGCACAGACCCAGATCTGCTGGAGGATTATGCAATGGTAGACCTGTGATGGGTTGACACAGTTTACAGTTCAGAGTTCCTGCAGATTTAACAAACACATATTCCATGACATATCTAAAATGTTTCCAGGGCCATTTCACAAAACTCAGGACAACAATAAAAAGTTTGTTGACCATAACCGTGTTGTGTTTGAAACAATTTTTTTAAATATGGTACTTGGTCTTCTATGAAATTAGCAGTTATCAATTTTTTTAAATATGGTGCTTGGTCTTCTATGAAATTAGCAGTTATCAATTTTTTTAAATATGGTGCTTGGTCTTCTATGAAATTAGCAGTTATCAATTTTTTTAAATATGGTGCTTGGTCTTCTATGAAATTAGCAGTTATCAATTTTTTAAATATGGTGCTTGGTCTTCTATGAAATTAGCAGTTATCAATTTTTTTAAATATGGTGCTTGGTCTTCTATGAAATTAGCAGTTATCAATTTTTTTAAATATGGTGCTTGGTCTTCTATGAAATTAGCAGTTATCAATTTTTTTAAAACTCCATTGTCAGAAATTCCATGACTTTTCCAAAACGTTTCAAGGTTTTGATAAAATTCCATGACTTTTCAAGGCACTTGAAATTTATTTATTAAATTCCACAACTTTACCATGATTCCAGGACTGGTGGGAACCCTGACAGTTGGATCTGACTTGTACACATGTATATATGATGTTAGTGAGAAAACAAAACCCTAAATTATACTAGACATGTCTTCATTCAAACAAAGATATACGAAATGGAAGGTGTGAAGTGTTTGGCTGCTCTATCATAAACAGTCTCACCATGAAATTGGTTCACCAAGGAAACGGACATATGCAACTGGCTTCGGTCTATGCCTTATCCCTACATCATCCTCTGCAACAACCTGAAAAAATAATTTTTTGATTGGTTGGTTGGTTTTAATAGTTTCTAAAAACAAATTATTAACTATGTTATGCAGAGGAAATGGGAGCTGAGTGTCTTTACACACCAAAGCAGGCATCCTAGACTTACCTAGGCAGGTATCAAACCTGCAACCTTTAGATTACAAGTCAAATATTCACTCAACTGAGCTATCACAGTTCCCAAATAATTTTATGAAAAAGTATTCAAATTAAAACTTTTGATGACACATAAAATTTAATTCTTGTTGGTTTCCTCATAAAATGAAAACCTTACTTATTGTTATAATTTTCATATAGTAGTTGTGTCATAGTGTGAATCAGCATCATAGACCTATGTACAAACTTGAAACGCAATGAATGAATCTCAGTCAAATCAGGTCATATTCTGTTAACCAGTTATAATGATAAAGTCATTTAAAAAAGATTATATTTTTTCCAATGGTAGCAATATTTGATGGCAATAATAATAATAATAATAATATTAATAATAATAATAATCATGACTTAATAGGTGTGCATAATCTTTTAAAAAAAGCTCTCTGTGCTTTACAACATCAAATTAGCACAAAGGGCATAAGAACTGTTTCCATACAGACAACATAAAGTGTCTCACAAAAAATATAAAAACAAATGAATTATGACACAAAATAACAACATGGAACATATAAATGAAAGCACAAAAAAAGTTTACACTACAGTCTCAATCTAAAACTTGCAAATGGATGAATGTGGAAAAGACGTCTTGAGAGTACCTTGAATGTGAACATGGTCTTTTAGTGTCTGAGATCCAGAGGGAGTTCATTCCAAGTAAGTGGGCCCTGATATGTAAATGAATGTTGTCCATAGGACTTAGTTTTTACCTTGGGAATACTAAGAATACAAGTGTCTGATGATAAGCACAAGTTTCTAACAGGAGTGTACACATGGATAGGTATTTCAGAACTTGAACTTGAATTCACTAGAACATTTCATTACTAGGACTTCTAAAATTTAATTTGTAGATTATTCTTGGATTATTTTTTTATTTGATTCTTAAAACCATAAGTTCTTATTTTTTTTATATTTCTTATAGTGTTTTTCCAAGGAAATAAATAATTTTTTAAATTTTTCAAAGTTTGTTTTCACTCTTTCCGTGTTACTGTTTCAAATTCAGTTAAAAGAATTATAGCTAGCAAAAGGTAAACACCCCCCTACATTTGATGATTTAAGAAATATCAAGTTCATACCCCCTTTTCTGGAAGAAGTAGACAGATATTTTCCTTATTTTGAAAAAATTGCTGAGAGTTTAAGTGGCCAAAAGAGTACTGGACTCTATTAATGCAATGTGTACTCACTGGTAGAGCTTGTGATATTGACATTTCACTGTCACTAGAGCCGAGTGCTGACTATGCTGTAGTTAAGGACTATATCTTGATGGGTTATGAGATAGTCCCTGAGGCTTATCGGCAAAAATTCAGAAACTATTAAAAAGAAGCTTACCAGACCCATGTCGAATATGCATGGGATAAAAGCAAGACAATCTGAAAGGTGGTGCTCTTCTGGAAAGGTTAATAAAGATTACGAAAGTCTCAGAAAACTCATATTGGTTGAAGAGTTTAAGAACTGTGTCCATAGTGACATTACGACTTATCTTGACGAGCATAAGATCGAAACCTTGGAAAATCCTGCTAGTGTTGCTGATGAGCACTCTTTTAACAAAGTTCCTTTTGTAAAAAGACTTTTCGCTCAACATTTTTCTGGCAGAAAAGTATTTCAGCCTAATACAAGCCCTTCTAAATCTCAAACTGTCACAACTTCTAGAAATCAAGCTTCAGATAAGTTTGACCAAAGATCATCATCTCTTGCTACGTGTACCTATTGCAAGAAAAAGGGACACATTATTTCTGATTGCCACAAATTGAAAAATAGGCATCAGAATCAAGACAGACCTATTCCAAATGTTCTTATTTCTAAGAGGTCAAGGTCATGGTCATGTACTGAAAGCAATAAAGTTGTTGGGTCTAGTAAATCCCAGTCTGATTTTATTATGGAGAATTATGAACCATTCATATTGAAGGGTTCTATATCACTCTTGGGTGATTCGGCCAATCCTATCCCTATTAAACTTTTAAGGGACACAGGAGCTTCTTAGAGTTTTTTATTGTCAGGTACTTTGCCTTTTTCTGAGAAGTCTTCTTCTAATGAGAGTGTTCTTATTCAGGGAGTAGACTGCAGCTTTGTTAATGTTCTTCTCCATTGTGTAAATTTGTCATAAGACTTAGTCTCAGGACCCGTGACAGTCGGCAGAGTGCCTGTTTTACCCACTGAGGACATTCATTTATTACTAGGCAATGACCTAGCTGGACACAAGGTTGTAGTTAATCCACCTGTAACTGACAAGCCTTGTTTGGATCAGAAAGTTGATCCAATTGAGAAAAAAATCCCTCATTTATTCCCAGCTTGAGCAATTACCAGAGCTATGGCAAAGAAAGCTCTTGAGGATGATGTAGATAAGGAAACATTTCCTTTAGCTGACACATGTATTGGTCAGGATTTTGATGAGGTCACTTTCACTCCTTGTTTGGATCAATCAGAAGGTATTGATCACAGTGATCCTCTTTTAACGACTCATTCTATTTATTCTAAGCAGGGTGACAAACGACAATCACTTGTCGTCAAACAGGAAAAAGATCCTGGAGATCTCCTATTTGTTTCAAAGGGCCATTAGTGAAACTGAAGCCGCTGAAGTTCCTGTGTTATTTCATTAAAAATGGAATTCTTATGAGAAAATGGAAACCTCCCGAGGTACCTGCTGACGATAAGTGGTCAGTGAACTATCAAATTGTAGTTCCAAAACCTTATAGACAGGAAATACTTAGTTTGGCCCATGAAACTCCTTTGGCTGGTCATTTATGGGATTAATAAAACTTATCACAAGATCTTGACTCACTTTTGTTGGCCAAAAATCAAAAATGATGTTGGTAAACATTGTAGATCTTGTCATACTTGTCAAATGGTAGGAAAACCCAATCAGAAAATACCTATGGCTCATCTACAACCTATTCCTGCCTTTGATGAACCATTCAAAAGAATTATGGTAGATTGTGTTGGTCCCTTACCTAAGACCAAGTCAGATAACCAATACATGTTGACCATTATGTGTGCATCGACTGGGTTTCCAGAGGCAATTCCACCGAGGAATATAAAATCAAAAACAACAGAAAAAGCTTTGATAAAGTTTTTTTTACTCAATTTAGCCTTCACAAATTTGTCCAGTCTGAACAAGGCTCAAATTTCATGTATGGAAATTTCAAGCAAGTTATGTACAAATTTGGCATCCAACAATTCAGATCTTCTGCCTATCACCCTGAAAGCCAAGGGGCATTATAAAGATTCCATCAGACTTTGAGAAATATGATTCGATCATATTGTTTTGATACGGGTAAAGATTGGGAAGAAGGCATTCATTTACTATTATCTGCTGTTAGGGAATCGGTTCAAGAATCTTTAGGCTTCAGTCCCTTGAACTGGCTTTTGGACACACTTTGTGGACCATTGATGTTGTTGAAAGAGAAACTTCTTTCTAATGAAGATACTGAAATTAATCTTCTTGATTATGTTTCCAATTTCAAGTACAAGTTGTCAAAGGCCTGTGAGGTTGCAAGAGCAAATCTTCACTCTACTCAATCAAAAATGAAGTCAAGATATGATAAAAACTGAAGGAAAGAAGTTTTCACCCTATTTCTCTTGCCCATACCACAAAATACTCTTCAGGCCAAGTATTATGGTCCCTACACAGTTTACAGGACAAAGTAAATGATTTAAATTACATCATAAATACTCCTGGGAAGCGAAAACAAAAAACAACTCTGCCACATAAACATGCTAAAAGAGTATACTGAAAGAGATAGCCAGGTTAAACATGCAATTACATATAATTTAGTTGTACCTGTCCCACTAAGTGAAGATTTAAGCGAAAGAATATCATCAATTCTACTGATATTGGAGTGATAAATCTTTGGAAATCAGAAATTATGAAAGATCTGAACCAGAAACTTTCGCATTTGCAAGTGCAAGAAAGAAATGAATGTAAACAGTTATTATTTGAATATGAGCACTTATTTCCAGATGTTCCTACAAGAACAAACAAAATTTTCCATGACGTTGAAATTGTAAATTCCAAACACCCGTACAGGACAAACCCTCTCAAGCAGGAATACTTGAAAAAAAAAGAAATTCCGTACTTGCTGGAGATTGATTTTATACAGCCCAGTAAAACTGACTGGCGTTCACCATGCATACTTGTTCCAAAAGCAGATACAAAATTTTTGTATGTGTACTGAGTATAGGAAGGTGAATAGTGTCATTAAAATAAATTCAATCACATTACGAAAATCGATGACTGTATTGATTAAGATCGGGAATACCAAGTATGTCACCAAATTTGACCTTTTGAAAGGATTTTGGCAAATTCCACTAACGGAAAGATCAAAGGAAATTTCGGCATTTGTGACTCCAGATGGACTTTATCAATATAAAGTAATGCCATTTGGGACAAAAGGGTCACCAAGAACTTGTCAACGTCTCATGAATATGATTACCTCTGGTCTATACAATTGTGACGCTTACATTGATGATGTCTTCATCTAGAAAGACATCTGGAAAGAACATTTAGCAACAATTTGGAAATTCTTTGACAGACTCAAAGATTCAAGTTTGACAATTAATTTATCCAAAAGTGAGTTCTGCCGTGCTAATGTGACTCTTCAAGGACATATTGTGGGACATGGACAAGTTAAACCAATTGATGCTAAAGTCAAGGCTATCTCTGAATTCCCTGTGCCTGTAAATAAAAAGCAACTGATGCGATTTTTAGGAATACCTGGATACTATTGGCAATTTTGTTCCAATTTTTCTATAACTGCAGAACCCCTGACAAATTTATTAAGAAAAACAAGTTTCTTTGGACTGAATAATGTCAGGAGGCTTTTGACAAGTTAAAAGCCATAGTTACAGCTCCAAATTTCAGCCAATCATTTAAACTGCCTGTTGATGCACGTGATGTTTATTACATTATTGATCATCCAGTATGATTTTTCTAAGAAACTAAATAAGCACCAAAGAAATTATTCAATAATTGAGACGGAATGTTTGGCTTTGATATTGGCATTACAACAGTTTGAAGTTTACATTAATTCAGCTCCTTCGATTATTGTGTTTAGTGACCATAACCCCCTTACTTTCATTGGCAAGATGAAAAATAAAACTCAAAGACTACTAAGGTGGAGTTTGTTGTAAAAGGAATATGATAAGGACATCAGGCAAATCAAGGGAAAAGATAATAGCAGATGCACTTTCCCATGTATAACAATGCATTATTTGTTTTGTACCCTGTAATTTATAAGAGTTTTTTTTAACCTTATGTATAATTAATCTATTGTAAAAAGAAAGTTTTATTAGATAAATCTTTCTTTTTCTTTATGGCAGGAAGTGTTACATATATTTGATTTAATTTAATTGTTTGTAAGTTTTAAAATCTTTTTATTTTTAATTTCATTACATGTCAACAAAATGTAGTTTTGTTTACTAGGAACTCGATATTTTTTAAGAAAATAGTTTGACCTTGACTCTTCAGTTGTAAACACCTAAAGCTGACCCAGTTCCCAACCTTGATTTAGAAATCAGTGAGAGAAGTAAACAACTTTTAATTTTTTTTATTCTCATAGTAAAATGAGTGGTTTTTATCAAGGTCATACTGGGGCTACGTGATTTATATATATATATATATATATATATATATATATATATATATATATATATATATATATATATATATATATATATATATATATGTAAACTATCTCCATTTCACAGTTCTGGGCTTTCTGAAATTGCGCATTAGTTAGTTTTAATAGTGATGCTTAGAGAGATCTCAGTTGGGCTTTTTTCTTTACACTAGAAAGTGTCTGTTGTGGCAGTTTGGGGTTATAATTTTATTCAAATTATTTGGATTCTAAAGGATAATTCTTTTTCCTGGAAATATCTGAGTGCTCATACAGAATTCTTTGACAAAGACATTTATTTAAATTTTATTTGGAAATGCAAACACCAGAATATTAATGACTGTGAAATAAAAAAGAACTGCAGATGATAAAACACCATAAAGGCTACAGTATATGTCATTGCCCACCATTCTGGATTTTTTGTCAGGACTCGAACTTGAATCCATAGAACATTTCATTACTAGAACTTCTGAAATTTAATTCGTGGTTTATTCTTGGATTATTTTTCGATTTGATTCTTAAAATTGTAAGTTCTTATTGTTTCATTTTTTTATAGTGTTTTTCCAGGGAAATAAATAATTTGTTACATTTTTCAAAGCTTGTTGTTTTCACTCTTTCTTGTGTTACTGTTTATTCAAGCCTAAACACGTGACATAAGAGTGATATCATCAGTTCTTGGTGCTCTAAGAATGGTAATAACTGCAGTGTTTTGGACCTTCAGAAGTTTCTGCAAAAGACAGTGGCAGAAAAGAAAGAGTGCTACAAGTCTATAGAGTGAACACGAGGGCTTTTGTGGCATCAACTGCAAGAAGAGTGTGAATAGTGCTGGTGTGTCTCAGTTCTATGTACCAGTATGCTGCTCTACAAGTGTTCAGGACATGCTAGTGCAGTTCGAGAGATCTATCAAAAGTAACACTAGATTTCTAAATGATTGACTAAATTTAATGGGAAAGTTGCTTAATTGATTCTGGTAAATGTTTTGTTGTATCATTGTTCATTTGTAGCTTATTACACCTCATCCATGACTTAACATCAGAAATGCATTTCCCTGTGCTTTGGATGGTGGAAGGAACCTCATTTGGACAACTAGATTACACAGTTGAGTGACATCAGCACACAAATGGTGGAACACAAGATGGCAATTTATAATACTTGATAGAGGCTGTGTTTATAGAAAAGAGAATTGGTCCAAGAACAGAACCCTTTGGAACACCATAACAAAGATTATCAGGGCTAGAATGTTTACTGTTTACAGAAACAATGATTTCTACCAGTCATGTATTACTTGAACCTTGATAAAGCATTACTGTGGATACCAAAAGCAAGCTGCATACAGTGAAGCAATGATATCATGGTCAACTTATCAAAGGCAGCGGAAAAGTCAAGGAACATGAAAACCGAAATGTTACCACCATTTGAAGCAGAAAGAAGGTCATTAGCAATTTAACGGAGGGCAGTTTCAGTGCTGTGACAAGGGCAATAAACTGAAGTGAAATTACTGAGATTACGTAAATTTAAGTGAGATGCTATTTGACAGAACTACTTTTTCTAAGACTTTTGACTCAAGATTCGAGACAGGGTGATAGTTTTTCAAGTTGCAAGGGTCAAGTGTTGGCTTTTTCAAAAAGGGGGTTTATAAGAGTATTTTTAAAAGTGATGGAAAAACACCAGTAGAAAGAGATATTTATAACGTCAGTCAGAGCAGGCTCTATAGCATCCAAACACTGATGTAGGAATTGGATCAAGTTCACATTACTTGAGGACACACTTTTAAAGAACTATTCATAGCAAATCCATATATATAGGCTGAAATGTTGTGAATGGAAGTTGCTGAAATAATGTAAAAATGTTGTAAGGCGAGGATGGATTCGGCTATATAATACTGTGAATCTGATCTCTGATAGTTTTCACTTTGTCACAGATCAAATTAGTGAAATGATCTGGTAGACTCTCTGGGGAGGCTGTGGTTGGAAGTGGTATAGATTTGTTACACACCAATTATTTGTCCGTGATGAAAAATAGCTGTTTGTAGCTGGTACTCGCAGCGATTTTTGTAGATTCTACGAATGGAAAGGCAATGTACCTGAAAACTGTCAAATTCAGTCAAACTCCAGGCATCATGCCTGGATGCTCTTGCTCAAAGTTGGACAAACTCCATTCAGATTTGTTAGTTGGCTGATTGACAGCACATCTTTATCATGATAGGCCAGTTTAATGCAGAAGCTATTGGAGTGCATCGTTGGAAACCAAACGGCAACAATCCACTATGTTTCTTTTTCACCCATGGCTGCATATCATAAGATTTCGTTTTTCACGACTATGCATAAACCTGCTTTTAACCAATCACTGTGTAAAACTTTATTGTAATCTTTGTCTTACATAACCTGTCATGCCATCTGAATAAATCAATCAACATTTCTCTCACAAATATTGCCACTCATCTATAATTAAAAAGGGTACTTTCATTCGTGTGTGGAAGAGTTACATTGCATCATTTACATATTCATGAAAAACAAGAAAATCTTATCACAGGCAGCCATGATTAGTAGGAGAACATAGCAGATTTTCATCCATGGCTTGGGACAATGATTGAAATAATATGCCTCGAATGATTAAATCAACCAGAGTGCTACAAACTTGTATGATTAAATTTAACATGAGCATGCATTCATTTTATAAGACTTAGCCATGAGTTATCTTTGTGCACTCTTTTTTCACATTCAGACTTTGATTTTTAAATAGAAATAAAGGTATCATGAAAAATAGCTAATTTTTCATACTGTATTCTTGCTACTATCTTTATTTTATGCATCTGCCACTCTGCTTCTCTCTCTCTCTCAATTTTTAAATGTATTAATCTTAATATATTATTACATGGGTGATGTTAGCATTATGGTTACTTGCTCTTTATTATTGAAATGTGTTCATAATATATCAATCTGATTAAAATCAGATCTCCACTGTCCTACGTTAAGAACTCACAACAACTGCTTAAGGGTCATGCTCTGGTGATCTTTGAATTAGCCAATGGAAATGCAGCTTTCAAAAATCTGAAAGTGAACATGGATATTATAATATCAGTCAACCTAACAAGCAGATAAGATGAAAGGCCGACTTTCTAATCATTATGATTACACAGCATGGTTCTGATTAATGTAATCGTGTACACATTTCAAAATTTTAGTTAACAAAACAAAATAACCTTACTAGAAAATGGCCAGAATCTGAGTGAAAATGATAGTGGGATGAGAGAGACTTATCACAGGGTATATGCAAGTACTGTAGGGATTTTTTTGTGTGGGGGAATGGTGGTGCAGAAATTGCCCCGCCAAATGAGTTCACTTTGGAACTCTGTAATACTGCTTGGAACTATGATCCTCTTAAAAAACCATTAATATATGTGGGTATCTACACAATCACAAATGAACAGATTCAAAAATTATTTCAATCATTTGATTAACAAGTTATGCACATTTCATACAATTTTTTAAAAACATGAAATATATAGAGGATATTTTCTTTTCTTACCTTAATATCAGATACAGGTATATTTCATTGTGTGGTACCAAAAATGTGATACTTTAACAAGTGTCAAAGCCAGGGGTTCATATATTTCATTTTTGATACCACAAGATGAAATATATCCTGCATTAATGTAGGAAAAGAAAAATTTCTTTTAATTATACATCTTCAATGGCTTACTCTAAACAGCTGTATCATCTTACATGGACGGGCCTAAATAGACGTATCATCTTCAATGGACTGGTCTAAATAGCTGCATCATCTCCAATGAGCTGGTGTAAATAGTTGTTATCTTCAATGGACTGGTGTAAATAGTTGTATCATCTCCAATGGACTGGTGTAAATGGCTGTATCATCTTCAATGGACTAGTCTAAATAGCTGTATCATCTTCAATGGACTGGTCCAAACTGTATCATCTTCCATGGACTGGTCTAAATAGCTGTATCATCTTCAATGGACTAGTCTAAATAGCTGTATCATCTTCAATGGACTGGTGTAAATAGCTGTATCATTTTCAATGGACTGGTGTAAATAGCTGTATCATCTTCAATGGACTGGTGTAAATAGCTTTATCATCTCCAATGGACTGGTGTAAATAGCTTTATCATCTTCAATGGACTGGTGTAAATAGGTGTATCATCTTCTGAATCAATGGACTAGTGTAAATAGCTGTATCATCTTCAATGGAATGGTGTAAACAGCTGTATTATCTTCTATGGACTGGTGTAAATACATGCATTATCAGTGCATATTTACTGAAAACACTGACCAGTCATTCACAAACATTAAAGAAGCCATGGTGTCTTAGTGCCTGGCTGGCATGCCAGAGTTGAAAATTAGTGCCTGTCCATTTGTCCTATGGTAATAATCTTTTGGTAAGGTCACAAAAAAAATTAAGTAGCTGATCTTTGTGGTCAGTTTAAAATGCTACAAGCTTGAAAAATGCAAATTTGGAGGACAAGAAAATATTCTGTTGGACCAGCAACATTTTCAACTGTGGAATCATGCCGCAAACATGTAGCATCATCTGGCCTGAGAGAAATTTTGAGAAAAGGTTTATGTATGCATGTAGTACATGGCACAACAGCACAATAGTGACTTTATGGTGAGGCTCAACATCAAGCTCAGAAAATGTACAACATGCACAATTATGATGATAAATATTTCTAAATACTGTAGATGTAAACATGAACAATTAGAACGTGTGCGCATGTGTGTGATAAGGATTTTTAACGTAGCTTTAACAATTTTGCAGTCATATCGCTATGATGTCTGCAGTGTGGCAGTTTACAGTCATGTCTAGTACTGGGGCATCATGCTGCAGACATGTAGCATGATGTCCCACCCAGTCACATTATCCTGACAACAGGCCGACCAGTCCTAACACTAACCTCTTAATGCTGAGCACCTAGTGAGGCAGCTGTTAGTACCATTTTTGTAAGTCTTTGGTATGACTCGGCCGGGGATCAAACCCATGACCTTCCATTTCCGAGGCAGATGCCCTAACCACTAGGCGACCGGAGCAGTCTCAATTAGAACATGTAATCTAAAGATAAAATTTTGTAAATGTAAATAAAATAAAAGATAAAGTTAACACATGTAAAAGCTTTAAAAATTATATTAGAGAAAAGGAAGAACAATGCTTGCAACCAGAAAAGTTAGCCTCAAATCCTACCATTGGACCAGTCCAGGTTGCTACCATTTTGTCTCTATAGGCAAGGAGGTCTACACCATTACCACAGCACAACACAAACTTCATGTGTTGTCGTGCCATAAAACATGACCTTACTTATTAATATTAAATATATGCCATACTATCAGTGTTTCCCTCATTTGCGCTTCAGAGACACCCAAATTTTTTATCTGACCCCCAGTTTTGATACCAAATTTTGTTTTTAACTCAGTCTGACCCCACGTTTTGACATCAAAGTGATCTTTGACTCTCAGTCTTGCACCCCTAGGGGATACACTGCATACTTTGAGTCAAAACAGAGCTGTACTTATCTTAAGATATATATATTTTTTTGTTGTTTGAATTATTCAGAAATTAGTTTGAGTAATTCACTGTGTGACTTGGCAGTATT
This sequence comes from Sinohyriopsis cumingii, assembly GCA_028554795.2. Classification (NCBI taxonomy): domain Eukaryota; kingdom Metazoa; phylum Mollusca; class Bivalvia; order Unionida; family Unionidae; genus Sinohyriopsis; species Sinohyriopsis cumingii. Next base: position 121,451,244 of record CM068827.1, read on the forward strand.
ACCTGGGACAATGATCCTCTTCAGAAATTATCAACATATGTATCTGGACATCTACATGGTCATAAATGAACAAGATCATAAGCTATTGAAGTTGTTCACAGATACATATATGCTATGTACATTACACTGAAAATTTATCTTGTCTTGAAATATACTATCTTATTATATGTCATAGATAACAGTAATCAACTTCTGCGGGAAGAGAGTTGAGAATATATAGACATTCCACTGACAACAGGGTTCTCCTGAGGATTTTGAAAGCTGCAGTCCAGGACTTCTTCCTTGAAAAAGTTGCAGTCCCAGCACAAAAACTTGCAGTCCCTATAATACCTTTTTCTTCTCTTGCAATGATTAAGAACATAAAGAGTGTATTGTTGTATCACCAATATGTCACTAGATGGCTAATGCTCATTGTGTGTGTGTGTGTGTGTAAGTTTGATTTTTAATGTAGCTTTAAAACATTTTCAGTCATATCGCTACGATGTCTGCAGTGTGGCAGTTGATAGTGATGTCTAGCACTGATGCATCATGCTGCAGACATGGGGCATCATATCTCACCCAGATACATTATCCTGACACCAGGCTGACCAGTCCTAACACTAAAATATTAAGGCTAAGTGCCAAGTGAGGCAACTTCTAGTACCATTTTTGATAAGTCTTTGGTATGACTTTGCTTGGGTTCGAACCCATGACTTCCTACATCCAAGGTGGATGCTCTAACCATTTAGGCCGCCAGAGCAGTCATTGTAAAAGTTAGCATCATAATATAAGAATGATCATAAGGTATAATATAATAAATATGATAATATGATACAGAATGATCATAATATATAAGAATGATCATAATATATAAGAATGATCATAATATAAGTATCATAATATATAAGAATGATCATAATATAAGAATGATCATAATATATAAGAATGATTATAATATAAATATCATAATATGATCATATAGGGAATGATCATAATATAAGAATGATCATAGTATAAGAAAGTATCATAATACATGTACAAGAATGATCATAATTATAATATGGGTTGTTTTCACTGACGTCACGATTGAGTACACAAATACCCACAATGCAATGTGCGCGCACCTTGCGCCACCATCTTGAGCCCCTAACAAACCTTTGTCAACATTAGTCATCATGTATATTCAAGATAATAATCTATTTAACTGTTGATAAGGACATTCACTCCATCGAAACGATACATAGATTATATTTAAAATTAAGTGCCCTATAGCACAAAAATAAAAATAAAGCTGAAGTTCCCTTGCTTATATCGAAAGACAGAATAGTGAGGTTCAACCGAGATGGTGCATATTGCTATGAAATAGAAATGCAGTTATTTTTGTTTACAAACAGACAATATTTACATTTTTAAAGTGTTTCATATCATATCCCTAAGCTTGTCATCTTGAAAGAGTATTTCCGGACAATGATTTTCTGGATACAATATCAGTTACGAATTAAAATTTCATAGCATGTGTTTTATGCCAGAACTTTTATGTACAAATACTTTTCGTGTCAACAGGTGTTTGTGCCAGAGACAGTTGACAAACCAATTTAATTAGTATGGTTCAGATATTGTATTTATGGTGGAGATGATGGACGTAGGATGATAATGAATGAAAGCGATAACCATTCAAAGAAGTTTCATCTTCAGTGTGTTCAAACGAAACATGACTTTGTGTCGAATGTCAAAAAGAAGTATTCCTGAAATGCTTTTAGAAATACGAAATTATATATTAACAATTAGCTTTTTAACTTGAACGATAGCCAAATAATTGATTTCAGCCCATGAAAGTTGAAAATCATTACATGTTTCTACTTGTTTGTGTATCCATTTTGTGTATGCGTTTGTTTATTAATCGATCTATTTGTTTATGAAAGAATAACAATGATTGTTGAAATTTAAATGTTTTACTTGAAGAAAACGAGAAGAAAAGTCATGCATTTGGTCTCGTGCGGTTGACAGGCACAACAGAATGTGATGTAATATTATATTATTAAGCACAAAATGAGATGTGCCTTAGTAATTAGGTGTTATTAGGTGCCCATTTGTGAGGCTAGGGACTCAGAATGGCGGATATGGAAGTACACGTTTTGTGATGTCACATGAAAACAACAGATAAGAATGAACAAATAAGGGAGCTGATAACTATCATTGTGATGTCACAATATATCATTGTTTGTGATGTCACAACTTTATCATTGTTTGTGATGTCACAACCATATCATTATTTGTAATGTCACAACTATAACATTTCTCAATGCCTTTACCTTACCATGCTTTAACTTTGTGTGCAGTAGATTGAATTCAAGGAAAAGATAACTCTTGTTTTTCTTTATTAATTTATTCATTAACGTATTCCATTCTAAATCAATTAATTTTCCAATACACTGGAATAAGAAAGAAATAACCATATTCCATTCACTTTCTTCAGTTCATCTTTAAGCAAGACACCAAACCACATTCAAGTTTGACTTAAACTTTTACAAATTTCTCATGGCAGATTTGGGATTGACAAATCTTCGTGTTCTGGACGTTTCTCAATTGCCTCATCAATTTCATGAAAGTTTCATATTTTAAATACCCATATCCCTTCATCTTAATGTGATTATGTTGAACTTGCAAAGTCCTTGGTTTGCCATAGCATTATTCCTAACACAGTTGCAATATCATGTGCATAAAGCCAATAATGTTCCAATGTTTTCTTGCTTTTCTGCCCATGGTAATGTTGTTTCATAACTGATTCCACAAATCTCAGTCTTTGTTTTCATTATCAAGCATATATTAATTTCTGTCAGCTAGTCTTGTACGACTTGTTCTCATCTGCAATCTTGTGCTTGGCACCAATGAAATTATCTAAAGCTACTATTGGAATAGGACAAATATAATCACTTGAAAACAAAGGTTTATGTCCATACATGACAAAGAAAACCCAACTGATGTAAGCATGATTAATATGGGAGTTCATATTACAAAATAAATCCTAAAATCTTCACACCATTTTGTAAATATGGAATATCAAAACATGCAAGTTTTCCAAAAATTTCAAAATAGTTTTAAAATGATGAAGTAAAATTTTAATAATGCTTATCAAAGGGAGCTGTAACAGCACAAATGCATGTGATTAGTTGTTTGATCAAAATGATCATCTGGTACTAACAGTGGATTAACAGGTGTCATAATCAAAGCTAAGATCTAACCTATGCAGTTTCACCTAATCCTATTAACTCTGCTAGTTCATACACTACATAATAAACATTTTGTAGAAACAGACCAATAAAAGAGAATTTCAGAGCGCAAAAAAACTTGCAAACTTAGTCTCTTTTAAATTTTCATGCCTCCAAAAATGAAATGTATGCAAATTTTCATGAAGTTTTTGGCATCCCGTTGAACCCTGAAACTCCATCATCACTGCATACATTTTAACTGTAGACACTAAGCAACCAATCATCCACAGTGGTTAGCCAGACTCATGACCTAAATTCTATATTAGTTGATGCCCACCAATCCAACATCAACCATATTTCTGGTTGGATTAAAAATTAAAGCTGAAGCATCTGGTCCTTGTGGCCAAAACAAAATGTTACAAGCTTATGAAATGTAAAATGGAGGTCAATGAACCTTTTTTCAATCTGCTGATCCCTCAGGCCAGAAAGAAATTTTGGAAAAATGGAGAACACTGCTTGAAAGGTGCTGGTTTGAATACCGTCATGCAGGCTACCATTCTCTATTGCAGTGGCATGAAGCCTAGCAAATGGACCTCAGCCTGTATCGCAATGGCATGAAGCCTAGCAACTGGACCTCAGCACAACATAGACTTCATGCCATGAAACACAAAAAACCATAACCCACATGAAATCATTGAATGCTTTGAGACTTGATCCTGATGACGGTTAATCTTAATGGAATTAAAATTTGGTAAACCATTTTCTAATGTCAGAAGATGAATAGAAGGAAGACATAAGAGAAGAAAATGGGAAGGTGAAAAGGAAATAGAGAAATTATGGGTACAATTTCTAAAACATTAAATATCTTGTATGACTTTGGTCTTTTGCTTATGTAACAAAACTTTCAAGTGCCTGCAGTAATGAAGACTGGTCAAACAATGTCCAAATGTGAAACTTACAATTATGCAACCACATCCAAATCCTTCCTCTTATCAACAGTGTCTGTGATTCAAAACAATTCCCTGAACAAGTACCTATATTCACAAAGGCTGGTATCAAACTGCCTATTAAAAAGGGACTGCCAGTTTTATCCAAATTTAAGCTTAGAAAATGTGCTGGTCCAGAGCCTATCAAAAGAATTATGTCAAATGAACTACAAAAGTCTGAAAAACTGCAGGTAACACGTGAAATTTCAAGATGTTTTCATGTGGATATTGTAAATATGCGGTAGTCGAACTTAAGAGTAACAATTCAATACTGGAAAGGAAACAGCCTATAAAAGAACTGATACCCTACTGACAGTGGAATTTTCAGGAATCCAAGGCAAGGCCATTTCTTCATTTTAAGTGCTAAATGTTGAAACTATCTCAAATATTATTGTGCAATAACAGATTTTCAAGGTGGGCTCTACATCAACCATACTGGATGTAAAATTGACACTATTTCCAACTATATGTCCCAAGAAGCCTTTTGGTGGTTTTTTATTTTATTTTTAATGTAGCTTTAACTATCTGAGTCCTATTGCTATGATGTCTGTAGTGTGGCAGTTAATAGTGCTGTCTAGCAATGGGGCATCATGCCTCAAATATTATGTCTCACCAAGTCACATATCCCAACACTGGGTCAACGAGTCCTAATACTAACCTCTTATTTCTGAGCGCCAAGCAAGGCAGCAACCAGTACCATTTTTATAAGTTGTTGGTATGAATTGGCTGGGGTTCAAACCTGCAACCTCCCCCATCTGGGGCAGGTGCTCCAACCACTTACACCACAAAAGCAGTAAGCCTTTTGGTAAAATACCATGTTGGTATGAACATCCATTCTGGAAAGTAGCAGTAACAAGTTTTTTAAGACAGATGTCACAGTGGCTAGAATGGATATCACATAAGCCCCATTTTGTTTTTAGGACCAGCTAGAATCCACAAGAAGTCTTCTAGTGAAAACCCAAAGTTGATATGGCCATCTATTTAGGAGGTGAAACAAAAAACAAGATTTTCAAGATGGCTGCTATGAGGACTTATTGGATGTCAAATATGCACCATTTTCACTGGACCAAACAGACATCATAAAAAGTCTTCTAGCAAAAACCTAATTTTAATATAACTTTCAGTAACAAAATTTTCAAGATGGTACCCATAATGGATGTTAAATCAGCTCTATTTTAACTTAGGACCAACTAGATACTGTAAGAAGTCTATAACTGAAACATCCCATGTTGATGTGACTTTCCATTTAAGAGGGGTATTATTTACAATATATTCAACATGGACTAGCCATAATGATGTCAGTTGGGCAACATTTCTAACTGGGACCAACTAGAACTTGGGATGAATGTGTATAAAAGTTGAATGGCATTGATCCTCTAAGTGGTTTAATTTGACAGGACTTTATAAAAAATTCTTCTGGTCTGTAATCATGATGCAACTTTGCACACAAAAAACAAAACACACAAAACTGTAACCTGTCATCTCAAAGACTCTTTGATCTACAAAACTTGCAAGATAATAAGTACGTAATTTTCAAATCAATATACAAATGAAGAAAATGTTTGACCTCCAAAGAGTTTGTAAAAAAAAAAAGGTTACACCCCTATCTCACTGCAGAATCTTAAAGAACTAAGAAACATTTTTTGATTCATTCATGTGAACACATGAAACCATTAACAAATCTACAAACAAGTAAAAAATAAATATTGTACAAAGCCTTATAGCTAGATGGCAGCATGTTTTATCACTAAAGTAGTGACAACAACATAACTAGAGGGCACTTCACAAGTTCAGTTGGGCAGAGTGCCACCATCTCACTAATTTTGTACAGAGAGGGTACCCCCTCTTTACGGGGCTCCCATTCTTTTAACTTTGATATGATAATTTCATAAATAGCAGGAACATTTTACATGATAACCTGTGCAAGGGAAACCATTTGGCTTTTCTTTTAAACTATACATTATTGAAAGAATTTGATATTGCTCAGGGAATATTTTCATGAAAAATCCACAAAACATGTGGATCATAGAGGGTTTCACGCAGGAGAGGTTTTATTTATTTATCTAAATATAGAATGTGCCAATAACATTGTGGTACTTATCTTTGTGTCATGGGAATAGGGTTGTATTATAACATACCCTCCGTTTCATCTTTGTTTTTATTATTACTGCTACAAAATAGTATAATACCTGCTTGATACCATTTGGATATGAAATTAACATAGTAGTAAAAAAGGTTAATACAAATTTATACTTATATCTTCAAAGATGAGATGTGATTTTTTTCTGTTTGAAGAATAAGACCCCCACCCTGTAATAATTTAAAAGAAACTTTGAAGTTTTTAAGGTTACTCACATCTCAGGCTGTTGTAGCATCCATATCCCCATATAAATATCTTCATTTGTCTGTCATTTTATTGTTATTTTACACTGTTTAAAAAATAAGTTAATATTGTTATGACAAAAAATGCCAGCACAATCCAACTATGCAATAAAGCAAATGCAAAATAAAAAAAATAAATAAAAAGTATATTCAGTACCGTTCAACTTTTCTCAGGAAATATTAAAGAAAAATAAATATTTTACATAACTTTCAGTCATAAAAACATTAGTTTTAGATGAATTAGTCTAAACAAATTCTAATAAAGGTAGGCATTTAAAAGGAATAAATACCTAGATTGTGTTGTTACATTGTCCTTTTTTGATTTCTTTTGAAAAGTAAGGTGGAAGATGTTACCAATCCATTTTGTTTTCACTTTCACATGAATAAAACATGAACAAAACCAAGCTTTACACATAATATGGCTTTTGGATTGGACATACACTCAGAATTGTAATTTGAGTAATTAAAGCTGCAAATTCTGGATTGGACGAGGCACATTTCCCAAAAATTTCCTTTTATATACCACTTACATTTGTAAATTATGCTACAAGGTAAGTCTGGTTATATTCTCTAGTGACTGCTTTATTAATTAACCCCCAAAAACTTGAAATTACTGGATTTGTTTTCAATATATACACTGTACAAAAAATGCTCACTTTTTGGAGAATTCTTTTTCTTTAGCAGGCAATAAATAAGTTGTTTGCACTTGCTATGAGCAAAAGCCATGAAAAGGAGTATACTTTATTTGCTAATATGTTATTTCTGATGCTTTGACCTTCTCAAAAACACCATATTTGTTAACCTGAGATGAAATTTAAAATTAGGCCTGTTATCCCTAAGTAAAGTGGATTTAAAGATTAAAAAGCCTAGATAAACAAAATCAACTTTCTTATGTGTACTACAAGAAACATGAGATTTTGACCAAAACATGTATCACCAACTTATCTCTATTTACATGTAACATAGTTTTAGCAAGCAGCATCATTTAAACATTGCAGCTCTACTTCCTGGTACATGGGGCAGTCCTCGACAAAGTCCATGTGAATTTAAATGCTGTTTATCATCCCTAATATCGTTATATTATACCCGTACAAGTCACTACACAGAGGTCATTATCATTATTGTGACACATAGACTTTGATCATTTTTTTCTACAAAACTTACTCAAACACGCCTTCCATCCCTGAAAATTATATGATCGGTCCCTTAGTAAGTACTAATGAGAATTAGCTTCCTTGTTGCAGTAGTTGTGAATTTCTCAAAGAAATCCGTCATATCATAATCTTCTCAAACTAAACAGAAATGCCTACTAGAATGCAAGTTTAGTTGTCACAAGAGTATATGCAGAATTAATTGTAAAATATATTGCGGCAGAGCTGATCAAATCCCGAAGTCCGGGACGATACAAGTAAATCCAAGATTTTTCCAAGAAAAAGTGCTTTTGTTGATCCTCCAGTTTTAAAACAAGTCGGGCATGCACCAATTTTTATACTTTAATCAGCTTTATCTACCTTTTTCTGCCATTTATGCCCTTTGGGCATACTGATTGCCTGAGTAAACCTCCATTGATTCATTCACGTCCCGATATTACATTAAGCGGTCGTTTTATAACTGTCCCGTGTACGCGAGTTCTATTACAGTCTCTATCGAGCTAAGCGACCAGATTACCAGCCAATCAAAACACTTCAAACAAACAAATTGAGATTAATCAGCAGGGCTGTAAACGACCCAGTTATACCACCATGCCAACTCAACATGAGAGAATTACCGGTTGATTTTACTTCACCAAGCCAATCTTGTGAAATTAATGAAAGACACATTATAAACATAAGTGTCTATTTTTCCCCCAAAATAAACCGATGAGATAACGTCAAGGAGTCTTTATTTACACATCCGTCCATGAATCAAGAAATGGGCACAGGGGCTCGTATCGTTGCTTAAAATTGACCTGTCACACATGTACTATATAATAACTAGTTATTATATAGTACATATATGACAGGTCAATTTTGAGCAACGATACCAGCCCCTGTGGGGATTGGGTGGGGGGGTCTAACCTGTGTTATGTTGTTACGGGTTAGACCCACATCCCTTGATTCATGGACGGATACTCCTAATTGTCTTTGTAATGAACCCAGTGACTACGAGTAATGCATTTGAAACCAAACAATTAGCCCGCAATATTATGATATCGCGGGTCTTCAAATAAGCGAACAAATACAAATAATTACAGTAAAGATATTAATTATGTTTATTTCTCATTCTTTTCTCTTTATTAAACTGCATTTAATATTTCCAGTTTAAATCAAATGGTTGCGGGAAACGATTGTTGCACACGCCATGTAGATTCCAGGTCATGCAAATGAAGCTACTTTGAAATCACGAGAGAAAAAAAATCTCGACCTATATACTTGTAATAAACTCTAGGAACTTGACTGATGTCTGTTTGTTGCACACAGTATAAATCAACTTGAAATGCATCTGAAGTTGAGGAAGTATGTTAAATAAAACCAATCAGCAGCCAGCAAACTGAGGTATTTACAATACTGTCTTGATCACATTTTGATTTCTTTTTTTAAATGGTGAGGACGCCTAAAAACATTGTTCTCAAAACTGTAAAATTTAACCAATAGTTAAGATTATTATTTGTAATGATTTTTACTATATATATATATTGCTAGACAGTGTGCGAACGAGTACTGGCAACAACTGTGTGAAGGGATCCAGCGCAGTGCCGAGTCCGGACACATCCAAGGTATGTAAAGTGGCATTAAGAAGGCTCTAGGCCCTACAGTGAAAGGGGTCGCTCCCCTGAAATCCCTGATGGGAGAGAAGATCACAGACCGTGGGCAACAGATGGCCAGATGGGTGGAGCACTACTCAGAACTATACTCCCGAGAAATGTCAGTCACTGATGCAGCCCTCAGCAGCATAAAGAATCTGCCCACCATGGAAGAGCTCGACAAAGTGCCAACCTTAGAGGAGCTCAGCAAAGCAATCGACTGCCTTCCAAACGACAAAGCACCAGGTAGTGACAGCATCCTGCCCGAAGCTATCAAACGTGGAAAACCAGCATTGATTAAACCACTGCACGAGCTACTTTGCCGCTGCTGGGAGGAAGGAGTAGTCCCCCAAGACATGCGTGATGCCACAATTGTGACCCTTTACAAAAACAAGGGCGACCGCAGTGACTGTAATAATTACAGAGGGATCTCGCTCTTGAGTATTGTTGGTAAAGTGTACGCCCGCATCATACTCAACAGGCTGCAGTTGCTGGCAGACCGTGTGTACCCGGAATCACAGTGCGGCTTCAGAGCAGGCAGGTCGACGACAGACATGATCTTCTCCCTACGAAAACTCCAAGAGAAGAGCAGAGAGCAAGGTCAACCACTCTACATGATATTCATCGACCTCACCAAGAACCTTTGACTTGGTCAGCAGGAAGGGCCTTTTTGAACTTCTGAGTAAGATCGGTTGCCCCCCAAAACTCCTCAGCATGATAATCTCTTTCCATGCAGATATGAAGGGAACAGTCCTGTATGATGGATCCTCCTCAACCTCCTTCCCAATTAACAGTGGTGTGAAGCAGGGCTGCGTGCTGGCACCAACACTTTTTGGGATCTTCTTCTCCCTGCTCCTGTCCTACGCCTTCGACACATCCACAGATGGCATATATCTACACACCAGGTCCGACGGGAGGCTGTTCATATATTGCCATGATTTTATATTATATAGCAACTTTCGCATATATCTGTATGTACCAGCAAATTTTCAGGACCAGCATAGTTCGTGCATTTCTTACATGTTGGGGCTTATAATTTTAGCGTGCTGCAATGAAGAAATGTCAACAATGGCTTGACGAAAAATATATATCAGGAGTAAAATGAACTTTAGATTATGGTTGAATGCCTTTTTAAAAAGGAATAGTGGCCTAAGTTCAAGGGAGGCAAGTGTTGGAAGTTAATGACCTTGTCTCTTATTAGTATGATAGGTTCATTTTGATTATTATTATTACTGGATCATTTGACTTTAAATATTTCTTAGATTTTTTTTAGCATCGGGAGAAAATGCATATTACATTAAAGAGTTTCTGGAATGGTCAGTTTCTCATGTCTGTTTGTCCATTAGCACAAATTATTACTATACCTCCTAAACTACCTGGAGAACCGACCGCTGCAGTGGTCTAAGTGGTTAGAATGTCCACCTCTGATGTAGAAGATCATGGATTTGATCCCCCGCAGAGTCATAAGAAAGGCTTATAAAAATGGTACAAACAGCTGCCTTGCTTAGCACTCAGCATTAAGATGTTAGTGTTAGGACTGGTCAGCCTGGTGTCAGGATAATGTGACTGAGTGGGACATGATGCCCCAGTCAGACTATGAACAGCCACAGTGTAGCAATATGACTGGAAAAATTTTAAGCTGTTAAAAATCCAAATCACACACACCTCCAGTATGACCACTACAGTGACTGACATGGCAGCTGTCATTATTACTGTTTATTCTCCTTAACAAAAAGATATACTGACAAGAGGTTTTTGCCAGAAAACATCTAATGATATCTAAATAAAAGTGGTGCTGGTCTGATATCCAGTATAACCATCATGGTGGCTATCTCAAAAATTTTGTTACTGCTATTCCACCTGAATGGACAGTCATACCAACATGGAGTATTCATACTTCTGATGATATCTAGTTGGTCCTAAATGAAAACAGTGTTGAGAGTACAGACGATATGGTTGTTTCCTACTCAAAATCTTTTTATTGCTACTCCTGCTATACATGTATCAACATATGAATATCAGAAAGTTTCAGTGCTGAGCAGGTATAGTACATCACAGATTTTGGATTGCCCACTCCATATGAAGTATGAGGATGTGGGGAAAGAAATTAAGTGTCCACTTCGGATGGTGGATGTCCACTAAGCCTGGTCCTTGTGGACATCCACTTAATCTAATGAAATTGTTATATGGATTTTATAGTAGCCATAGTGGGTTTTATAGCACCCTTTGCTGACTTTATTGCATTTGGACAAACTATATGTATATAATACAAACTACAAAGTAACATTACCTATGGTATTTACCTAGCAGGTGATACATACAAACAAACATGCCTAATGTAGAGAAGTTATTTTGTTTTCCTTATTTTCCACACATCTTGAATAGGTCTGTGATTAAAGTACCTGGCAAATTGCAAAGAATCTGTATGTATTAATCTTATTGCCAAAGGCTGTCTGGTTTCTACAAACATTTGCACAAAGTGACAATTTAAACTTATTTGGCAGCTGTCCTGGTTAAGACATAGTAAATTAGTCATGTATATCATTACTTTATTTGTATTTGATACAACTTGCTGGAATCTATATTGTCATTTACATTCCATAATTTTGTAACTCCCATAACATGACTGTGTCTAATTTTTGTAAATTTTATTAATGACAGTAAATTGTAGTGATTATCTTTAGCTATATGCATATGGTCTATTTTATGATATTAAAGAATGTAAAATTGCATAGGATCTATTAACAATTTGATAGTTACTAACAACAGAATTATTAGCAAATATGTTTAGAAGATTCAGCCTTTTTCTCATTGGACAGATCAGTCAGGTGGTATCTTAGAAGAATTAAGTTAATTTCCATTAGATGAGTTTCGTCACATGAATAGGTATTTTGAAATATTAGACTGTAGTAAGGTCTGTCATGTGGGGTTTATTGCAACATATACATGTAGTTGCAATAGACTTTTGAAAGTGTATATAAGGAGAGAAATGAGCAGTCAGATTCATTCCTATTGTGGAGTCATTCTTATTTCTTGTGTTCCATCCTGTTGTAATACAAAGTCTGCAGACATGTTTTAAGTTGTACTTGGGTAATATTTGAGAGGAAAAACATTTGTTTGAACTGTTCAATGGAAATAGAAAGTGCCCATTTAACTATAATATTATTTTGAAACTATTGTGAATTATTCAAAAGAGTTCTAGACAATGAGATTTTGAAAAAGTAATGATTCTTGGTGAAGCAGTACATTACCAGTTCTGAATTTTATCTGGAACAGTTCATTCTTTTGGACTTAAATCAAAACTTTTCAAGATATTTTTGGATTTACTTCATACTACATGTACTGTTATTTTTTTCATATACCCATTTATAACTTTGATAATTAAATTATTTGTTAAAATGTACAAAAGGGGTTGGTGCTGCTTCTTTGTTACTTACTTAATGACCATAGCATACATGCCAATCATTACACTTTTTCCCCAACAAATTACGTTTTCCGCTGGACTGTATATGGATTACGCCTTTTTGATCATTCAAAAATAAAAGTAAAGCAATAAAAAGTTGTTTTGTCATTTTTATTATCACCTCTCATATAAAAATTTGAGAATATTCTTAAAAGGTGACCGCTGCATAAGAATAGCATAAGAGTATTTTCCTTATTTGCTATATATATCAGCTTGTACATTACCCCTTTCCAAGAAAACCAAGGTTTCTTCCAATGTGAACTGTAACTCACAGATTAATTTTATTGAAAAGCTAGCTAGTTAGTGTAACAGTCCATACATTTATAGAAAATGGTGTCAGATGTTAAGTGAAATGCTTTAGGATTCACAGTACTAATTCAGTTCCCATAGTAAACCTATGCAAACACCATGATATTAAAAATTCAAAAACTTTATATTTCTCAGTGCTCATGATTGAAACTATATTTATCAGTATAGATGATACCTGATAACTTCTGTGTAGAGAAAAGGATATGAGCTGCGGCATTTTCTGGACCTACATGTATTTGTTGTTGTTGTAGGGTTTAATGCCATTTTTCAGCACACGATAGGCTATACATGGTGACCAGTATTAATGGTGGAGGAAGAACCCAGGAAAATCCCAGAAAGAACCACTGACCCACGAGAAGCTACTGGCAAGCTTTCTCACATACCCACATTAGCCAAATCTGAGACTCGAACCCACACAGACAGAGGTGAGATGGCAGTGATCTGTAACGAGAGCGCTTCAGACCACTAAACACTCGGGGCCCCTACATGTATTTGAAACGTGCTTTCAATTCCACATCAAATAGTCTGGTGCTAATTTCATGAGTGTTCCAAACTCAAGACTGTTAAAGGGCTGAAATTCCATCAATAAAACAAGACTCTTTATTTATTTTTTTCAGTTACAACTAGGATAAGCTCTAAAAAGATTCTTTTTCCTAGAAAATAACTTTCATTATCAACCAATCCTGGTCAGCCAAAAACCCACATATGCTCTATATTATGCTTGCCCATTTCTAGACTGGTTCCCATTTTTCCATACAATTAGTACCACGTGTCCTTGAGGATGATGTATGGCAGATGGATCTTTTCAAACTTCAAAACATGTCAGATCAGAAAAAATGACAAATGAACACCACTTTACAAACTTTAAAAGATGTATACAAGAGTAATGTAATACAGCAATCTGAGTATCTGACATTGCAGTGAAATTTACACATGTAGAACAGTAAATGAGTGCTGAATATAATTAATTTTTCAGTATATTTTGCCTTTGTATTCTGGTTCTAATCCATATGGATTTTGTACTTTGTGATGAGAATTTTGACTAGCTGCGGAACCAGGTTAGTAGTAAAAATGTCTCTTATTCATATGTGCTGTATTTCAGGTATGTAATGTAGAGCTTACACTTTTTGTGCCATTTATAATTCTAATAATTACAATTATACCTCTCAGGGGCTTGGGGGTTGGCATGTGTGCCACAGATTCATAACAATAGATCTTGGTGTAAATTTTAATTGACCACAAAATTGCAAACTGCATGCAAAAGTAGTAATTACTGAATCGTACCTTTTACTCTTTGTTTAGTAGGTGCTAAAATATATTGAGATAATTAGTAAGCATCCTAACTAATTAACCCCTGGTGCCACATTTGTGTGTCAGGAGACAGTACCCTACTTCTGAGCACTGTAGCGTCAAGGCCATTTAAGATGCACCAAAATGGGTGGTATTAGAGAAAAGTATACAGACATAGCTCTACAAGGACACCAAATAATCTAGACTTTTTAATCGCATTACAAACTGCAGAGGGAAAAACACATTTTTTGAGATCCAATTTTGTTACACAAAATATTTGCCCTTTGTTGGAAGCAGATTTTTCAGTCCAGATTTGAGACTTTTTAGCCTCAGATCAAAGGCAGATGGGTCTGAACTGCACAGAATCAGGCAAACCTTTGCAAAAAGTAGGATAAGTTGGGGATTTCAGTAAAAAAGTGACCAGGATACATAAATGATGGGTCCATTTAGCATGAAAAAACTCTTCTGCACATGCACAAATAAAATAGCCAATGAAAAACGATGTTTCTAACACAACTAGTCATCATGCTAAATGGAAATCTCTTGAATGCAGATTTACTTGGATGTATTCAGAAGCAGCCCTCAAATTGTGTTTCCTACCTTAAGTGTATGAACAAATTGAAATGCAGCATGGTCACAATATGTAAAAAAATTTAGAATTTGTTTTGGGGTGGATTTTTTTATTTCGGTGGGAAGGGTATAGAAATTGTATAGGGAAGGCATCTGAAAAAATGGACTGTCTGGACATCTGGTGCAATGACAGTAATTAAATCTGGAAGTCTTTCAACAGAAAAAGTTTATTTGTCATTTATTTTAACTTAAAGATACAAAATGCAAATATAAAATAATTTGTCATTAATGGCTTTTCATATATGAAATACCATACAATATGACATCTGTATATAGCACCACAAAAACAAGAAATACTTTGGACAGTTGTTTATGGCAATTTAAGGTTATTAGTGGCTCTGGTTAGTTTTGATGGATCATGAGAAAATTGAATGCCGTGTGAAAGAGAAGCTTGAGCTTAGCCAGCTTTGAAGTGTTCTGTTAAGTGGCATTGGTCAATTTTTCTTGGGTCATGGTAGTAAAGTGTCTTGTCTTTGGACACAGTGCTGCAGCCAACCCAGCCATGTCTAGGAATCAAACCATGTACTCTGGCATAGAAGGTCAGCAGCATGCTATGATCCAGAGCTACCAAGCCTCTTTGGGAGTAAAGACACAATGCAGCAAAAAGTATTTCAAAGATTACATATACTTTCCTGTTTTCCAAGAAAATCTCATCCATAATTTATCTTGTCTACATAAAGAGTTACTTGTTAAATGACTATTTTAAATTACAGATTATTCAATTTCATTCAGTGTTTTTTCCCCCAGCCTTTTTCAGTAGTGGTCCCACTAACATGGTACATGTAGCATGTTTTATATATCTTAGTCATTTCCACAACAGCTACACATACAGAATAACATATTATGTTATACAAATTCTTGTGCACACCACCTTTAAAACAAAAAAAGTAAAATTACCAAGCATCAGATTAGCACATTTGGCCCCGCTATGTAGATGAGAGATTTGGTGTTACCATTGGTGAGTCTGATTAAGACTGCTTTATTTCCACAAAGAATGAGTTTAAGAAACAAATGACGGAGTTTAACAATGACTATAAGACTTCATATCCTTGGGTGTAAATTGTTGAACTAGATGAAATTTTTTGGATATTGCTAAATTTTGGTTCAGATCTACTTACTTACCAACTGATGAGACGGGCTATGAGTGCAATCCCTTGGGCATTATTACAATGTTTTTTATTTCAGTAGTAACAGTTTTATCAATTTCTGGTAAATGTGACAAGGATTGAAAGTTACATTTTCTCCATGAGTTGCTCTTATATTTACAAAGTATACTCTGACCAAGAGAAAAATAAATGGATGCAGTCCTATTATTTTCTCATTCCTTTTTTCCATGCTGCCAAGTAAGAAAAACAAGCAGTTTTATGTTTCCAATTATATTTATATGAAAACACGAATAAAAAGTGTTGGATTATTCCTTCATTTAAATTTGAAATATTTCTCAAACAATAAACAGCTAGTTTGCAATGGGAATGTAGATTATAAATTAAAAAGTAGTATTTTCAAATCAGTATATTGCTGCATTAATAGTAAATACTGATCATTCTTTATATTTGTTAGAATCGCCTACATTAAAAAAAAATAAACTCAATCAGTGAGCTATTTTCTACAAGCTTCATAATTGCCACAGATGAACCTGCAATCATGCTATGTCTTTGCTCATTATCTAGTACAGTCATGAACTTGAAAATGTTTTCTGTCTTTTTGTGCATCTATTAATGCATTTTTTCAGGCTGTTAAAGGTCAATCTGTACAATGAGTAGAATCAGGGGTGTATTAATGATCAGGTTAACACTGGGGGTACTGAATTATCTTACGACAATTAGTACTGACGAGTTTCGTCTAGACAAGTTCAATTTTAATATGGCAATATATGAGGAATAAAAAAAAGGAAGGATACAATTATTTAAATTCAAGGATAAATGAGCTTGATATTAAATGTGTACCATCTTACTAAAATGAAGAATGATATGTGAATATATGTCCTTTGATATTTCACTGATAAAAAATTTTCACTTGTATGATAATGCAGTTTTTCAAGACATTTTTTCATGCCAATGCACGCTTACACCAATACTATCAAAAATTTTCGGGCAGATCACTGTAATCACAAAAGTGTCATTTTGCTAAATGAATTACCCTGTTTTAATGAAACTTAGGAATCATGTATTCCAATTTTTTTTTTATTAAAAATCTTTAAAATATATTTGCTGCAATTCAGACAACTCAGCAGAACACTAAAGGGGACACTTTACGGATATTACATACTTCTGAAAGAGAAACAGGTGTAAGGTGACGTTTGCATTTGCAACATACACACCAGAGAGAATGTTCACAAACCTCTATGCTGATTTCATGTACTGTGGCTGAAATTTCCTTATGTATTGTATTTGTGGAAACTGTACATGATCTAAGCACAAAGTTAACCATAATGGCTGCTTTCTTGTGCTTGAAAAATCAGCCTGAATTAGTCTAAAGTACACTATCTTTAGCATTTATTAAAATAAAGAAAATGAAATTGCCACAGGCAGCAATACCAGTTTCTGAAAGTGCAATGAATGAATTGTAAAATACATTTAAAAACACGTTAAAAAAAGTTATCAGCTCTTTCTTTTCCTTTACAATTTACCTTTGAAGTCCAGGAAGCGAAACTGACCAAGTGGAGCAAGCATTTTTTTTACACAAATGCACCTGCAGTAAGATCAAGCTGTATGATCTATCACCCAAATTATACCCATCAATAATACGCCAAAATAATGAGAATTTAATGGTTTTTTTTAACAATACCTAACAGTCTACCAAGAAATCTTTTATCAGACTTGGGCCCAGGGCTGATGATTTCAGAAAACATCACAAGCCCTGGCTCAAATTCTACAAACCCTGACTCCAGTTTCTGCGTGCCCAAAACTGTCATCCATTATTTTCACTATCATTTGTCACACAGCACTGCAACTGCTCTACTTCAAATATAAACAGAAATAAACAAAAATCATATTAAATTGACTTGTGTGTTTAGTTTGATACTTTGTCTCCTCTGACAGAATGCACAAAAAGTATTTTTTCTTTTTGTAGACTGGCTGACTGCAGCTCTTTGTGTCACATATTCTTGTTACCATCAAAATTAAAATGGTTATCCTAGTACATATGTCCTTCTGGTGAGAATGATTAGTCATGAACCTTGCATGGTCCAAAAATACCAACCTGGATGATAAGTCATGAACCTTGCATGGTCCAAAAATACCAACCTGGATGATAAGTCATGAACCTTGCATGGTCCAAAAATACCAGCCTGGATGCATGAATAAAGCAAACTTTAGTTATAAACAAGTAAACAATTCAGCTGTACATGAAGTAGGGGTGAAACTATACACCTGTGCCACATATCGATACAATTCACGATACACAGTCTGTGATACAATACATATCAATGCACATGTGAACTTGATATCTTTCCATTATTGGATGGAAGGTGGTTCCCTTACATGTATGTTGCCATTCTTGCTTGTATTTCTAATATGCAGACTACAGACAGACATATAGTTATCATATATTTATTTCAAACAGACTACCTCTTGGTTGCAATGAGTTTTATCCAACATTTTAGGCCATTTAATGGTGGCTCCATTAACTCCCTTTGCTTTGTACAATATGAAGGACATGAAAACATATTAGTTTCAATTTCCTGTCTCAGTTACACTTGGAAGACATTACAATGTTATCTTCAAAACAGAAGAAATAATGTAATTTCCTCGTGCAAAACTGAGCTGAACTGTGTCATGTCAGCACCCATGAGAGATTCTATTTTGGAAAGAGGGTGAGGATTTTGGTCTATTCAAGACAAATCTGGATAATAAGACTGATAGATCATTATCTTGACCAATGTGCCCTCTGCAATGATGCATACAAGTGTCAGATATCGTAAAGCAGTAGCATTTGAAACGGTCATGCCATCTATTTTTTGTCCATCCAGCATGTACATATCTGACTCGTATTTAACACCATTTTTAGCTCAAAATCACTCACTGGTATCTCCATTAACACTTTCTCTGCTCCAATAAACTGATACACTTCGTAACTTTAAAAAATATTGTCATCATCACTA
Source organism: Sinohyriopsis cumingii (assembly GCA_028554795.2). Classification (NCBI taxonomy): domain Eukaryota; kingdom Metazoa; phylum Mollusca; class Bivalvia; order Unionida; family Unionidae; genus Sinohyriopsis; species Sinohyriopsis cumingii. The sequence continues at coordinate 121,470,376 of CM068827.1, forward strand.
TCATCAGCAAGTATATGTTGAACAAAATCGTAATAAACCATGCAGTGAATCAGACATTTGGGGTTTTCTAATTAGCCCATATTTTAAACATGCATTTGTAAAACTTTCTTCATGAATGGTTCAAACTATGCCATAATCTGTATTCCTGGGCAAGTTATTCTAATCAAATCAGAACAGTTTCTACCAAAAAAACAGATGTCCCAACAAGAACGATAAAAGAATGTGTACTTCGCAGAGCACATTTTCATCTGTGGGGCTTTCAACTAATTTGCGGGAGTACTTGCATTTCACTGTTCTCCAAGCATGTGAATTCATACAAATTTTGCACAATTCGTACATTGGCACACCCTGACAACATCTCTGCTTAAATACTTGACATATCTGACTGACTTTCCAGCAAAGTCTCTCTGTCACTCTGCCAATACTTCCTGTTTGTCACACAGAGAATAAGATGCACTTATTTCTGAATGGTGGTTATTGTTTAAGCTGGATTGGAACAAACAATAATCACAAACGAGAATTCAGTGCAACATAATTCAATGTGTAACACGCTGTTAGCATAGCTTTCAAATCGACCAAAGGTGTCCAGATACATTTCAAAGTAGAAACTTCATGGGAAGGTGGTTATTTCATGATGAGTAAAGTACTTCATTAAACATAGAGAACTCATTTGGAATGTATAGTATATGCTGAACATACTTCTGGGTTAAGATAATTAGCATGAAATGGGGGCAGCCAGATTACAAACCATGTCGACGGCAAGTCGGTATTTTAAAATAATCTTTTTTGTTTGTATAAATAAATACTAGTGCCTGTGACTGCAAATGCTGTTTCAGATGGATTATAATTTTACATAAAAAGTGCATAAGAAACTGCAGAGCTAAACGGAAATACTTAGTAGTGATGCTTACATCAATGAAAAGTGATACCTATGCAAACTTGGGCAAGACCAAAATCAGGGTTCCTGCACTAAAATAGTTTTTATTTTTCCAAGAGTTTTCCAGAAGATTTTATAGAGAAAATGACAAACTTCAGGAGTCATTTTTAAAGTCTCACACTTTGATTAAAGACAAAATACTGCAGTGGACAAAAAATATATTTTCTCTAAGAAAATGTTTTGTTTTGCTTCTTGGTTTCAAATTAAGGACATTTCATGACTAATAATAATTTTCAATGAGGTTTCTGGGATATTTTCATAGAATTCAAATTCCTGTTGGATTCGAGGACCTCCTTAAAAAGTCAGGAATGCATAGGAACCCTGAAAAATAGAAGCTGAAACATCTCTCCTGTATATAAAACTTTCTTTTCCCGTCTAGAAAGTCAGACATTATGGTCTTACATGCAGATTACATTTCAATAACTATTACAAATGCTATCATCCACCTGCTCAAAGTTTAAATTTTCTCAATACATCTATATAATAAAGGTAACGCTATCATAAAATAGTTTTCAAAATCACAATGTTAACTACTAATGATTAATTCTAATTGGACTAATAGTCCTTTATGACAGAACAAATGTTCCACTAAATACTGACTCACCATTAGGCCAGACTACCCCTCCGGTGGCCTAGAGGATAGAGCATCCGTCTGACATGTGGGAGATCTTGGGTTTGAACCCTGGCTGAGTCATACCAAAGACTTATAAAAATGGTGCTAACAGCTGCCTCGTTAGGCGCTCAGCATCAAGAGGTTAGTGTTAGGACTGGTCGATCTGGTGTCAGGATAATGTGACTGGGTGAGACACCATGCTTCATGTCTGCGGCATAATGCTCCAGTGCTAGACATCACTATAAACTACCACACTGCAGACATCGTAGCGATATGACTAAAAAACTGTTAAAGCTACGTTAAATCCAAATCATACACACACACACACACACATACTACAAGCCAGGTTAAAATGTGCTGCATATGACTATAATATGCTTGTCCTGAAATTTACAAAGGTCAGAAAACGATTTTTTGGGTTAGCTACAGACTGGTCACATGTATTTTTTTACTTTTTTACCCATAAAACATATAAAAATAAAACCATAAAAGTACAATGATGCATGTGGAAGTCAAGTCAAACCGAGAGACTGGTGGTGTCAAATTTGACTTGAAATCTGTTGATTTAGCTTGCAATACACTGATCATCAGTCTAAGCTTAATCTTTGTCAAAGATTCGTCTGTTCTCAAACATACCTAAAACAATGTGTCAATAGTATTGGATTACCTATATATTCTAGATGCTAGACTTTGTTTATGTAGGGCAGAAAGCAAAGAATCAATCACAGGGAATTTGTCTGCTACAAGATGCTACAGGTTTCACATGTTCCAGGTCAGAAAAGGACAGAAATTGTGACCAAAAAAAAATATTCTGACTTTCCAGATTCAATGGTGAAAGGTTTGGCCACTGGTTGAGTATGATCACAAATGGTCTTTGATGTTTTCTTCAACATGTACAGCATAACCAGTTTGAGTCAATCATTCAAGTGCTTTTTCAATGTCATTTTTATAACTGATCTATTGACAGCATGTGAAACAAGCAATGAGAATAGTACTTGCACCAGTAAGGTTATTGATAGTAAATAAATATTCCCCTCTCAATCATGAAGACCCTGACTCTCTGAGCCTTTACAAAGCTGAGCGCATGAGTTATTCATAATTCACTATGTCAGAGGGAGCAGAACTAGTTTATTTATGCCCTGAGAAGACCATTGCCCACTGGAAACTGATCGTCTTTTGGGGACAATTACCACATGTAAACCAACTTTATGTGTGTTTTTCCACCTGTTTCACTGAACGAGCTTTGTGTGTGTCTTCCAATGTGAGCCAAATGAATGACTTTGAAAAGACAATTGTGTTCTATTTGATATGGGTGTTTGATATAATTTATTTTGAGAAATATTTAGAGTTAACTTTTAGCTAACTACAGCAATGAGATTCAAAGAGGATCCACCAATAAAATGCACACAACACAAGATTTGAAAATGTTACGGTTAGTAAAATGAGCATAATTGAATAAAGCAGTTGTCTGAAATTGGAGTTCGCATTAACTTTGTTATTTTTTGTGTCTTTCATTTATGGTATTGCACTACAGCAACTATCTGCATGTCAGACTTGGCTATAGGATGAATCCGTGGCTAATGCCAGCCTGGGCAAATTAGGATCCTACATGTGAATCAAATGTGAAATTATCTGGTTTGAATATGATTCAATTAAAAATAATCTTAATAATGATTCAAATACAACATAAAGTAATGCCTCTGTATGGAGACAACATAAAATAATGCCTCTGTATGGAGACAACATAAAGTAATGCCTCCGTATGGATACAACATAAAGTAATGCCTCTGTATGGATACAACACAAAGTAATGCCTCTGTGTGGATATGTGCTACAATCGTTGATCCAAACAACTATATTTTACTTGTTCTTCTTATTATTATTAGACTAAACATGTAACAATTATGTGTTTACCTGTGCTGGCCACCAAGGGTACCTTCCAACAAGGGCCCAGACAATATCACCAGGTTTATATTCCTCAGCCATGGAAAGTCCATCAAATAGCTAGAAGTACATCAATGAAGAGTAAAGGGTGTTAATTACAAATCACTTCTACAAAGTTAGGAATACGAACAATGTTTTCAAATAAATGAAACAAATGCACTGATTTTAGACAGATTTTATTTGTTAAACTGAAGGCTTCTGTGATTACATGTACATTTTGTTATGGCTTTTTTTCCCCAGCTGTCTCCCATGTGATACAAGAATGATGGCTATGGTAATTCTGATTTTGTACTCTTGTAAATTTGTTTCCAACTTTCAAAATGTGTGTGTAGTCATTATTTAAGGCTGCAATACTTAATGTATGAACAGTTTAGTTAGTTTACTGTCTGTAAACATTTACAAATCAGTTTACATGGGTCCACTATTATGCATGTGCATCATCTGGTGCTTGCAGATGTGCATGACTATGATACATGTCCAATTCATTATAAATTTTTTCATGACAATTCTTATTCTTTCACCCAAACTGTGTATTCAACCAATGTCATAATGCAAATAAAACAATCACATGCTGAGAAAGGTATGGTATAACCATTAACGTTGTCTTCCATATAAACAAATGTCAGGTGAAAGACTAAGGTGCAGATAAAAGGAAAGGCTGGGTTTCAAATTGGTTCTGTTAAATGGTATTGTTTGAGTTACTGCACACAAAGAACACATTTAAAACTTTGGTAATTGTTACAGCCTTTATTTAATATGCACTGTTTAATGATCTTGAAGATACAAAGACCAAAAACTAGGTGCATTTTGTATGAAAAACCCAATATTAATTAACACTAAATCACTAATCCTTTGCGAAGTTGACTATTGTGTAGACTGGCATATTGGCCTATCAGATCTCTACCCATAAGTAAAACATACGTAAGCATTGTATCCCCTAGGGGTGCAAGACTGAGAGTCAAAAATCTCCTTGGTGTGAGAACTGGGGGTCAGACTGAGTAAAAAACAAACTTTGGTATCAAAACTGGGGGTCAAATACAAAATTTGGGGGTCTCTGAAGCACAAATGAGGGTAAAGGGAAACACTGCATAAGGAATTAACCAATTAAACAATGAGATCAGTGATCAAACAAGATTAATTAATGTTACCAAAGTAGGAGATCTGGGACATTTAAGTGGTTTTTAGTTGAAGTATATAACTTCACATTTCATTATCTTTCAATATATTTGTCCAAAATTGTATCAAATTTTGAGAAATAACTTAAAATGATAAAAGATAAAACTCGGTTAAACTTCATTCTGAATAACCTAAAAATATGAAAATGCATATGCAAATAAGATGGGCAAAACAATCTGCCTTTAAATGAGACAGCAATTCAAATTTGGTGCTGATCTTCTCAATCAGATAAATGCAATATTTCAAAGGGTTACTAAAAGGCTACATGTTCTCATGTTAGTGAGGTACACGGATTATCTCATTTGTGTCTGTAATGCAACCTACTCCTAAAGATGCTGACATAATTTTAAGTAGTAGTATTAGGGATGAATTAGGTATTACGGTATTATTAGAAACTGTTCAAAGCAGTGAAAATTGTAATACGACTTTGCATATTTTTTAAAATAAAAACTACAATGCTGCTCAAAGAATTTTTTCTGAGATAGACCCAAGGAATACTTTAAAAGAAAAAGTCACTTGACCTGACTTAAAATCAACATGCCCCAAAAAAAGACACATTTTCATACTATTGTTTTGACACAACCTCCCCTTCTAAGAAATTAAATGGTTGGTTCCTTATACTAGTGATATTGTTCATTAGACCAAATCTGCATTTACATTCTTCTGTCAAGGGGTTCACAGCAATAAGTTCCAACATTTCTTCAAAAAATATCAACACAGTCAATGATATAAAGTAAGTACTCAGATGTGCTGCATTTACTGGTGATGACGTCAGTCACTGCATCAAAGGAGCCAATCCTCCTAAGAGAGCTAACAAATTCTCAAAAAGTCACCAAAAATGCCTATAAACAGGATCCTGAATAATCCCCACAAGTATTTCAATGCAGGTTTATTTTAATTCACACTCAACCTGAGTGGTCAATACAAATCCAATTTAAAAAAATAAACCAGATACAAGATTCCTTAAGGAATTAGATTCTTAAGTACATTAGGCAAACTAAGCATATGACTGGTGGATAGAATCACTGAACTGGGCAGTGAAAGTTGGCTGAAACCATCTTTAAACTTATTTACCGGTAATTCCTTTTTTAATTACTGCACTTCCTTTATTGTTCCAAAAAGGACACTTATAAATATTTACATCTATGACTATACAGCTAAATCTGTTTACAGCAAATTCTGGTGAGTGACTACCTGTCATTAATGAACACATCATGCATGGATCAATTTTATTATATAAATCACAATCATATATAATCGATTTTATTATACAGATGTACTACTCTGTGCAGCCGCATGCTGATTATGACAAGTGACTACAATTTCTAGGCAAATAAGCGATTTGACACTGATATGAATGACTAAAAAAAACACAAAGACAAACACCACTGATCTTCATATAATGCTTTGTAGCATAAAAGAGTCTGCAGGCAAAGTGCAGATTGTTCTAAACTGCACTGCTATGAGTGACTGCATTGCAAAAACAGACAAATACCTAGAAACTTTATATAACCCATATAAACACAACTGTTTACGAGGGATTCATTTCAGAAAAAACAATTTGGTTGTAAAATCTACAGGTCATTCACAAAGAATCGCATTCGAGAGACTGAAAACCAGACTAAAAGTACACATCCCACACATCATTTAGTTCTTGGTGATATATGCTTCATCAGAGTTAAGATGAATTAGGATCCTTCAGCCACATCCTAAGTAAACAGACAATGAAAAACAAGTTTTCTGTTCTGATAGAGATTAATACTAAAAGATTTAATGTCAAGGATCAAAAAGAGGGAATGTACTTGTCATCTGGATAAAATGTTATTTCAAAATAAATGTAATTTAATTAGTGGAGAGCAGCATGATAATTGTTTTCTAAATCCGGCATCAACCCTCCAAAATGGATTATCTTCTTATGGTTGTTCTCTCTAACCAATCATGTTAGAAAAAAAAGAGCTGAGAAGAAATTTTGGTCTAGTCATCTTGCACAAACCACATTATGAGATTCTAGTACATCAATTACCACCAAATATGATACCACCAGATGTGTTGGTATATGCAGAAGTTGCTTTAATTAACTATTCAGTTTGTGAACTTCATTGTGGATAGTCCAACTCCAGACAATATAAGAGGGTGACTCCTCAGAAAAAAGGAAAACCCCTGGTGATGAAAATTGCCTATTCATCTGTCTCCCTGCTTCAAAATCCAACAGTGAAGAAATAGTAGTGAAGCTGTGCTACCAAACTGTATTGAATAAGTTGACATAAAAGTTAATTACAAGTCTCAAACAATCAAAAAAAAGGGGGGGGGGCCAAGTGGTCTAAAGGGCTCACTGTTACGGATCACTGACAACTCACCTCTGTCTGCATGGGTGTGACCAATGTGGGTACGTGAGAAAGCTTGCCAGTAGCTTCTTGTGGGCCAGTGGTTCTTTCCCGGGTCTTCCCAGGTTCTTCCTCCACCATTAATACTGGCTGCCACGTACAGCCTATCTTGTGCTGAAAAATGGCATTAACCCTACTACAACAACAACAAAAAATCAAGAGACTCCATCCTCAGTAGAGGCAACAGTAACAGATCACTTTTTGTATAAACTGTGTTACCTTGCTTTCATATGAATTTTTTTCGAATACACTATAAATGATTGGGATGAAAATGATTTCTTTTTCCTTCCCGATATAAAATTCTTTACTAAATAAAATTATTAAGCGAGCAGTATTGACTGTTTTCAAGACGCTATAGGATCACACCTGACAGTACCGGATAATGTGAGCACAGTATTGACTGTTTTCAAGACGCTATAGGATCACACCTGACAGTACCGGATAATGTGAGCACAGTATTGACTGTTTTCAACACGCTATAGGATCACACCTGACAGTACCGGATAATGTGAGCACAGTATTGACTGTTTTCAACACGCTATAGGATCACACCTGACAGTACCGGATAATGTGAGCACAGGTCAAGGTGAACACTGGAGACATCTCAAAACAGCTATTTTTTAGCTAAAGTGAGCGAGTGAGATGTGTTTACAGCACACCAGCACAAACTTGGCTGCATGGCACCACACACGATTGCAAATGTTGGTTTCAGTCACATTTCAATTTCAACCAATACTGGAAGTAAAACAAAACAATGAAAAATCCCAAACAATTAAAAAAAATACAACCTGACAAAACATTTTCACAAACAGTCAGTGACAATATGTTTCTGCTCACATAAAATCCTAGGTTTGGAAAATTTAAAAGTTATTAATGTGTGTATGTATGTATATATATATATATATATATATATATATATATATATATATATATATATATATATATATATATATATAGCCAACAGTGAACCTAAGCAAAACTGATCAGTTATTGTCACTGACACATTCATGTAAATCTTTATACTATTATTGCATCCATTATATGACAAAACTATGCATCTTATCCCAAAAAGTTTTTAAAGTAATACCTGATTTATATGTTTTACCTGGGCAAATGTTTTGATTTTTCAGCAGTTCTTGCAAACATGTTTCAGAATGAGGCAAAAATTCTGTCTCATTTGGAACAAAGCACTTTCGTTTTACAGAGAGATAAGATTGTTTGCAAGTTTTGCTATGATTTAGGTCAGGTGTGTGAAACTTCCTCCAAGCCACAGACCGGATAAATGATTCTGAAGCCACATACTATTATGCAAATAAGCCAATAAAACCATATCAAAGGATATAGGTTGCACACGCCTGATTCAGGTAGCTGATTATGTTAAATGACTGCAACATAAATATCCTTGTCAATTTAGTACTTGTTAAGAAAAGCAGTGACAAATGCAAAAATGATCTGCTAATGCCATTGATCCACTACTGTTGCACGTAATTTACTAACCCCAAAAAACATCTCAACGTATCCTGGGCTATCATGCGATATCTTGTGGTGAAATGATGACCCCAGAGAGACACCTATCATAAGACCACTTTCTGTAGTGACTCAAGATCTAAGCCTATAACATACTCTGCCCATTTGAGATTTGGTCCACAATAGACACAGATTTGGTCTAAATAAATTTAATTAAGAAATTGTGACTGTTGAGGTCAGCCCATACCATCAAACAATGTTGGTTTCAGCAAACTATCATTTTCAAGGCCAGAGTTTGTACGCTACTTTTTCTCCTTACCTTACTTGTTGATATTGAACAATAGATAATAAACAATGTCGGTTTTGGATTAGTTGTAATATGTAAACAAACAAAACTGTATAGTAAAAGGCACATGTTGTTTGTTGATTGGATTTAACAAAAGCTTGTTCTAAAATCAAACAATCACCTTCTTTTATTTGTAAATGGGCGTTTTGAATAAAAACAAAATCTAAAAAGAACAATTATTTTTATCTTTGCACCATCTTATTATGTATATATGTACCGACCACCCCACCCCAAAAAAAATTTAAGTAACCATATCAACACACCAATGGGTAATGACCACTGTGTCAAGTGTTCCAAAGTTACAACTGCAAAGTTGCATGTACTTGCTTGTGATTCCTTTACTTATAACAACAAAGAGCTTGTAATACAAGTAAATTACAATTATTTTTTGGGGAACAAAATTTAATTCACAATGACATGTGCAACTCTTACTGCATGATATTACAGCTCTAGACATTCAATCCTGTTTATACTAGATCACAACCTCAGGTTGACCTCGTCAAAAAATGTCCTTTGACATTGATTTTGTGTATTTCTCGCAGCATTTATATAATGATCTTCAAAGTATTATTGATCTTTGAGGCTCAAAATAAAGTGAATAATTATCATTCAAATGTGTGTGTAATCAAATGGAAAATTACACTCATTACTGAAATAGTCAAAACTGAATGTCTACATGTATACTTTAACTGGATACTAACAATCTTACACAGATGCAATGAACATAAGAAACATCTGAAGATTAAAAAAGATAGGAAATCACAGCTGACAATGGACAGCCACATTACAATTCTATAAATCATGGACCAATGAGCCCCTTATGTAATGGCCAATTTTAGCTACGATGTCATAGCCTCAACATGGTTGAAGCTATAATCTGATCCTATACCTTACAATGGAACAAATAAAACTATTGTCAAAGACAAAATGGTGACTATAGTTAAGATCTATTAAGTTACGTTTTTGCAGGAAGTTTGGCTAATGATAACACCAAAGCTTATATTGGAATATTTACGCTAACCTCAACTTGTCTTTAGGTGGCACACAAATAATCAGGCTGAAAACAGAAGTAGCCTTTGGCTGAACCAATATGGCATATGATCCCAATGAAAACATCAGGGCGTTGTTCTTGCAGATTAAGCAGGCATGATCAGAACCATGTTGAACAGTACCATGGGAAAATGATTTGGAATTCTTTAAAGGTATGATATTAAATCAAACTTTTCATAGGGATACACAGTCGAATGCCTGAGCTAAATATCATTACTGTATTTATTCAGCTACGCAAAGCGAATTTTGAATTATCAGCATTTATTTTTAAATAGGTCGCGCGAGCAAGGAGAGAAGTGTCCTCCCTTATAGTTATTATACAGTACATGTATGACAGGTCAATTGTAAGCAAAAATACGAGTCCCTGTGTGTTTTACTAAGTCATGGGCTCCTAGTTTTAAAATTCTAGCACGACCTCTGGTAGACATATAACAAAAGCAAAAAGGTGACCAAAATATGCATTTTGTATAGCCCGCAATTCCGACTTCAGAATATTTAATGCTGGGAAAAAACTATGTCAACGACCTCAATGGGCGGAATATGACCAGATTACCCTACTTATCCTAGACCACAAAACAATCCTAATTTCGACCAATGTCTGGAACCCATCAGTTTTATTCCTTTAAGTATGGTAACATATACTAATTGTAGTGACCTCCCCTTCCATTGAACAAGAAGATGACAGACAATACTGTAAAATCATCTAACTTCCCGCCAGGGTCCCATTTCTGCCAAACACAGGTATAGGGCCACTTAAGCTAGACTTTTCATTTTCACATAGTTGGATCGAAAATAAAAAGTCTTTCAATATAAATGTTATAAGTCCTTACTTAAGGTTTATGTATTTCGAAGAAACAATAGAAGAATAAAGATTTATATGTTACAAACTTTCTTGTGAAAGTGGAATGCTTACTTCTATACTTATGTCCGCTGGATTTCCATTCGCAAGTTCGAGGTGAATATTATTTTATATCACAGAAATAGCAGAGAGTTCCGATTGGATGTGTTTCATCTTTGTCATAGAAACGCTTAGAAGAGCTTCAGTGGCACTGTTTGTTCACAACGGGAACGTAGTCTGTACCGGACAACTTCTCGATAACGCGCAATAGATAAGACGTGTGGTATTTTGGGTATACCGATTTACCACACACACACACACATACATATGAGAGAGAGACATACAGACACACATACACACATATATATGGTATGCGGAGAACTCGCCCCATGGAGAACTCGCCCCAACGTATCTGGAGAAGTCGCCCCAGAGTGGTTGGAGAAGTCGCCCCAATTGGTTGGAGAAGTCACCCCTAAACTTTTTACCCAGATAACCTTTTTATAACAGAATTAAATCATCTTTTACGTGATTCATATTTAGATTTTTATATATACGCGATCACAAAAGAGATATTAACTGGTAATCATAAAAAGTAATATCATAGTAATATTTCTAAGGACGAATTTAAGTCTTTATATAATCTAATGAATGACGACAGTATAGTGATTAAAAAGGATGATACGTCAAACACAATTATTATAATGAATCAAGATGATTATGCTAAAGAAGTTGAACATCAGTTAGAAATTAAATAAAAAATTTGAACATGCATTAATGAGATCGCTAAAAATAATAATTCCGTATGTGAGGAATTTGATACTTTCCATCTTAACATACATACACCTCAGTTCTACATATTACCCAAAACTCATAAAAATCCTGACCATAATTTACCTTTAAATTTTCCAGGACGACCCATTATATCAGGTTGCAATTCATATACTGAAAACCTATAAAAAAAATTATTGATAGTGTTTTACAACCTTTAATGAAATCACTTCCTTCACACATTAAAAATACAACTACTTTCATTAAGAAGTTGTAGTCTATTCCACAGCTATCTGATAATTTCAATCTTGGTATCATTAGATGTAACATCACTATATACCGACATTCCGCATGCAGATGTTATCGAAGCGTGTCAATATTTTTAAAGATAACAATCCTAATAATACCACACTATCTAGTGAAGATACTTGTAAAATAATAAAACTTATCTTGGAAAATATTTTTTTTTCAATTTAATAATACGAATTACATACAAATAATGGGTACGTCAATGGGTGTTAATATGGCTAATTCATACTCTTCCCTTTCATGGGAAAATTAGAAAAGGATTTTCTTCAAAACGAAAAGTTTAATCCATCTCTTTGATTCAGACTTTTAGATGACATATTTATGATCTGGAAGCATTCAAATAAAGAACTGAAAAAATGTATTGATCGCCTAAATCATTTTCACCCGACGATTAAAATTACTTATACTGCATCTAGTACGCATTTTTCATTTTTAGATGTCAATGTAAAAACAAAATATTTATAACACTATCTCTAGAAATATTCATATCAAGGAAACAAATATCCACCAATATGTACGCGTCATCATGGTGTTTTTATATATAATAAAATAACGTAATCTTGTTTATTTTGCATCGGGAATTTAGTAGTGAAATATTTTTTAAACTTCTCGTTCAACTTGAAATAGTTTGTTATTATTGAGAAATAATAAAATTACGAACACTGACAAAAAAGAAGAAATAAACTAAATGATGGGCGTAGTACATGTGAGCTTTCAGAAACCGTCCGAATTCTGCGCATTAGCCATGATGTTGAACTCTGTAGCGACCGCATTTCCTGAGTAGGCGTCAATGATGCTTTTAATCGAGTTCAAGTATCATTCGTCAATGGTTAGCAAATCTCAATGAACAATCATATTAAATTGTTCAGTTAGAGAGAAGTAGTAAATGGGGTCACTTTAGGGACAATGGGACTTAGCATTAAAAAACACCCTGGGTCACTTTAGGGACAATGGAAATTTAACATGGAGAAAAATCGTGGGTCACTTTAGGGACAATGGGAATTTAACATAGAGTTTGGGTCTGTCTAGGGACAAGGGAAATTAACATGGGGGAATAGAGTTTGGGTTTGTCTAGGGACAAGGGGAATTGAATATGGGATTTTTTTTAAAATTTAAATTTAAATTTAAATTTAAATTTAAAAAAGGGGTAGGCAATTGAAAGGCTATCTCTTTTCGAGAAATATGGCTGGCCCTGAAAAGGGCCTTTGGGTTTTCTTCTTCTTCTTCTTCTGCTTCTAATTTCTTCTTTTCCTCCACCAACTTCTTATTTTCTCTCCTACACTCTTTCTCTTCTTTTCTTTCTTTTTTTTTCTCCTCCTCTTCTTTCTTCCTCTTCTCATTTTTTCTTCTTTTTCAATTTTTTCGTTCCATTTGCTTATTCTTATCCTTTCCTCTTCATCCTCCTTCTCCTCCTTTATCTCTTTCATTACACCACTAATCTTGTCCTTTACCTTTTTTAAGTTATTAATTTCCATCTTTACACGATGGGGACTATAGGAATAATGGTCTTCAACGAGTCTTATTAACATCTGCTCCATCATTCCTAAGTTGTCTAAAACGTCTTGCAATGTTTGCATTTTGTCCATTTGGTTAGAAGCCATCTTCTTTGTAGAATGGTTTGAACGACGAATTCTGTGGGTTCTTATAGTGAAAGCGCGGACGTGAAGGAAAACATCCCCCTAAGACATAAAATTGATCTTACCTAGATCATGACCAAAGAAACAACAACGCGCGGACGTGAAGGAAAACATCCCCTACTTTCTCATTTCATATAATAAAACCAAAACTATACTCTCCACATACGCTAAGAAACAATAAACAAACCCATAATCTACTATTTACACAAACTTACGTGAGCAGTTACAAACACAAACACAAACACAAACACACAAAATAAACAATAAAGAAACCCATAATCTACTATTCACACAACCATACCTGAGCTCTTACAAACACCATCACACAAACACATACCCTCACATTTTTTTCAAAAAGAGTTAGTGTTTATAATCACACTACTCTACCTACACACATTGGCAAATCGATCGTTATTTCTTTTCTAGAGTATTGGGTAGCCCTGAAAAGGGCTGGTTTTTTTTTGAACTTCATGGACACCTGGTTAATGGTGGCACCTTCCAGGCCTGGCGCCACATACACATCTTGTCCCCCAGTTACTTTTTACCTTTTTGGGGGAGAGAGCAGAGGCAGGATATGTGGCTTCAGAATCCCAATTTTCGGTTTCTGGGATTCTGAAATTTTTTCTTCTTCTCTCCTTTTCCTCCTCCTCTTCTTTGTATCTTCTCTCCTCTTTGTATCTTCTTTCCTCTTCTTCTTTATATCTTCTCTCCTCCTCTTCTTTGTTTCTTCTTTCCTCCTCCTCTCTTATCCTTCCCTCCTCCACAATGGCTTCCGCGGCCAGTTCATTCAACAGGCGCCTGGCATATTCCAGATGCACATGAAGTTCCAACAGTTTCTCCAGTCTCGTGTTCATTTTTGGTGTTGATCAATCAACAAGGGTAGTTGGACTGCCGAACGAGTTTCAATTTATAGTGAAAGCGCGGACGTGAAGGAAAACATCCCCCTAAAAACATAAAATTGATCTTACCTACATCATGACCAAAAACAACAACGCTCGGACCTAAAAGAAACACTCACTCACTTTTTTATGCTACCCATCACTATTTTAAATTTTTTTATAAATCACTTCAATAGACTATCCACATACGCAAAGCAATCCAATCTAACCCCAAATATACACCTCAAACACCAAAAATGACATCATTTTAATCTACTATCCATACCAACTTACTTGAGCACTTACAAACACAAATACACAATCACATACCCTCACATTTTTTTAAAAAAGAGTTAGTGTTTATTTTCACACTACTCTACCTACACACATTGGCAAATGGATTGTTATTTCTTTTCTAGAGTATTGGGTAGCCCTGAAAAGGGCTGTTTTTTTTTTTTTTGTTTGCTATGGCATTCTTTTTTAGTTTCTAAGAATGCGATGTCCTCTGAGGATAGACTTTCTGCCGATAGGTCTGCTTCTTCGAAAAGAGAAGAAGAACTCTTTGGTGTCGATACGACAATCGACAAAGCCTCGGTCAGCTTCAGGTTGCTGCTGCTGTTGTTGTTGTTGCTGCTGTTGCTGCTGTCTCTGAAGTCTGTACTTCTCTGTCCATTCTTCTTTTTCCCTGTTCATTTCTTCTCTGAAGAGCTCTTCTATCAGGTCTTCAGTGATTTTTAACATTCTCACATTCTCTATTTCTTCTGGCTTCGGTATCAGACTGTGTCTGACCCTATGCAAATTCACGTAGGCTTCGTTGAGCTTAGCTAGTTTGGAGCACATCTTCAAGGAGGATGAGTCGACAATGGATGGTTAGACTGGAAACAACCCAGTTCTTAAAGTCAAAGCGCGGACGTGAAGGAAAAC
Source organism: Sinohyriopsis cumingii (assembly GCA_028554795.2). NCBI lineage: Eukaryota > Metazoa > Mollusca > Bivalvia > Unionida > Unionidae > Sinohyriopsis > Sinohyriopsis cumingii. The sequence goes on from CM068827.1 coordinate 121,485,647, forward strand.
GTCCCCCACACGGTTTTTGAGTCGCAACGTTTAGTGAGTGTCATGAGAGAGATAGTAAGAAATGAAAGAGCATCAATCCAACATTCTTATAGCTAAACAAAAGACAAAGGCATTTTTTCAAAACACAACATTTTTTATTCAAAAATCACTTAACACTAAACAACAACTCCAACATTTTTTAACAATAATCCAACAATATAACATCAAACAATTTTTTCAAAACACAACATTTTTTATTCAAAAATCACTTAACACTAAACAACAACAACTCTAACATTTTTTAACAATAATCCAACACTAAAAGTTTCTCCACTAGGTAAAGAGGGATAACAGTCTTCCATGGTTTCAAGTAATCTAGGATGACTTCTCTCAAACTGTTGATTTCTATCGTATTATCGAATTCTGCATACAGGATGACGTTCACCGTTTCATCAGGGTCGCGGTCTTTAAACTGAATTTCCACACGAATCTGGCCGGATTTTATAGGGTGGAAATGTCCCTCGTCGCTGCCTTGGTCTGGAGTGAAATCGAAAGCCCACAAAGCGTAGCCTCCTGCATAATCCTCGTACGTAATACCGTGACTGGTATTGGTTCCTAACTGTCCGGTGGCTTCGTACAGGGACAAGTACGATCTCAAGTAATTCTTCTTGGTAAAGTCAGGTTCGAAAGGTCGGGTACACAAGGTCTTGCCATCGCGACTGACTTCGATTTTGGACACGCCAAAGTGTTGAAAGTAGAAAGGATTTTTTTCGGCAGCTCCGTTGAAGGCTGTATTCTCGACGATACCAACGATCAAACGTTTGGGTAACTGTTCTTGGAACAGATGATCTTCGATCATAGATCGCTGTCCCTTGGGAATGGTGAAGGTTTTCACTTCCACACGTCATATGGGATACTTGGCAGTCGTTCTGCTCAACGTCTGACTGATGTCGTTTCCCACTTTAGGTAACACTTCCACACGGCGTACGTAGAGTCTGGCTTCTAGGATTTTGGTTTTGTAACCGTCACTATCAGCCATCAAATGGAAAGCGGCACTGCTACGATTCAGTCTCAGGCGGACATCCACCCCGTTCAGCAAATACTTTTCTTGCAACCACATGTCCAAATGCAAACGATCCATTAGTTCTAAACTTGTGTCGGCTCCCGTGATTCTCTTTCTTCGTTCTAGAAATCTATCATTGTTGTCTTTCTTTTCATCAGTTTCCAATATTTCAAACTTGGTAGGTTCGTCAGCTTCCCATACCACACAGGCATTGAGATGAGTGTTCTTGGCATCTATTCCGTACGGCAAGAGATTTTCCAGGTAGGCACGATAAGGGTAAGTATCCATGCTGCTACAGACCAGTTTGTTATTCAAGTACAAGTCCACTTCACTGAACAAGGAATGCATGAAATTGTTGACGGGAGCTACTGCTTCATCGTCTATAGCACCTCCAGTCTTATCTAGAATTTTGACTTTCAGGTACAAATAACTGCTATTCAGATCGATGTAATCTTCGGGCTGTCCTTTGATTTCAAACTCGATGGGAGCGGAATCGGTCAGTGAGGAGACGGGGTGAAATTCCACCCACTGGGATTCTTGCATCGTCATCATCGTGGGGGGCATGGCAAACAGATCCAGTTCCGTCTTGGAACAAGCGCAAGATTCTCGGTGCATCATTTTTTTGTCTCTTTTCTCAATAATCGAAAACGTCTAAGTCTCGAACGGTTCTTCTTTTCTTGGCCTTTCTAGCTTGAAGTCTGGTGAAAGGGTGTTTTCTTCGTCGTCTCTTTCTGCCTTGTCCTTGCTGAATGCCTGACTCGGTAGCGTGCAGGGCATTTATAGGTGTTTCTCGGTGACCCAAAATGTCTTTGCCCGTTTGCAGCAAGACATTTTTGCCTGCCCTCATGAAGGCTTCTTTAGGGTTTTGTTTGTCGATGATGACATTTTGGAGAAATTCTTTGCCTTGCGTCAGTGCCGCATCTTTCAAGGCGTGCAATCCGCGTGTCACCATCGGTTTCAACACCGGGGCCACCGAACGAAAGGCCGATTTTAACATATCTCCTAAACCGTGTCCTCGCTGTCGAACAACCCCTCGGTACACTGGATACATGACTTACGAATCGTGAGAAAACCGTTTTCGAAAATGGAGTTTCACCGTGACTTTTCCTTTGGTGAATGGAATATTTTGTCCCAAATCTCCTTTTATAGTAATGTTGACCGTGTCCAAATACGACTTACTGACAGGCAAATAGTGAGGATGTACAAATTCGCGGTGGACATGGTAAGTGTTTCCACCTTCCTCGTCAGTGTTCGTGGCAGAATCCACTTTGAAAGGAATGACACGCAGTACCGGTACGGAGGTGTGTCCCACCACGTTATACTCCACCACATCGGACTACACAAACATCAAATTCAGTCCTTGGTTCAGTTCTACCGGGGCACGAAATAACTTGCTAAAAGACTCGTTGTCGTAAACGATGGGTAATTCGCTTTTCTTCATCATGCTCATTCTCAGGTTCATGTCTCCGCCCAACATGTCATACAATTCAGGACAAAATAAAATGGACAGGATTTTACTCCGTTCAAATTTCATCAAGAAGCGACGAGCTCTTTTGTGGTACTCCATGGTGACACTTTTGTTAACATGCTCCAAAGCTTTCAGAAACACGACATTAAACCTGGAGGCTATGGTGCTGACCAAATGTTGACCACTAAAATAATAGCCTGGGGAAATGAACAAGTGATAGGTGGTGTACTTTTGTGTACGGGTTTTCTTGTCATATTTGACATTGCTATCCATCCACTGTTGCAATTGTTCGTCATGAACTTCCACATCAAAAAAATTTTGATTGGGAAGGACATTGAGGACTTGGGTCGGGTGAATCATTTCTACTACAGCCACTTCCCAATGGGCTTCGTGATCTAAGGTGATGGCCTGAGGTAATTTGGCCGTGTAACAGCACAACGTGTTGTGGGGAAACACATCCATGGAACTGTCACTGGGTAAGGTTAAGTAAAATTGGTTTTGGTGACTCATAATTCCAGAGTTCTGTGGCTGTCCGAGGGGTTACTGGACGTCAGAGGCGTGTCTCCGCCCAAAATGGGGTTCTGATTGTGGTGATTGGAGTGGTGACTGGCACTGGCACTGGACACAAGGTTCCCGTGGTTCCCGTTCGAGGTGAATTTCAGGGAGGGATTAGGAAGCAGGTAACCGATGCAACTGCTCAATAAAATGTTCCACAATTGTTTGTCTCCTTGTTGCAAACTCAAATTGGCGATGGCTGCCCCGATGACACAATACACCACGAAGATTTGGCAGAAAAAGACGATTTGCGTTTTAGGCACACGTTCTCCACACCACACCCACAAGGGTTGTTTTTGTAAATCTTGCACAGAAGAACTAGGTGAAGGAGGAGTGGTCGACGTAGCTGCGTCTGTGTGAAAAGGCATGATGGTCACTTCTTTTTATAGTCGATGACTTGCGAAGCGTCGATCCAAGAATCAAAACTGGGCGGATATCCTTTCCAACGTACTTTGACTTCTTTGACACGTCGTTTGCCCACTTTACGGGTTCTGCGTTCGAGAATGCTTTCGATGTCGTACACGTCGTCTTCTTTTTTGGTGACATGTTGTAACTCGGGCAAATAAAACGTTCCTTTGAGCACTTCTCCGTTCATGTCTTCCAATTTATAGACGGCAGGATGACGGCCATGCACTCGTCCAGTGACGCGAAACAGTTCGGTCGTCCAGTTAGGTAAGTAACCTTTGTCAAAAGTGCGTTTGGTTTTGCCAATGCGCACCCAATCTCCTACGGCCAACTCCCCACTTTTCTTGGGGACAGCCCTCGTCGGGGACGTACCAAACAGACGCTCAAACACCAGCACTTCGTTGTCGGGAGTCACGTCTTGCGGGGCACGTCCGATGCTTCGATGGTAAGATTGGTTGTACGCTTGCACCAGGTGCGGTAAGATGTCGATGTACTTCAGAGTGTGGTGATGCGTAAAATATTTCCACATGCGTTCTTTCAAAGTGCGTTGAAAACGTTCCACGATGCTGGCTTTGGTTTCGGGATTCTCGGTGGTAAAAAAATGAATGTCACGTTTCTTTAATTCTTTTTGGAAAGCTTGGTTCAGAAATTCGGTACCTTTGTCCGTTTGCCATCGAAGAGGGTGACGACCGCTTTGTTTCAACACCCGTTGCAGGGCTCGCACTAACTCGCTGCTCGATTTGGAAGTCAAGGGTACGACCCAAGCAAATTTGGAAAAGACGTCGATGACACAAAACAAATATTTGTAGCCACGATTGTAGCTGGCCAAATGAGAGACATCGGCTAAATCGGCTTGCAATTGATGATCGATGCCTTCCACTCGGGTGCGACTTCTGGCAAACTTGCGTCGAATGGGTTTGTGTAAAGTGTAGGTAGCTTGTTCTTGTAACCATCGTTGCACTTGAGGTAAACGGAGACTTTTCAGTTGCGTTTTGGCAGCACGATACAATTTTTGAACTCCTGCGTAACCTGCAGGATGGGAGGGATCGTAGTAAATGCTGGCTAAGACTTTTTCCATTTTTTTGTGTTGGTTGGTGTGTTAATAAGGCACCCACTCTTGGAGGATGCTACTCTTTTTCTCTTGGGGTATTTTCTTGGATTGCAATGCTTTGCGTGTGCGACCGGCAATAGGTGTTGAAGAGGAGGAGGATGTCTGAGCGGGGGATATCGGTTCTTGTTTCACTTCTGTCTTCACTTCTGTCTTCACTTTCTTTTTCTCTTGTGATGAAGAAGGGGTGGCATCATCTTTTTAATCCATCCAATTCTGGAGGTAGATGGTGTTGTTAACTTGCGTACTTTTTCTGGTGGAGTTTGAAACCCTTCTTCTTCTTCTTCTTTTCCTTTTTCTGTTTTGGTCACTGGTACTGGTGGTACTGGTACTGGTACTGGTGATGGTGCTGGACTTTTCATCAAGGTCTTAAAATCTTTCAGAGTGGGTAGAGCTGTTTCGTCTAAAGCTTTCTGGTGAAAGAGTTGCAGTCGTTGCAAGAGTTGACCGTACTTTTGCGATTTTTCTGTTTCGGACAAATCTTGGCGATCCATCAAGGACTGCAATTCGTGTTGTAACTGGGACATCTCGCTCAAATGGGGATTGGGAGGTAAATGCGGGGTGTGTTGTTCTTGCCACCGATGGTATTCCATCCATCGTTTGTAAGGCACTAAAGCTAGTTTTCGTCCTTCCATGGGGTTGTCAGGGGTCGATTCTGAGATCTTGGAACTTCCGAGGCCTTTTTATCTTGCTCCCACCAGTCCTCCCAACATGGTTCCCAAGACTCCTTTCAGTATGGGGCCTAACAAGAGAGGTAAAATACCTCCACGTTGCACTAACATCTTCTTTTTTTGACGAATGGGAATTTTCTTTTGAACCATTTGGCGAAGAACGTGACGATGTTTGCCTAAGCATTGTTTCTGGTGTTTGGACAAAGGGATCGTGCCTTTCAAAACGTTCAAACAACATTCGCACACGGTATCTATGACCTCTTTGGAGGCCGTTTGAATGAGTTTTTTTCGTAGGGGTGGAGAAGCTTTGGACAGGACAGATAACATGTCCCCATGTTTGGCTAAACGTGGTGGCAGTCCTTTCCTTTTCTTTCCTTGGGGTTTTCTGGAGGGTGACATCTTTGAGTCTTCAGGAGCACCAAAAAACACTGATACCCGACTTGGTCACAGGCCTTTTTTTATACTGGAACGCGTCGCCACTGATTGTCTTGACGTCGTATTAGTTTGAGGACAGGCATGACACGTCGTGCAGGGGTACGTAACGAACTAAATCGAGCCAGTTCTTGCTTGGACAAATCCAGTAAACCTTGTAACATGCCCGATCTTTCTTGAACTTTGATTTTGGGAGAAGGTACTTTGTGAGCAGCAGCCACTGCCACTAAATTGGAAGGTCCTGCCACTGGGGAAGTTCTTTTGGGGGTCATCAACGGAGAAGTTCTTGGTGTGATCAACGTCTCCAAGTACTCTTCAGTTCTGGGTGTCATTAACGGAGAAGTGGACAAACGTGAGGCTGCCGGAGACGCAGTCACCGCCGTGGCAGGTCGTGGTTTGCGAGTGTAAGGTTGCGTCCTGGCCGAAGTGCCTCTCTTGCGACTAGTTTTCTGTGGACTTTTCTTTTTCTGAGGACTTTTTCTCTGTTTCTTTTTCTGGGGGCTTCTTTTCTTTTTCCGGGGTGGTGGTGTCTGGTCAGAGGAGGGTCCTGCCACTGGAGAAGTTCTCCTTGGGGACCTGGTCTTTTTCTTCTTGGGGCTTCGTTGGACTTTTGTCTTGGGTATAACTTTGGGGGCTTTAGGATCCCATCTTAAGAGTGAGCGAATGATGACCCCTCCTAGAGTACCGCTCCCTCCAGGTTTCAAAATGATTTGTTTTTTGGTTTGAGTGTCGATGCGGGGATCGGCCAGTTGGACCAAAGCGACTTTGTTTCGATCAAAAAAGCGTTTGGTTTGATGAGGAATCTGAATGATTCCTTGGAGTAATTGACGTGCCGTCACCGTGAACCATCGTAAGACTTCTTTGAGACTAGCTTCTAAGACACGAGCTCGTGTTTTGGATCTTTTTCTCGACTGATGCCATACAAGGCACGAATCAATTTGACGGGAAGATGCGACTGAAGGGACGTCATGTTCGCACTGAGAGTGAGACAGACGAAAAAGGGTCTGAGGTTTTTATAGATTTTTTTTATGTGGAGTGAAATGAAGTCGAGGACGGAGACGTGTACAGGACAGGCCCTCCGTCTTGGCACCAGTGGTGAAACAAGTGGGTACGAAATCGCAAATCCTCGGGGTTTCAAATCGACGAGTAAATAGGCGTGTGGTGTTTGAGTGGCATCGTCGTACGCCTGAGTCAGCCAAGGCGTTCCTAACTGTTTGGCTAAGACTTGCACTTGCGATTTATCTCGAGGGCTTTTAAACAAGACCACGTAATGCGCATTGAGACTGATGGTGCGATGGGCTTTACTTTGTTGAAACAAATTTTGGGTGATGTAAACGACACTGGCATTACGGTGATGCCCTTTGCGCGTGAACCACAGTTTAATTTCTTCTTCGTCTTCTCCTAACATGTCGTCGAAAATGACCAAATGGGTTTGACGGGAGTCAGAGACGATAACGTCGTCTTCTTTAGGAATGCCTTCCACAAACACGATGGAATCGCCTTGACTTTCTCGCAAGAGGCTGTACGCCGATTGCCACTCTTTGTAACACCACACGATTCGTTGATGGGGTCGATCGATCAAATGATGTTTATGTTCGATCAAACGTTTGACGAATTCGGTTTTGCCTGAACCGCTAGGTCCAGCAATGAGCATGTTAAAGGGATGGCGAAGATACAAAGCCTCCCAACTGGCACGATGACTTTGACAGTAGAGGAAAAGGGAGCAGAGACAGCAGAGGTAGCCATGGTGTGAGAAATGTCACTTGTGACACGAAAACAGACAAGACAAGAGTCTATATACTTTTTTCAGAACACGTTTATTGAATGTTTTTTTTTCAAACATGAATACGAAAGACAAAAATACATAAAAGCCAAAGGCTTAAGTACAAGAATAAAAGGCACATGATAACCATGAACGTGGAATAAAAACAAGTGTCTGTACAACAACCACATGTTTTGGGTAAAGTTCTAACCAGTTCTATAGTAGGGGGTAAGGTCACACAAGTGTCCTCCCGAAAGGGTCTTTCAGGCCTGTCCACGACAGTTCCGTCCTGGGTGACGGGTTCTTCTGGCACCGTCACTAACACGGGTTGAAAAGTAACTTTTTTCCTTGAATAACTCTCGTGCATACTGGGTCACCTCTTGGGTCCAAGCCAAACCAATCTGGTTTCTTCTTCGTCAACGACATGGTAAGTTACTTCAATGAACAATGAACTATCGATCCTGCCTAGGGTTCCTTTTCATATACAGACCAATACCGACGTGACTGTACGGCAACGTAAAGTGATTGGGAAGTCGCACTCGCTTCTGTTATACAATTTGATAGACTTTTTCCAAGGGTCGACTGACGATGTGGTGAGTGGGTAAACGTACAATCTTGTTCGGTTGATAGGTGGTCACTTTAAAGTTTCCATCCTCTCCCGATTGCAAGGCTTCTTTCAATACCCCAAAGTTGACCACTCGACTGGTACGATGATTCAGAGTCAGTCCTTTCACTTTGCACGTCGTGTGCACTTCTTATTTGTCCGGGATGTAAATGCAACTGTCCGTGTCAAAGTACAGGACGCGTTCTTCTAACAGTTCTAAAGCTTCGTACAATTTTAAGCGAGCATGAGCTGTCACGTAAGCCGCAATGATGACATTTCCAAAAGGGTCGTCTTGTACAAAGTCCAGATCTTCTTCGTAATTGACCAAGATCAAATCCTCTCGAACGACGTCCACGTGTTTCATGTATTTGGTTTTGTCGTGAATCATCTGGAAGTAGCGGGAAGGTTCTGTCAAATATTCCGTCTTGGGTAAACACGGTCGTTGTGCCATTTTACCCCACAAGCAATTTAACATCACTTTGGCAAACGATCGCCTGCCTTCGTTTTTTTCGATGTGGTCTAAAGAGATGCCTTCTTGTTCGTAGTATTTCTCTTTGAATTGTATTTGGTCTTCGGGAGTGTGACACCAGGAAGGATAGCCGCTGGCTTCTTGTTTCAGTTTCAAAAAGGCATCCACGTAGTCAGCGAAAATGCCTTTCTGAGTAGGGTCACCCTTGTGGTACTGTTGTGTCTTGGGAAAGTGGCAAATTTCGTACACTTCTAACAGTTGGTATCCCATGTCCAGAGCTTTGAACAATTCTACGCTGACCCAGGTTCCCGTCAAGGCACGTTCTTCCTGGCTGTGATGGCAAGGTTGGTCCTGGTTGCACGTTTCGGCACAAGTACGGCACAAGGGAAACATCAGTTTGCCTTGACAATGGTGAGGTAAGACGGGATGGTATAGGTTCGTGGGAGGCAAAACTTTGCACTTGATCAAGCCTTCGTATTGTCGAATGTTTTTCAGGTCGATGTGTTCCGTCAGCAATTGCGGGTGCCCTACGGGAAAGCGACAATATTTGCACACGTAGGGATACAGCGAACACACGTCCAAGTATTTCATTTCTTCTCCTTTCTCTTCGTCGGCTTGGTACAGCAAACAGGTGGCATTGGTCCTTCCTCCGTACAAACTATCCCTCGGGTTCAACGGGTCCATGAACTGGTAACTTTCCACGAGGCGTTTAAACTCGGGATCGGTTTTCATACGGTGATCGTACTCGTGTTCCCACATTTCCACCACTTGGTATCCTTGCTGTTCTAACTTTAGGCGCCGCTGACAAGTGTCCTGGTACAAGTCTTCCATGGTTCGTTGTAAAAACTGATTTTTAGTGTCACGGTCAGGGTAACAGACGGGACATCCATGAAATAAGCACCGTTAAACTCGTACACGATCTTGGGGTTTTCTAAGTCCCAGCCATCGACCCAATACGTTCCGATGGTCTTTTCGCCTCCTCCGTTGCGGGCATGCTGAATCCATTTGTCTTCCTTGTCGCACAAGTAATGTAACCAACGTAGGGCTTTGACCGAGTATTGACGTTTGAGAAAGTGGGTCGTTTGAGGACTGATGACAGCCACAGTGTTTTCAGGCATGAATCGTTGTCGATACACTAAGGAACACGCTTTGGCAATGGTGCAAGCTTCTTTCAAAGGATCGACCCCTCCGTGTTCCATGAACAGTTCTCGAAATTTTCCACAGCAACGTCGTAAAATGTCCACGTCGGAACGACAATACTTTAGCATTTCTTCCTGAAAGTCGAAAGGGTCCGAGGCGTGAGCCTGGTACCAAGCGTAGAAAGCTTCTCGTTGTTCGGTACGCATGTTGTCGGGGTCGTAATAGTGAGCCTCAGGTAAATGGGGTAGAACGGCGTGTTGATTGGCTTCCGTATTGAAAAAGTGTGGAAAGTACCCTTTAGCCATTTCTGTCATTCCAAACTTTTTAGGCATTCGGCTCAAAGGCATGGCCAAGTAACTCATCGAATCTTTAAACTGCACTTGTCCCACTTGCATGAAAATGATTTTGGCTCCGTTCAAAGTCACTTTAGGACGCTCGGTGCCTTGTTCCGTATAGTATCTGAGAAGAAACTGTCCATCGTATCCGGAGAAATTGTGAGCCATCACTGTGGCATGACGATGACAATCTCCGTAACGTTCGATGTCCTCTTTGCTCCACGTCTTGTCGATGGGGTCTAAGACCCATTGGGCAAAATCGGCTAAAGTGTTCGGTCCTCGAAAGATTTTTTCACGCCCTCCAGGAATCTTGCTGCAGTGAGGGCAATGACTGAAGATATGTTCTTGAATGCACTTCTCGCACGCTCGATGAGCCGCGCAGAAATTAGGAATGTGAATGCCGGTCTCTTGCATGCATTCGAAATCGAAAAAGATGAAATTGCCTTTCTTCTTGTGACCGTCCTCTTCCTCTGGTGGGGGTTGGTATTTTTGCACGTAACATTCGTGTTCCAAGTCCACGATGTGGTGACAAATGTGACATTTTTTCTTTCCTCGACATACGTGTGCCTTGGTACTATTGGTACGTATGCCTTGTCTACACGTAGGGCACAATCTCAGGAGTTGACAAGCACATTTCTTCTGTGAACCTTGTGTTTTCAAATGTTGTTGGTAACAGGTAGGGCTGACAAACGTGCGCAGACAAGTCGAACAAGGCACTGGTTCTTCGCTCAGACAGGGTGGAGAAGCCAAACATCCTGGGCATTTCCATCCACAATGCTTGTGTTGCTCTCGATTGTTATAACCATAGTCACATTTCTCACAATAATAAACATATCCCAGGAATCCAGTGATACTGGTAATGGTATCGAAATGGTCATCGTGATGATAAACATGAATGTATTTTCGGTCCTTAAAATCCTGGCCTCGAAACAACAGAAACCCGCGCATTTCTTGAGGGTGCACTTTCAAGGTGTAGCGTGGAGCTAGGGCATCTTGCAATTTTTGCATCTCAGGAATGCCACAGGGTGTGTCTTTGGACAGGCCAGCTTGTTGCAACAGGAGTTCTGCTTCGTTTCGTTGTTTGGTTCGGTTCGATTTTCGAATGTTCTCCCAGGTTCTTTTCCATTCTACCGTGTCGTTCTTGTTGGCATAGGTTCGTCCCACCACGATGGCACGGGCTAAGCACATCTGGTCTTGAGGGTTGTTAATTCGGACGAGACTCTTTTTGGTGTTGCGAAGGTCGTTCACCAGTAGGACCTTTTTGCGTCCTGTCCCTTGAGGAAGAGAGACGTGAACCATTTTCAGTGTGGCTTTACCATCGGTGATGTCAAACTGGTCATTAGATTGTTGTACGTGTTGAATCTTGTCCATGACTTTGGAAGGGGTTAGTTCTGCGGGTCTGCTAAACTCGATCCAAACAGGGGATTTCAAGTTGTCGTGATCTATGGATAGTGTCAAGCGATCGTCTTCTTTGGGTTGACATTGTCGCTTGAGTGAGGTGAGCAAAGAATCCCACATCTCGGTGATAAACCCTTCTGCTTTCTCCAAGGGTACGTCGGCCTTGAAATCTTTAAACTTCACCGTGTAGGTGTAAGCCGTGGTTCTAAATTTTCTAGAGGAGCGCTTTTCCGTCTCTCGAATGGAATAGTACTTTTCAGGGTTGACTAAGGGTGGTGAACTTGGTTTAGAGGTTTCAAATTCTGGTTCACTCATGTCCTGTTCAAAATCACTGGCATGAATTTGTGCCAAGATTTCAGCCCTGGTACGAGGCGATAGATCACGTTTCTGCCTCTTACTTTCTTCTTCTTCTTCTTTCTTCTCGAATGAATAGGATCGTTTCATCTTGAGTGCAAAACGTCAAATGACTCAAGTTTAAACACCATAGACTAATTTATAGTCATGACAAACCAGCGTATATAAAAGGGTGTGTGTCTTGTCCTTTCACTATTCATTTCACTCTCAAACCGAGCACAACGATGGAAGAGACTACCCAGATGGAACGTTTCGTCAGAGCTTTGCGAGGGGTCATTAGAAAATTCTCTTCAGACCAGCCTACGGACTACTCTCCTTCCTTTCGAGATAACAGTCAGGATACTTGCTATATCTGTCAGAAGAAAGGGCATTGGTCTTCAGAGTGTCCAGACCGTCAAAAAAGAAAAAAAAACAGGGGCTAAAAAGGACAAAAGTCAAGATACCTGTTATTATTGTAAAGAAAAAGGACATTGGTCTCCAGATTGCCCCAAAAAGAAACAAGAGGAGTCAGAAGAAAAGAAGGATTCTTCAGAAGAAGAGAGGGATTCTTTGGAAGAAGAGAGGGATTCTTCGAAAGAAGAGAGGGAATATTTAGAGGAAGAGGAAGAAAGAAGACAATTCTATTTACAAGAGGCAAAGAAACAGGAGAAGAAAAGAAGAAGGGAAGAAAATGAGGAAAAAACGGTGAAGAAATTCAAAAAACAGAGAGACTAAACAAGGAGAAAGAAGTGTTCTGTTGTGAATTGTGAATTGGATTGTAAAAAATGGATAAAAGAATACATGAATGATATAAGGTAAGTGTCTTTGAGTTTTGATTTTAAAATAAGAAGCTACACTCACGCACTCATACACAGACACGTACTATAAGGGTAAAATGGGTGGGGTTTATTTTTGAGTTATTGGCAAATTAAAATTGTATTTCTTTTCGAGAAATGTGGGTGGCCCTGAAAAGGGCCTTTTTTCTTTATGCTGTAGGAGTGAGTTTAACCAATCAACTTTAACTGCCTTAAGCCTTTGCCACGGCCAAGGCCTACTTCTGATGATTGGGTTGAAATCACTAAGGGTGGTACGATAGGCTTAGTCACAGGGTTGGCGTGTTTAGCTCGGGAAGGTCGTATTCTCTTCGGTCGTGATAAAGAAGTCTGATACATTTGTTTCAGACTTCTTAACTCCGCTAAAATGTCCAACAGTACCGTAGCCGTTTGATTTTCACCCTCTTGTTTCTTTGCTGCTACTTCTTCTTGCTGTTGTTGCTGTTGTTTTTTTCTTACCTCTTCTTGTTGCTGTTGCTGTTGCTGTAGGAGAAAAGCTTGTTCCGCTTCCTTTTGTCGTTGCATAAATTTCTCCAATTCTTCTTTCTGTCTCTGTCTAAAATTCTCCACTTGCGGTAATGAAGAATGAGACGAAGGTTCCGGAACAAATTCTTGCGAGGTAAGAAAATCCACAAAATCCCAATGTACCTCTTCTGAAAGTAAGTCCGGGTTCCCTTGGGCAGTCTCCCCTGCTGGTGCACCCCAATGGATCTTTTTCTGAATTTCCGTCATGTTGAATCACTGACGCATAGATTGACTGCACACAAGCGCTAGCGAATCTATATAGACCAACTGACGTCACAGACTGATCTCTTCGGATTGGATGCGGGCTGACTGAATTTTGTAACGCGTGTTTGGATTGGTGAATGAACTCAATCCGTTTCAATCCTACCTCTACCTATAAATAAGCGCAGTTCAGTGCATTGATTCACCTGTTCTCGTCGCTTCAAGATGTGGACCGATGTGCAATCTTCTACGCTTGTGTCTTCCATGATGTTCCGGACGGACATACCCATGTATGTCCGATCCAAGTGGACCGTTGTCCACAGGACAAACACGTCTGTGGATACGTAGGATCTACGTAGAAAGACAAGGATGCCTCAAAAGAGTCCTGATTTACGGTCCTACAGTGAGACGTAGCCTAAGGAAAAGAAGAAGACCAATGCGGTGCCCTTTATGTTAATGGATACATTAACATAAACCCAAAGGCCCTTTTCAGGGCCAGCCATATTTCTCGAAAAGAGATAGCCTTTCGATTGCCTACCCCTTTTTTAAATTTAAATTTAAATTTAAATTTAAATTTAAAAAAAAAAAAGTCCCATATTCAATTCCCCTTGTCCCTAGACAAACCCAAACTCTATTCCCCCATGTTAATTTCCCTTGTCCCTAGACAGACCCAAACTCTATGTTAAATTCCCATTGTCCCTAAAGTGACCCACGATTTTTCTCCATGTTAAATTTCCATTGTCCCTAAAGTGACCCAGGGTGTTTTTTAATGCTAAGTCCCATTGTCCCTAAAGTGACCCCATTTACTACTGAGAGATGATACTATACTCTTTATCTTATTGACGGTCATCGCCAATTCGGTCGATTTCGGGTAATAGAAGTCCGTGCCATAAAGTCATCTCAGAATGACTTAGGTTATTAGGTTGGAACACTTTCATATATAAAACTGAAGACATCGCATCATGCTTACACCCTCTCTATTTAACCAAATAAAATGCATCTAATGATTTGAAGAGCAGAGTAAAAGGGGCAGATAACACTTAATTTTCATTAAGTACAGAAGCGGAGTTGATCAAATGGAAAAGTTTAAAAATTGCAAATGTTAAAGATTTAATAAGTTATTAAGTTGAAGAAAAACAACAATAAATAAAGCCTTAACAACCATGTGGCGACATCTCAGAATTACTATATATGATCCGTTCGGGCGACTTCTCCGACCACCATGTTTGTTAGTTAGTTTTAATAAATGTTTTATTTCACTACATGATATTGTAATGTGACATTGTATGCTGAACTCGATCTTGTCCAAAACTGAGTTCATTTCTGCTTGCTCTTCTTGACTTTTTTTAGTGTAAACAACTAATACATAGCTAAAATATTCTCTCTTAATATCAGGATAATTATTATTAGAAGTAAATCTGTTGATTTGGGTCTAAGTTCTGGACGTTCCTGAGTGTATTCCAGGTTATGGTTTTGGTTCTATAAAAATCAGGATCATTCTAGAAAGTTGTTTTTCCATTAGGTAATTTTTTATATAGAAAATGCTAATTGTGATCTGAAGTCAAGTAGAGAAATATATAATCCTGCAACTTTGAAGACTTAGTCATTTGCGCTTTAACATCTAGCACTTTCAAGTTGTATTGTGTTGTGTACAGTTGGGATGTATTATTTTTCTTCAAATTATTGAATGCAAGTGATTATTTTCTCTGGAAATACAAAAGTGATCTGATATAATTCTTGGATAAAGACATTCACTGGAATTTATACTGAATTCAAACATGGAATTATTTTCCTGTGATTCAACAAAAGACTGCTGACACATCAACACTCAATAAACCATAACAGACAACTCATCGCCTTCAGTTTTTGGATTTCATCAGGACTTGTACTGAGTCTTATTAAGGACTTTACAGTTACTAGGATTTCTGTCTGTAATTCTTGGATTTAAATTGCAATATTGTAAGTTTTTCTCTTTTTCACTTTTTATTCTAAGGAAATAAATTATTTGTTAAATTTTAAAAGCCTGTTGTCTTTCACTCTTTTCTGTTACTTATTTTAAGACCATAGACTCGCAACTGAAATTTGGGGCTCATCCGAGATATGAATTTTGCTAAAATATTTGTAAAAATCTTTGTTTTGAAATTTTGATTCACTTTGTTTGGGAATTTTCTAAATTCCAGGTCTTTTTATCACATTTTAGAAATCTGTAGTGAAATCAACAAGCTTTTTACAATGTCATCTAAAGCGGATATCTTTATTTCAAATCCTATCCAGGAACATTTAAACTCATCAAAAAAAAAGATGAATTGCTTTAGCTTGCCAGAAAAATGATCTTTCTGACGCAAATTCTTCCTGAACAAAGCAAGAAATAATATTATTTGGTCCACTATTTGGTGGAAATGGGTATTCTGGATAAAAGTGCCTTGGATTTGATTAGTAAGTTTGTATCAGAGTCTAACATATAAGTAAAGGAATTGAAATTTAAAAAAAAAAAAACAAGATGGGTTTAGAGTTGAGAAATCTTGAGCTTCAGAAAGAGAAAGAAGAAAAACCAATGGAATTGGAGAAAGAGGAGAAGCAATTAAAATTAGATAAACAGTAAAAGAAATGAAAATGCAAGTGTAGAAGAGGAGAAACAAATGCAAATGCAATTAGATAAAGAGGAACATAGAGGAAAATGCAATTGGAGAAAGAGGAGAGAGAGAGAGAGACAAAAGCAGTCACAGAAAGAAGAAAAACAAATATAATTGGAGAAAGAGAAAACACGACTGCAAATGCAACTGGAAAGAGAGAAATAAATGCAAATGCTTAGAGAAAGAGAAAAGGAAGAAAGAGAATT
The DNA here is from genome assembly GCA_028554795.2 of Sinohyriopsis cumingii. NCBI lineage: Eukaryota > Metazoa > Mollusca > Bivalvia > Unionida > Unionidae > Sinohyriopsis > Sinohyriopsis cumingii. Next base: position 121,501,767 of record CM068827.1, read on the forward strand.
TCAATTTAGATTAAAAGTATTAGAGCTGGCAAGTGAAAAGCACATCCCTACTTTACAAAAAAAAGAAATAGATAAAATATGCTCCTCATTAAAAATAAATTGCTGGAAATTCTAAATGACCAAGAGAGCATTGGACTCTATTATTACAAAGTGCGCTTTTTGGCAAAGCCCCAAACATCTATGCTTAATCGTTAGTACAGCAAAGTGCTGACTATGATCTGGTTAAGGAATGAACTAAACAGGGTTATGAGTTAATCCGTGAGGCTTAGCAACAAAAATTCAGGAACTATAAAAAAAAAGAAGCTGGATAAACTCACGTTGAATTCGCTAGCGAAAAAGAGCAGTTATTTGATAGGTGGTTCTTAGCCAAGAAAGTTGATCATTATTACGAAAATCTCAAACAAATCATATTAGTTGAAGAGTTCAAGAATTATGTCCATAGTGACGTTAAGACTTATCTTGATGAGCATAAGGACAAAACTTTAGAAAATGCTGCTCGTACTGCTGACGAGTATTCCTTGGCTCACAAAGATTATTTTTCAAGCAAGTCTTACACTCAGCAGTCGTCTGGTAAAAAAAAATATTCCAGCCTAAAACAAGCCCTTCTAAATCTCAATCTGGCACAACTTTTAGAAATCAAGTTTCTGGTAAAATTAATCAGAAGTCATTATCTCTTCCTGCGTGTACCTATTGCAAGAAGAAAGGACCCAGTATTTCTGATTGCTCCAAATTGAAAAAATAAGCAACAGAATCAAGACATACCTATTCCAAATACTCTTATTTCTAAGAGGTCAATGTCACGGTCATGTATTGAAAGCAATAGATCTGTTGGGTCTACTAATCCCAGTCTGATTTTATTAAGGAGCATTATGAACCATTCATGTCAAAGGGTTCAATATCACTCATGGGTGATTTGGACAATGATATCCTTATTAAAATTGTAAGAGACACAGGAGCTTCTTGGAGTCTTTTATTATCAGATACTTTGCCTTTTTCTGAGAAGTCTTCTTCGAGAGAGTGTTCTTATTCAGGCAGTAGAGTGTGGCTTTCTTAATGTTCCTATCCATTGTGTAAATATGTCATCAGACTAAATCTCAGGACTCGTTATAGTCGGAACGGGCTCTGTTTTACCCATCGAGGGCGTTCATTTATTACTAGACAATCGAGCTGGAGATAAGGTTGTGGTTAATCCACTTGTAACTGACAAGACTTGTTTGGATCAGAACATTGACCGTATTGACAAAGAAATCCCTAATTCATTCCCAGCTTTTTGCAGTTACTAGAGCAATAGCAAATTTAAGCTCCTGAGAATGACGTTGATAACGAAAGTATGCCTTTAGCTGACACATGTATTTGTCAGGCTTTTGATGAGGTCACTTTCACTCCTCGTTTGGACCAATCAAAGGGTATTGATCACAGTGATCTTTTTTTAATTACTTATTCTCTTTATTGCAATCAAGGTGACAAACGACAATCACTTGTCGTTGAACAGAAAAAAGATCCTGAGTCCTGATATTTTCTGTTTGCTTCAAAGGGCCATTAGTGAAACTGAAGCCACAAAAGTATACGTTAGTTAATTCGTTAAAAGTGGGATTTTTATGAGAAAATGGAGATCACGTGAAGTTCATGCTAGTGACGAGTGGTCAGTGAACTATCAAATTATAGATCCAGTTTCATACAGACAGGAAATTCCTAGTTCGCCCATGAAACTCATTTGGCTGGTCGTTTAGGGATTAATAAGACATCGCAAAATCTTGAATCACTTCTATTGGCCAAAAATTAAACGTGATGTTTGTAAATGCTATAGATCTTGTCCCACTTGTCAAATGGGAGGAAAACTCAACCAGAAGATACCTAAGGCTCATCTGCAACCTATTCCTGCATTCGACGAACCATTTTGCAGAATAATTGCAGATTGTGTTGGTCCTTTACCTGAGACCACGTCAGATAAACAATACTTGTTAACCATGATGTGTGCATCAACAAGATTCCCAGAGGCAATTACAGTGAGGAGTAATAAAACTAAAACAATAGTAAAAGCTTTGATACAGTTTTTTTTCCCCCTCAACTTGACCTTCCCAAATCTGTCCAATATGATCAGGGGTCACATTTTATGTCTAGAATGTTGCAACAAGTTATCTATGAATTAGGCATCCAACAATTCAAGTCTTCTGCCTATCACCCTCAGAGTCAAGGGGCTTTAGAAGGAGTTCATCAAACATTGAAAAATATGACTCGGTCATATTGTTTTGATACGGATAAACATTGGGATGAAGGTGTTTGTTTACTATTGTTTGCTGTTAGGGAAACAGTTCAAGAATCTTTGGGATTCAGTCCCTTTGAACTAGATTTGGGACATACTGTGCGTAGACCACTAAAGATGTTAAAAGAGAAACTTCTTTCTAATGAAGATACTGAAATTAACCTTCTCAAGTATGTTCCCAATTTTTCAGTATTGGTTGTCAAAGGCTTGTGAGATTGCAAAACTCATCTACACTCTACTCAGTCAAACATATAATTAAGGTATGATAAAAATACAAAGGAAAGGAATTTTCAGTCTGGTGATGGAGTTCTGGTTCTCTTGCTTATACCACATAACCCTCTTCAGGTCAAGTATTATGGTCGTTATACGGTTGAAAAGAAAGTAAGTGACTCAAATTAAATCATCAATACTCCTGGGAGGCAAAAACAAAACAACTTTGATATATAAATATTTAAAGGAGTATGTTGATAGAGATAGCCAGGTTAATCATACAATTAATTGAGTTGTACCTGTCCCACACACTGAGGATTTAAGCAATCGAATACAATCGGACAGTATTGACTTTTGAGTAACAAATGTTTGAAATTCAGAACTTATGAATAATCAGAACCGGAAACTTTCACATTTACAACAACAAGAAAAGAATGAACTAAAACAGTTACTACTTCAATATGAGCACTTATTTCCAAATGTTCCTACAAGAACAAATATAATCCATCATGATGCTGACATTTAAAATTTTCTCACCTGTGAGGCAACACCCATACAGTATGAACCATCTCACAGAGGAATGGTTGAAAAAGGAATTCAGTATTTGCTCGTGAATGATTTCAAAGAGCAGAGAAAGAGTGACTGAAGTTCACCATGTACTTGTTCCAAAACTAGATAATACTTTCTACATGTGCACTGATTATAGAAAAGTAAACAGTGTGACTAAAACAGATTCATTGCTGTTACAAAGAATTGATGACTGCATTGGTAAAATTGGAAATGCAAAGTATGTCACAAAATTTGACCTTTTGAAAGGATTTGTCAAATTCCACCGACTGAAAGGGCAAAGGAAACTTTGGCATTCATGACTACAGATGGACTTTATCAATGAAAAGTGATGACGTTTGGGTGAAAGTTTTGCCTTGAACTTGTCAATGTTTAATGAACATGATTACATCTGGTCTAGATAATTGTGATGCTTGCATCAATGATGCCATCATCTACAATGACACCCGGAAAGATAATTTAGTAACAAATCGGAAATTCTTTGACAGACTCACTGATGGACAATCAGTTTATCTAAAAGTGAGTTTTGCCATGCTTGTGTAATATTTATAGGACATATCATGGGTTAAGGACAAGTAGTTAAACCTAGAGATGCTAAGGTCAAGGCTATCTATGAATTCCTGTGCCTATCAGTAAAAAACAACTGATGCGATTTTGGGCTATGGCTGGATATCATCGGAACTTTTGTTCCAGATTTTCAATAACTGCTGAACCCCTGACAAATGCATTGAGCAAGAAATCCAAGTTTAATTGGTCTGAAGAAAAAAAAAGGCTTTTGATAAGTTAAAGCACATAGTTAAGAGTGCACCAGTTCTTACAGCTCCAAATTTCAATCGTTTAAACAGCCTGTAGATGCGAGTCATGTTGGGGTTGGAATAGTATTGATTCAAGAAAACGAAAATAGTGTAGATCATCCAGTGTGCTATTTTTCTAAGAAATAATATAAACACCAGAGAAATTATTCCACAATCAAGAAGTAATGTTTGTCTTTGATATTGGCATTAATACACTTTGAAGTCTATATTAGTTCAGCTCCTTTTCCGATTATTGTGTTTAATGATCACAACCCTTACTTCATCGGCAAGATGAAAAACAAAAAGTCAGAGATCATTACGGTAGACTTTGATGTTGCAGGAATATGATATTGACATCAGGCATATTAAAGAAAACAACAATTTAATAGCACATGCACTTTCACTTGTATAGAAATATATTGTTTCATGCATACTTTGTGTCATTCACAAGATTTCATCTGATATATTTTTTTACTACATGTATATTTAACTTACAGTAAACAAAAGCTTTATTGCATAAATCTGTTTTTTTTCTTTATGAGAGGAAGTGTTATGTATATTTAATTTAATTGTTTGTTTGTTAGCTTTAAAAAATATTTCATTACATGCTATTGTAATATAACATTAGCATGCTGGACTTGACCTTAGTTGCAGGAAAAATGTGGGTTCGGGGTCACTTTTTCCTAGGAAAGGGGTGTTCCTGGTTACAAACCAAAGGGGGTTCTGGATCACTTTTCGTTATAACTCAAAGGGGGATCCGGGCTAACTTTGTGATCGCTGTTGCTGTGGTTTTATTATTAGAGGTGTGTCTGTAGTATAGTGAAGATGTCTCTTCCATGTTATCCCTGGCGTGTAGAAAAGTTGGTCTGAGCGATAAGGGCCATGAACCAAAGTGGGAATTAAGTGAGAAGGAGTCAAAAGCGAGGTTAAAGCGTGCGAAGGAATTTATATCATATGCGAATAAAGATCTGTGTTATGTACCAGAGATGATGTATTGTGAGGAACGCGAGGAAGAAGTGCATGATGAATGGATGAAATAAGGTCACAGACATCGGCGTCCAGTGCATCATTACAATCAGTCGTATTACATCCGAAATAAGTTGAAGCGTTTTCATTTGACAGAGCCCCGGCGAAATGATTTTGATTACTGGTTGAATAAGGTGACTCGAATGTTGGTGTCCTGATGCTCCACATACTCGTACTCGGTGGTGGAGGCATTTACGGGAGTATCTTCGTTGGGACGGAGATAATCAGGAGTGAATCTCGAATACATGATGCTATGCTATATGTATGTTATAAAATTAACATCGTGATAAAAACATTACCATAGTCGTTAAACACTATACACGAAAATGATCGCGCTTACAAATGGTGCAGGTGGGCTGGCCCTTTTTTCCAAGACCTGTAAGATATTTTCGGATCGCTTGCAGAGAATCATAGACCTTTTTGAAGATCCCTCTTTACCTTATTAGACATCTTTGCAATGGGAGAGGATGCTGATGTAGTTGCCGAGGGCATGATTTTGTTGGCTAATTTTGTTCTACTGCTGTTTCCGCTGCAGATGTTACTCCGGTGGCTCTAGCTTCGGCAGCCTGGAGATCAATGGGGGCAAATCTGACTGCAATACCTTGAAAGGCTGCACGTACCGACAAAAACAGCGTGGATAAGAATCCACCCACGATTTTACGTCGCTTATAATGTGATGGTCTCAACGTAACTTTTATCTAATCTGTAAACATTTTTAGACGTGCATACAACGTCTCTGCGGCTCTGAGACGTTTACGTCTTCCTACGCACATGCAGATGATTCTTTCGTTGTTGTTATCGACAATATTTCCAGACTGATCGGTGAGCCACATGGTGATTTCGGAGATCTCGTACGTGGTCGTGATGGGATAGTAAATGAAAGGATTTGGACGAAGTTGCACGAGAGAGCCTGGTGGGACGTTAATCGACACGTGGAATAAATCACGTTGGAGGCAGAGCCAAAGGAAGGCAATGATCCCTGAGCGATCGAACCGTTGATGTGTAGGCTGTTCACGTGGGTGATGTTAACAGGAAGATCTCCTTCAAACACTCCATTTTTGGTTCGATTTTAATGTTGGCTGAGGTGTCTTCGTTGGCGGTGATCAGTCCTCAGATTTCCCTGGCGATATCGGTAATGTTGTAGCCGCCGCAGAAATCGTGATCGTTTTTTGTTGTGACGGGACCACGTACGAAAACCAACTGTTGTTCACATTGACTTTGAAGAAGCTGTTCCAGATTTCGGCGGAGATGAGAGCGATTTCGTACGAAGATTGTTGGTCAAGTTTCAGCGGTGGATTATATCTCACCGCGAACGTGACTGTTTTCGAGTCTCACAAAAGCGTGGTATCGATAAGAGCCATTTAGAAAACTCTTCTATATCAAGTTCTCGTACAAAATTCGATACTAATCCGACGTCACCATCTGTTGATTCAATTATGATTGATGATTTCCACCATCTCGTTGTCGGCCTCCTACCCAACATTTCCCGCTTGTTTAGAAGCGATCAGCAACTTAAGACGAGAGACGATCTCAGAAGGGGTATAAAAGCTGCGTATGCCACTTCCTGTCTTTTCACCCTCATCCTCCTTGGGTTTTGAAAACCACGATGTGATCCTGCTAGTTATTCCCGACTGTTGTTGAGACTTTCTTTATTCGATCTTTTCCTATGTAATCTCTGTCCTTTTTTCTCTTCTGTCAACTTCACCCGTAAGATTCTTGTTTACATTCATCAACGTATATTTATTTTTTAAATATTAATCCCTTTATACTCACTCGTGTCTGTGACACCCTTAACCAGTGAACCATACTTTTTGTTTATTTTAGTCAATATGTCACGTGCTGCTACGATTACCGATCGTGAGAAAATATTTAAGTAGGAAAGAAGTAACTATGGATGACGCTGAGTGGTTACGAGTGTATCCAGCATCTGATTCTGCTTGGCATCGTACGTTGTCTTGGCCTCTTCGATTTTGGCTATGAGTAGTTTAAACAATTCTCCAGCCACATTGTGGAAAGGGCTGCTGGCCTATTTTGTCTTCGAGCACGCGTTGACGTAAGATTGCCTGTTGTTCAATAAACTTTTTGAGGACATCCTCGCGCTATCGACGTGTGGAGACTTTTTTTGAAAGGCATTGACGATGTTTTCCCTGACCACGATGTGGTTAGTATATATTAATCAGGCAGATAAAAAAATTCGTCAAATCCTTTGCGATAATGTTCAAGAATCTTTTCTGCATCGCTGCAGGAAATTACACGCCCATCGTGATTCAGACTGTAGAAGGATTTCGTGTGCATAACTCGAATTACACCTAGCTGTTGTATATCAGCGATACACAAATTAGCCTGTACCGAATGACCTAGATGCAAGATCAGAAACTGACGAACTTCCTATCACATGACGCATCACCGATACAACTTAAGCGGTTTCGTATCGCCAGCTCAGCTCGTTTGGAAGCACATAGTTATCAACGACAGGTGGCACCATGATGGGAAATCTGGCCATGTCAGGATTTAAGGTAACTGGTCTTCCTACCAAGGGAACGCATTCTCAGGACAGTGGCGTCAGTTACAAGCAAGTGTCAGACTACACGTTGGCCAAGACGGGAGGATCCATGTGTCACAAGAGGAAGCCGGGTTGGGACTGGATTAATGAAGACACCGAAAGCAACTGCGTTAATAAAATGTTTATTTATAAACACAAATTAAATATGAACAAATCTGACACCATTATAAACAAAAAGATAAGGAAAATTACAAAGTTCCTAACATGGAACTATCCACAACAGGTAACTCAACGAAAAAACTCAAAGATGAATTTAACGAATGGAATTTTAAACAAACGTGAATAACGTCCTATCACCGATCAACAAATAAAATTATATTATCAACACTCCAATATAAACAAGGTCTTATTGACCAAAGCATGTGATTTATGCACTTATCAATATATATAATACATTTGACGTCCAAGATGTATCTCAGGTTCCACCCGCTCTAGTCAATGGTCAAGGAGCCACCACGCATGGTCCACCCCTCCCTGTCTGTTAAAGGATCCCTTGAGAGCCTTCACATTCAACACAGACCCGATGGTCGCGACGCCTTGGTCCCTCGCATTGAGAACACCAGTACACTCTTCCGAACCAACGTCACCAGACACAGCGTACACGTCACAAGAAACCACACAGAGTTCTGTGACTCCACATTAAAAAACCATATATAAGGCAGCTAAAAGAATAACAGCTAAACTGTGTAGGACATATGACACGGTTAAGTACTTCTGCATTGATATATCTTGCGCATGCACGCACATGAATTCGTTACCCATTACATTAATCGTTCAATGCATGCAGCGTATAATTAAATTCAATCTGTCTGTTCAGTTACAACAAATAGCTAACTCGAACCAGACTATAGTATTTCTAATATCATGGCGTTGTAAAACCTAGGTATTGACTCTCTGTAGAATTTAGAATAAATTCTGAAACTTCTAATATATGAAACAATTATGTCATATAAAACGAATAGTGATAAAGAATACAATCTTAAATTTCAATACCTCTACAGCTGAAGATTTGTTCCCGTAAAGAGGTAAGCCTTCTGACAAGACTTGTCGTAGTGTAATTTGTTTATAGACAATTTGCTCAATATGTATACTAGCTGAGAAGAAATGCGCAGCTAGGTACTTAGGTTTTCACTGCAGGCAATTTGCACATGCAGCATGGGTTGAGTTGCGCTCAGTATTTCGAAATAACTAGAGCCGAAAAAAATAAACCACCCTCGGGTGACGCTGTACGCGGCAACGAAACCCGGGTACATTTTTGATCACATATACATATTGATATAAATCATACACAATTCCGTGACACCATGACTGGTGATCTCAACATGGACTACAATTACATTTTCATGCAATCTACACCTGTCAACAATATCGACGTCATCAACAAACTGTATGTGGATGCACGACGCGTAAACAATAATAATGGAAATATTCCAACGTTGGTGGCGGCAGCTGGAAATCGATCTGGATTTTCTGTCACAGCGTCGTCGAAATTTTCAGACTCGCATCGTACTTGGATGATATTCGGCAATCATTTGGCTCCATCTGATTATGGCAACGAGTGAGCGACAGCTGGGGTGACTTTCAATATTTGAATGCAGGTGCAGCTTCCCATGCCAGTTTCGATATGGAAATGTCATCAGCGTGGAAAAAGCTTTGGCAAGCAGAGAATTTTCACTCGTAGATTAAAAAGTGTTAAGCTGGATGTGTTGTACGCTGAAAACATCATCATAGGCACGCAGCTGCAGGAATTTTATGTACCCATCACCACGGCAAAATATATCGTGTTTAAGTTTGTGTGGTTAGCAGATGAACCCACCAATCCATGTTTGAGTCATTTTCAGATTTTTACTTGAACGATCTCGTCTAATGATCTCATATAACGATGGCCAAGATTGTCCGTGTCGCTACGGAGCTGTACCAGTTGTTATTCGACCACATTTATAGACAGGAGACGTTTTACGCGAGCAATGATCGGCATGTGCTAAGCAAACGACGAGAGTGTATGCGGATTTAAACGCGGTGAGAAATGCAGGAAAAGTATTACTGTAAAGAGCTTATTAACAATGGAAAAAATAATGATGAAAAACGATCTCATATCTCAGTAGGACACATACATCTGGGGCAACTCAGAAAGTCCACTGATCGATATTTTTCAGTTAATACATTTTGCAACGATCGTTAATCAAAAACTTCAAGGACTCGTTCATAATATCATTCAGGAATTACATCCGAGCCTCGTGAACACCATCGTGAAAACGGAGCATATCAAACGACGACGATGTGTTCAAAATCAAGATGACAAGGCTTACAAAAAAATCACGAGTGCATGGGCAAGGCTGTTTCTCGAAAAGGTTGTTAAGAGAATATGAAACTAAGGAACTCCATCGACAAACGAAAGTTTTTTCATCAAGTAGGATTGTATTACGAGGATGTGGAGGTGATCATGGCGGTGATGGCGCTCGAAGACCGCCCTGCTAGTAGAAGAGATTGTAACGATGAGGAGCCGTTGGACATGCATAAAAACATGGAGCTTTCTCTTATATATTTAGGTACGATGATCATAACTTATTTGATATTAATGTGATCTCGAAAGCCTTTCGCTATTTAAAAAGTCTTATGCTGATTGATCGTGTATTTGTGACTACTTTGTGAGTCAGTTTAAGACTGGAAATTTTATGACTGTTCCAGAAGAAAAGAGGAAATGAAGAAAAATTTCAGGATAAAGAATCAGATGTGCAAAGATACAGAGCGAATATGTGGTCCAATCAGAAACTGATAAAAGAAATGAGTATGAAAAGAAGAATCATAACGTGGATAGGGTAGCTATGACGATTCCCGAGATTTACAAATATCATAAAACGCATCACCACTCTTGACACCCAGGTTCTTGCAGCCTATTTCTATTAGGAGGAGATTCAGCTACGAGTTGATCCAGATACACTTATCTACTTGATAAAACTCAATCAGTTCACAGAACTAAGAACTCTCAGATTTATCACCTCTCCGCTAGTCATTAATCACCCAGAAAAACTGAATGATATAGAACGTTCAGTGTGATAAAGTAGATAAAATTTATGAGCGAACATCTGCTGAATCTTGAAACGTTTTTCATGAGTTTAATTGATGAAGGAGCATGATCCTGGACTTTTACCACTTCGATGAAAACTTATCAGCGGAGCAACGTCGAGAGCTAGAAGCGTACGTTCGCTATTACCATCGACGAGCCTAAGCCTACAATCATGCCTACCGACGTTACAAACGCATCCTGAGAGACATTTCGATGATTCCGGTGATAGTGACGGCGACGGATGTTATTTCCACGGGAGCCTTGGGATACATGCTGATGTTAATTTTATCCGGAGTGGGACTGGTGTTGCAGACGCTGATGAAACGTTTCGAGCCACGCTTGAGGCTAAAAAGGATTGTACCTAACAAGCCTTGTTGGCCTATCATAAAATGTTACGTAAATTCCGATCGTATCTGCGTGGGGATCCCTTCGACATGACGTTGTTGATCAGCGTAATGAGAACCATGGACTACCTCATCGAGGACATGGTAGACAATCAGTGCACAACTCTGAGTCGATTCGAAAAAATATACGATTAGAAATATAAAGAGAATGGCTGACGAAGAAGTCCTTGTGACCGACGTGGTCTTGCATCACCCAGAAGCGCGCTACGAAGACATCGCCACTGTGTTACAAAAAAAAACGTTCGTGTGCACATCGAACTGATGTTGACCAAAGCACAAGGAGCGTCGAGTGGACAAGTCTTACTGACACGAGATAGCAAATTGAATTGGCTCAGGAAGGCATCGTCAAAATATACTAAGATGATATTTTGATACTACAGCATTGTACGCGATGTATAAGCGGGGGAAAAAAACGTTGAAAACGATTTTAAAATTATGTTAATATAGCATCATGGAAGTGGATGAAGGTGTGGAAATGAACGTGGATGATACGAGACACATGACATCGTGGGAACAAGAAGATCTCAAGGAAGCCATCATCAACGCGTTTTATCTCGGCATCGGCATCAGAGTCAATCTCACCCTGACCAAAGTAATAGGTATTGGAAGCGACTTCGTTCTGCGCACAGCGGCGCAGCAGAAAACGCTCTACTAGACAGGCATGCTCAAAATGTACTACTATAAAGAACTCCCGTTCAAGCAAATCATCTCCTGCATGCATCGAGAAGACCTCCTCAATTTGCTGTATCGATCCTCCAAAATAAAAAAGGATCAAAAACATGAATTTAGACATATTGTTTTGCTACCCGTTGGGTCTTATGTCCACATTGCACAACCAATTATCAGAGCTATCTCTGTAATGGTGAAAGACGAAAACGCCAAAAGGGACCACTCCACGATGAGCTTCAAACACAAAACAATGACGCTACATGTCGCTCGTTCTCCGTTGACAAACACGTACACGATGAAAAAGCTCGTCGTGCGTATGCTCCTCACCTCACCTCTCCTTTCTCGTTCGCTTCGTAATGAATAAACACGAGATGTCCTTTCCATGAAACGCTGTTTCCCGCTCCATGCTTGATCTTTGCTAAAAAAATTGTTGAAGATATCTGAATAATTTTTGCTTCAGAGTGGTTGTGTTTTTTCGTAGCAATATTTAATCGATCGGATATTTTTACCACCACAACACTTGCACACTTGGAGTTGACCTCGTTAATTCCTTTCTGACATCCCAAACATAATGTTGAGCGCAGTACTCTCTCGTACAAGGTCTATTTCACTTTTCCATGCTACCCTGAGGCAACCACACACACTTTTGAGTCCCACGTAGAGGCATGGTACTATGCAATATACGTTCAATTTTTATGTCACAAACAATTAAAGAAACGAAAATGAAAAAAACAGAGAAATGAATACATGACTATTATATATCATCTCCAATGGTGCAAGACCAAAATCTTCTCCTAAGTAAAAATTAACGAACAATTAGAAAAACAAAATACCGCACTATATTATATAGCATCTCCATTGCAACAAGGATAGACCAAAATCTTGTCCTAAGTAAACAACGAGGAGCAGAATTCTGATTCAGGTTAGTGCAGATAGAGTAAGAGTTTCTATCCTTTCTCAGGATCTCGCTCGACGATATAGGAGCATCGCTCAGTCGATGTAAGGGTCTCCCATATCCTATCCAAGGTCGAATGCAGCTCTGTATGAACTCATCGAGAGCGTCCCAAGCGATCTCAAAGCGGTGTCGAGGGTCTCTTACCGTAAGCTCATCGACGAGTACAAAGCGATCGAAGGACGAGAGATCATCACTACTCAGCAGTACACGAAGCAACTGCGGCACAAATACAAAGCGCTCACGGGGAAAACCACTCAGCCTCACAAACTCCTTCGACTTTAGCATATAATTCCAAAAAATTTTTACCCAAAATCTATCCACAAGTCCTTCAACGACAACGCGATCAGATCACACGTATTTCACCTCCCAGACACATTGAAAAAGCATACGGCGGTGCTGATAAAGGATTTATTTACGGTCATTCCAGCGTACTTCAGCGAGGAGTCGACAAACAACTCCTTCAGCGGATTCTACACACCAACATCCAAGCAGATCTACGTACACACGCCGCCATCAAACTCGGAGTTGCCTTGGACATTCATCTCGTCAAGGAACTCGAAAACATCGATGTGTGAATCAGATCCAAATCGCTTATCGTGTATCGCAGTGATGATTTTAGCCACATCGTCGACATAGCCTGGTCGTTTATCCAAAACCACATCGAAGATTATCAAGAGTCAGGATCGGCTTAGATCTTCGCCGGAGTCAATTCTATCTCGATTCAAACTTCCAAATTTAAACCGCTGCGTGGAAGTAAGTATGCGTCTCTTCCCAAATCCGTCTCGGCTACCAACGCCTGCATCAACGTTAAGAACAACGATGACTACTGTCTCGTGTGGGCTACACTTTTTGCTCTACATCACGCTGAGGACAATGCCGATCCCGTCTCCAAATACAAACCGTATTTTGATACCCTTACAACCACCGGAATTACCTTTTCAGCAGTAGTCAAAGACTTTCCTAAACTAGAATCACTCAAAGAAGGACTTTCCATCAATGTATTCGGGCTCGATGATAAAAAGGAAGGGAATAAGCAGTTCGTGGTCTCTCCAATGTTGATCTCCAATACAACATCACAACACAGCATCAATTTACTCCGTCAACAAGACAGTTCCTGTACATCAAAGAATTCAGTCGATTGTGGCGATCTCAGTACACCCACCGTAAGAAGTGTGGCTATTTCTGTTATCGTTGCTTACAATGCTTTCCACAACCCGCACGACTTCACGAACACATCTCGTCGGGATACTGCCTAGAATTACAGACGGTTCAGATGCCACACGATGACATACTCAAGTTCGAACATCACCACAAAAAGTACACTCACACGTTTTACATCGTCTTTGACTGTGATGCCAAGCAGAAAAAGTAGAAAGGCCCTCACCAGATCCTAGCCGTTCTTTCACTCAGGTGGAGCATAAACACGTCCCATGCTCGATCGGGTTTAAGGTAAGCTGTTCCGTAAATGAATCCTTGTCGTCCGAGTATCGTCAGAATCTTGGCGAGGATTGCATCTTCTGGTTCTTTGAGCATCTCGCTTCGGAGCTGAAACGCATTCTAGAGATACAAAAAGAAAATCCAACACCGATGACTTCACTCAGACCGTCACAACTGCGACAACGTAAAACAGCTGCGTAATGCCACATCTGTGAAGAGTACTTTAAACCGCATGACAACAAAGTGAGAGACCACTGTCACATCACCGGACACGATCAAGGATCTGCTCACACCGAATTTAACTTACACTTCAACGACCCAGACGTCCTTCCGGTCATTGCTCATTATCTACATGGGTAGAACGGTCGTTTCATCGTGGATGCTCTCAATCATCCACACAGCAAAAAGATTCCCACCGAAGTGGGAATAAGATCAAATGTATCCCCAACAATTTAGAAAAATACATGTCGATCACCATTGGGTCTTTCCGATTCATTGACTTGTTTCAGTTCATGTTCACGTCGCAGAAAGAACTCGCTAAACACTATTCCAAGTTTCCCCACCTCTACAGGGAATTTGGACACCAGACTGATCTTCTCAAACAAAAAGGAATCTATCCCTACGAGTACATCGATGCCTCATCTCGATTCAACGACACGTCACTACCTACTCAAAAAGACATTTATTCTCATCTCAGCCTAACTGGTGTCACCGATGAGGAATACCAATACGTGAACAAAATATTTAACGAATTCAACTGTCACACTCTCGGAGATTATCGCAACGTTTATCTCAAAACGGATATACTCCTGCTCGTGGATGTTTTCGAAAATTTCAGATGCACGTGCCTCACCCATTACCAGCTGTACCCACACTGGTATTTCTCCTCACCTGGACTCTATGATAAAGCACACCGGAATGACCTTAGAGCTTTACACCAATCCGGACATGTTCATGTTCACCGAATAGATTATACGAAGTAGTATCTCCGTCATCAGTAAAAAAAAAGAAGAAAAGAAAAGATGCAGTCGGCCAACACTAAATACATGAAACACTACGAACCCACCAAACCACCCGTGTATAACCTATACCTGGATCCTAACTATCTATATGAATGGGCAATGTCACAACCCCATCCCGAGGGAGACTTTCATTGGATCACCGAAGAACAATTTCTACGGGAAACACAGACAGGATATCAAGAGGACTATGGCTATTTCGTCGAAGTCGATCTTACCTATCCAGAACATCACCACGACCTTCACAACGATTATCCCTTCTGCGCTGAATTCATTCTCGTGGAAAACTCCATGCTCTCACATGAACAACTATGACAAAAGAAACAGTTCGAATTCGGAGATGCTAAGGAGAAAAAAGTCATATCAATCTCAACCACAAAAAAACACTACAAAATGCATTATCGTCTATTCAAACAAGCTCTACAGTATGGACTCGTCTCGACAAAGCGCATCGAGCACTCAAGTTCAAACAATCCCCTGGATATAGCCTTACATCGATCTCAATACTCAATACAGCACAAGGTGCTAAAGCCACCACGAACTTCTACAAGGACGTCTTTAAACTCATGAACAATCATTAACAAAAACGGATTATGCCCCTTTGATGACAAACGATACTCCACCAATGGAAATCACACCCTCGCACATGGACACAAAGAAACAGTGACAACGATCAGAAAGTGAGCCAGAACATCCCTTTGATTAATAACCAAAAGTGAGCCAGAACCCACTTGTATTTGTAACCAAATGTGGGCCAGAACACCCCTTTTCTAGGGACAAGTGAGCCAGAACCCCATTTTCTACTACTGACCTTGTCCAAATTGAGTTCATTTCTGCTTGACCTGATTGACTTTTTGATTTTATTTTGTAAACAAATAATACATAGCTAAATTATTCTCTCTGTGTATGGGCTTAATATCAGGATCATTATTAATAGAAGAAGTAAATGTGCTCTGATCATGGTACTCTAAGTATGATCCGAGCAGCTGTGTTTTGAACTTATTGAAGTTTCTGGAGTAGATATTGAGATGAACCAGACAGAATTGAGTTACAATAGTCCAGTCTTGAAAGTACTAAAGAACACACAAGTGTTTAATAAATGAAAGGATTTATACAATTCTGTGACACTGACTCCTGGTCAGATTAAAAAGCTTCAATCAAATTCAGCAAAGAACTGAGGAATAAAACTATCACTAAAAAAAGGTCAGATCACAGGTGGTCAAAATAAACTATCATTGTCAGAACGTCAGCTCAGGCATTTCACTGATGCCAAACAATAAAAAACAGGTGTTATACTCAATCTTTCTGTGAGCACCATCAAAGATTCAATCAAGACTGGCGGTATATTTTCACTTCTTGCAGCTATACCAGCCTTAATAGCCGCTGAGGCTCCAGCCGTTGCAAAAGCAGCTGCACTTGGTGCTGTTGGAACAGCTGCTGGGATGGCATCAAAGAAAGCAAAAGGTCACAGAATAAAGACTTCAAAAAAGAGACAGAGTCTACGATTGCCAGGAAGCCCTCATTGGTACGGAAAAGGTCTGAGACTTCCATGAACACTTCCCTGATTCTTCCTATGTCAATTTTCGATTTACTCTATGATTCTAAATAATTAAATATAAACAACTTCAGAGGTGGTTTTAAGCGTGATCAATTACCAAAACAACCAAGCAATATTGAAACAGGCATTATTAATCTCGATAAAAGTTCCAGTCCAGGTACTCATTGGGTGGCATACGCAATTCATCCACGTGGAATTATTTTGATTGGTATGGGTTGGCTCCACCAAAAGAAGTTTTAAAATATATAAGCATGATAAACACTCCAGTCTGGTATTCAACATTACCAACACTGACAATAACAGATCCGCCAATATGCAGGCGTGAAGTAATTACTGCACTCGACTCTGTGTCATCATCAACAATACCACCTCATGAAGTCGTGCACGAGTATACAAGGTGATAATAAAATGACAAAACTTTTTGGATTCTGTTTTAAAGTCTTTGAGAGTTATATATCTACATAAGTTGGTGTACTGAACTGGAACTTTTGTGTATTATTACTGTATGCCTAAAGTATGTACCCTTGTATGAAAAGATTTACTTCATGGAACACCACAATGCTTCACAGAAAACTTGTTGTTTGCTTATGCATATCTTTAGCTATATTCCATATAGCTACCTACGTGAAGGCTTGGGGATGTGGAATGGTTTTATAGCTATATTTAATATCAACAGCCTCTATGAATGCTAGGAGATGAGGAATGGTTTTATATCTGTATTCCATGTCAACAGCCTACCTGTAGGCATGGAGATGTTGTTGTTGTTGTTGTTGTGGGGTTTAACGCCATTTTGCAGCACATGATAGGCTATACATGGCGGCCAGTATTAATGGTGGAGGAAGAACCAGAGAAAACCCTGGAAAGAACCACCGACCCACGAGAAGCTACTGGCAAGCTTTCTCACACATGGAGATGTAGAATGGTTTTATGGCCATATTCCATGCCAACAGCTTACCTGCAGGCTTGGAGATGTGGAATGGTTTTATAGCTATATTCCATGTCAACAGCCTGCCTGCAGGCTTCGAGATGAAGAATAGGCCTGAGGTATCCTCCAGCAACCAGAGGTGGCATCCTTCTTGCCTTGAGATGTGTCCCATGATAATGTTCCAGATGAGTAAAAACAATGGTGTTAACAGCTGAGCAGATCTTGAACATTTTATAAGAATGCCATTTGTGTTTTTTTAAAATGACTTTATATTTTAAGGGTTTTACCCTTTGTAGCCTTTATACATGTATTTGTTTTGTATTCTTTTTCTAATACTTAAATTATTCGACACTATATAGTCAGGTTTGTACAAAAATATATGAATCCTGTACATGATAATGTAACAATCATTACTTTTTTTTATCTATAATCAATGTATGTATGTATGTATGTATGTATGTATGTACCACCAATACTAGGCTCTACTCTCACAAGTTACTAGTCTGTCTAAATTAGTGCGAGACTTCAGTATCAGCCCCAGAGGTTTCATACGTTTCTGATCTGTCCAAGTCAGTGTGAGATTTTTCTGATTGACTTGATCTCACAAGTTACTAGTCTGTCCAAGTCAGTATTACACTTCATTGTCTATCCTAGTTATTCCATACATTTCTAGTCTGTTCAAGTCAGTGTGAGATTTTTCTGACTGACTTGATCTAACAAGTTATTAGTCTGTCCAAGTCAGCATGAGACTTCAGTATCAGTCCCAGAGATTTCACAAGTTACTAGTCTGGCAGACCGCTCTGGTGGCCTAGTGGTTAGAGCGTCCGCCTCGGATGCAGGAGGTTGTGGGTTCGATCCACGGCCGAGTCATACCAAAGACTTACAAAAATGATACTAACAGCTGCCCTGCTTGGTGCTCAGCATTAAGAGATTATTGTTAGGACTGGTCAGCCTGGTGTCCGGATAATGTGACTGGGCGGGACATCATGCTACATGTCTGCAGCATGATGCCCCAGTGCTAGACATCACTATAAAACTGTCACACTGCAGACATCGTAGCGATATGACTGAAAAATTGTAAAAAAGCTATGTTAAAAATCCAAATCACACACACACACTAGTCGGGCATGTCAATGTGCAACAGTTATCATTGACTTTATTTCATAAGTTACTAGTCTGTCCAAGTCAGTGAGACGTCAGTGTCAGTACCAGAGATTCTGTAAGTTACTAGTCTGTCCATGTCAGTGAGATGTCAGTGTCAGTACCAGAGATACTGTAAGTTATTAGTCTGTCCATGTCAGTGAGACGTCAGTGTCAGTACCAGAGATACTGTAAGTTATTAGTCTGTCCATGTCAGTGAGACATCAATGTCAGGTACCAGAGATTCTGTAAGTTACTAGTCTGTCCATGTCAGTGAGACGTCAATGTCAGTACCAGAGATACTGTAAGTTATTAGTCTGTCCATGTCAGTGAGACGTCAGTGTCAGTACCAGAGATTCTGTAAGTTTTTAGTCTGTCCATGTCAGTGAGACGTCAATGTCAGTACCAGAGATTCTGTAAGTTACTAGTCTGTCCATGTCAGTGAGACGTCAGTGTCAGTACCAGAGATACTGTAAGTTATTAGTCTGTCCATGTCAGTGAGATGTCAATGTCAGTACCAGAGATACTGTAAGTTATTAGTCTGTCCATGTCAGTGAGACGTCAGTGTCAGTACCAGAGATACTGTAAGTTATTAGTCTGTCCATGTCAGTGAGACGTCAGTGTCAGTAGCAGAGATTCTGTAAGTTAAGTCTGTCCAAGTCAGTCTGAGATGATTCTCATTGACTTGATATTTTAAGTTACCAAGTCAGTGTGAGACTTCAGTATCAGTCCTAGAGATTTCATAAGTTTCTAGTCTGTTCAAGTCTGTGTGAGATTTCAGTATCAGTCCTAGAGATTTCATAAGTTTCTAGTCTGTACAAGTCTGTGTGAGATTTCAGTATCAGTCCTAGAGATTTCATAAGTTTCTAGTCTGTTCAAGTCTGTGTGAGATTTCAGTATCAGTTCCAGAGATTTCTTAAATTGCTAGTCTCTCCAAGTTAGTGTGAGATTTCAGTGTCAGTCACAGAGATACTGTAAGTTACTGGTCTGAGTCTGGCAAGTTAAACTCATAAAATATTTCTATCACCTGTCTGAAAACTACTGAATTTATCTTAATATAATGTTGTGCCATTATTTATGAAGCATACAAACTTAAAATTATTTTGTTTTATTTGTTCATGATGTTGTTGCAAATGAACATCAGCACCGACTTTCTATCTGATGCTGTTGATGCACTGCTAATGTGATGTGCATTATTCTAGCTCACCAATTGTGCTGGAGTACATTAAAATTGCACTATTTTACAATTCACAAGTGAGCCAGAATGGTAAATATAGACAGCTAGTATCAAAAATGTATTCAATCTTTTAGCGATAAAGAATGCTTTTTTCTGAATACCCCACCATTTTTAAATACACACTCAAATATTACTGAGATGGTAATAATGTTACAACAAGACAAATTGGTCCCATCCTCCCAGAGTTCAATATACTTCATTTCTAAACACATTACTAACAAATTCATCTGAAATTTACACGTTCCTGAAATATTATATATTATCTAACAGTATAGTGTTCAAACAACAAAATGACCAAACAATTGCAAAGAATAGTTACCGGTACCTTATGTACTGCTTATTCAAGTTAGCAAATGGTCATTTGTGGTCATTTGTCAGGGACTGATAAGTGGAAACATTTTAAAAGCACCTAAAAGAATTTATTCATAATATAAAATACTGAATAATAATGTACATGAATGTTCTGTAAAATACCAGTAAATAACCAATGTCATTAATGAACCAAATGTCAATATTAGTCAAGTTATTATGGTCAAACTACCTATACAGTCACGTCTAACACACATTCAACTGCACAGTACAGTGGATTAAGGTCTATGCTGTTCACTTGAAATCACGACCAGAAACAACAGCACAGACCTGGCTCTGTTGGTTATGTTGACTACAGTGACTGCCTACAAACTACCAATGCCAAAAGCAATTCTCTACAGTGACTGCCTACAAACTTTCAATGCCAAAAAAAATTCTCTACAGTGACTACCTACAAACTGCCAATGCCAAAAGAAATTCTCTGATGGTGATTCATTTCAATAAAAACAATAAATCTAGTCTGCATTTTTACAATCCAATTTACAGATGTCAGCAGGTGTAACAAATTTCCCAGGTTTTACAAATTACAGAACATTATATTTCTTTACAAACATACATGCACAAGTACATAATTCAACAAAAAAATCTAGTCTGCATTTTTACACTCCAATTTACAGATGTCTGCAGGTGTAACAAATTTCCCAGGTTTTACAAATTATTGAACATTATATTTCTTTACATGCACAAGTACATAATTCAACAATAAATCTAGTGTGCATTTTTACACTCCAATTTACAGGTGTCTGCAGGTATAACAAATTTCCTAGGTTTTACAAATTATTGAACATTATATTTCTTTACAAACATACATGCAGAAGTACATAATTCAACAATAAATACAACTCTTATTATGAAACAAATGAAAGGAATTAATAAATCGGTTTTTGTAAACAATGTGGTATTTTTTCGATATAACAAGGACCACTTTTCTAAAAGGACCAGCTTAGAGTAGCCAACACTATACAGACCATGTTGTACAGACTGGAATGAATGATTGATGCCAAGGCAATGGGTCTTAAGAGTACTGCAAAAAGGTGTCATTGTGAACGATTCATACTATACTGGATAGGTATCAAACCTGTTACCCACTGGAGGTGAGTCCAAGCCACCATGAGGATGGGAAATATTAACTGAAATATACAACTTATTAGGAAGCAACCACATGCACAGTTTCAATTAAAAATAAAATTATCAAGACATTGGAATGTACAACTGTAAACAATAAATGAAAATAAATGTAATCAAGCATCTGTTTTTACTAAATTTTAGTATACAATTTCAACAATGGATGGATTTAAGGCATTTATGACTAAAATTATCAATTACCTTGGAGTGCACAAATGTGAAAAGAAAATGAAAAGAAAATTAAACAACTCATTTAACTAAATTTTAGTACATAACGAACTATCGAGGAATTTCAGGTCAGCTTAGACCAAACTTTTCAAAATAGAATATCAAAAACATAAAAAGAGAAGAAATATACACAAATTCAAGCATTTTACGATGGATGACAAAAAGATGGCAGTTTTGAAATTAAGTACGATTCATGCTCACATTGTTCTATCAATATGTTTTATGGGATACAGGATCTATTCCTAGTTAGTGGAAATGTGTGTGTGTGTGTGTGTGTGTCTGTGTCTGTGTGTGTGTGTGTGTGTGTCTGTGTGTGTCTGTGTGTGTGTGTCTGTGTGTGTGTGTGTGTGTGTCTGTGTGTGTGTGTGTGTGTGTGTGTGTGTCTGTGTGTGTGTGTGTGTCTGTGTGTGTCTGTGTGTGTGTGTCTGTGTGTGTGTGTGTCTGTGTGTGTGTCTGTCTGTATGTGTGTGTGTGTGTGTGTCTGTGTGTGTGTCTGTGTGTGTGTGTGTGTGTGTGTGTGTGATTTGGATTGTTTACGTAGCTTTAACAATTTTTCAGTCATATCGCTACAATGACTGCAGTTTGGCAGTTTATAGTGATGTCAAGCACGGGGGCATCATGCCGCATGATGTCCTACCCAGTCACATTATCCTGACACCAGGCTGACCAGTCCTAACACTAACCTCTTAATGCTGAGTGCCAAGTGAAGCAACTGTTAGTACCATATTTATTAAGTCTTTGGTATGACTTGGCCAAGGATCGAACCCATGACCTCCCGCATCTGAGGCAGATGCTCTAACCAATAGGCCACCAGAGTGGTCAGTTAGTGAAAATATTATGTCTGCATTGTTTTTAACTGGTTAAATGGGCAATATTGGCAAACTTTACAATTCAGAATACAATTACTGAAAACATATCAAATGTTTAATTAAGCTGGAGTATTTTGACTTGATTATAATAAAACTAGTTTTTCTCTTACTAGCTCATTCTTATGTAAACTGAACATACAATCTTCAATACAACTGATGGCTGATGACATACATTTTCACCATCCAGTGGAGCTTGTACTAAGGAATAATTGGCTTGCATATAAAATTGGTTCTAAATCAAAGATCTTCAGATACCTGTTGTTCTGCCAATGAATTGGTATTATTTTGTAGTGAATCTGAACAACTGAACTTTAATGTATTTGATGACTACATAATGCCGACAAGCGAGGAACATACAAAACAAAACAAGCTTTCATCACTGAAAGTCCATCTACTTGTGTCATTGGGCATGAATGACATTATTTACATCTACTTGTATCATGGGGCCTAATGTCAATTTGCAGTCCATCTAATAATATGAGACCTGAATGTCATTATTTACAGTCACATCTACTCACACCATGTGGCCTGAAAGTCATTGTATGCAGTCCATCCACTTACACCATGTGGCCTGAAAGTCATTGTATGCAGTCCATCCACTTACACCATGTGGCCTGAAAGTCATTGTATGCAGTCCATCCACTTACACCATGTGGCCTGAATGTCATTGTATGCAGTCCATCCACTTACATGATGGGGCCTGAATGTCATCGCATGCAGTCTATCAACTCACATCGTGGAGCCTGAATGTCATCGCATGCAGTCTATCCACTTGCATCATGGGGCCTGAATATCACTGTATGCAGTTCATCCACTCACATCATGGGGCCTGAATGTCATCATATGCAGTCCATCCACTCACATCATGGGGCGTGAATGTAACTGCATGCAGCCCATCCACTCACATCATGGGGCCTGAATGTCATTGTATGCAGTCCATCCACTCACATCATGTGGCCTTAATGTCATTGTATGCAGTCCATCTACTCACATCATGGGGCCTGAATATCATTGTATGTAGTCCATCTACTCACATCATGGAGCCTGAATGTCATTATATGCAGTCCATCCACTCACATCATGGGACCTGAATGTCATTGTATGCAGTCCATCCACTCACATCATGGGGCCTGAATGTCATTGTATGCAGTCCATCTGCTCACATCATGGGGCCTAAATTTCATTACTTGCAGTCCATCTACTCATATCATGAGGCCTGAATGTCACTGAACACAATCTATCCACTCACACCATGGGGCCTGAATATCATTACCTGCACTTCATCTGCTCATATATGGGGCCTGAATGTCATTGTATGCAGTCCATCCACTCGCATCATGGGCCTGAATATCATTACCTGCACTTCATCTGCTCATATCATGGGGCCTGAATGTCATTGTATGCAGTCCATCCACTCGCATCATGGGGCCTAAATATCACTGTATGCAGTTCATCTACTCACATCATGGGACCTGAATGTCATTGTAAGCAGTCCATCCACTCATATCAGGAGGCCTAAAAGTCATTGTATGCAGTCCATCCACTCACATCATGGGGCCTGAATGTCAATGTATGCAGTCCATCCACTCACATCATGGGACCTGAATGTCATTACTTGCAGTCCATCTACTCATATCATGCAGCCTGAATTACTTGCAGTCCATCTATTGAGAACCTGAAGCCTGAATGTCATTGTATTCAGTCCATCTACTCACATCATGGGGCCTGAATGTCAGTATATGCAGTCCATCTACTCACATCATGGGGCCTGAATGTCAGTATATGCAGTCCATCTACTCACAACATCAGGCCTGAATGCCATTATTTGTAGTCCATCTAATAATATGAGTCTTGAATGTCATTATTTGCAGTCCATCTACTCACATCATCATGTCTGAATGTCATTATTTGCAGTCCATCTACTCACATCATCAAGTCTGAATGTCATTATTTACAGTCCATCAATTCATATAATTTGGACTGAATGTCAATACTTGCAGTCCATGTACTCTTATCATCTGTCCTGAATGTCATTATATGCAGTCCATCCACTCATATCATATGGCCTGACTGTCATTATTTGCAGTCCATCCATTAATTTGGGACCTGAATGCCACTAAAGTCCATCTACTCATATCATGGAGAAATCGGTATTTACTTTACTACTAATGACAGCATCATACTAAGGAAACATGGACATGAAAATAATCTTACTCCCAATATTTCTCTTTATGGCAAGCAATGAACCAGCCTTGTCTAATAAGCCATGGCCCAGCCTTGCATGACAAGCCATATGCCAGCCAGCCTTACATGAAAAGCCATGGGCCAGTCTTGTAAAACAAGCCATTGGTTTGTATGAAAAATCATGAGCCAGTCTTGTAAGGTAAGCAATGGGCCAGCCTTGTATGCCAAGCCATAGGTCAGTCTTGTAAGGTAAGCAATGGGCCAGCCTTGTATGCCAAGCCATAGGTCAGTCTTGTAAGGTAAGCAATGGGCCAGCCTTGTATGCCAAGCCATAGGTCAGTCTTGTAAGGTAAGCAATGGGCCAGCCTTGTATGCCAAGCCATAGGTCAGTCTTGTAAGGTAAGCAATGGGCCAGCCTTGTATGCCAAGCCATAGGTCAGCCTTGTAAGGTAAGCAATGGGCCATACTTGCATAACAAGTAACGGTTAGCCTTGTATGACAAGCCATGAGCCAGTTTTGTATGACAAGTAAAAGGCCAGATGCATATAAGAAGCCATGGGCCGACCTTGTATGACAAACCATGAGCCAGTCTTGTAAGGTAGCGATGGGCCAGCCTTGTATAACAAGTATAGGCAAGCCTTGTATGACTAATGATGGACCAGCCTTGTATAAGAAGCCATGGGCCAGCCTTGTATGACAAGCCATGAGCCAGTCTTCTAAGGTAGCGATAGGTCAGCCTTGTATGACAAGTAATGGACCAGCCTTGTTTAAGAAGCCACGGCCAGCAATGTATGACAAGTATGGGCCAGCCTTGTATGATAAATGATGGACCAGCCTTGTATAAGAAGCCAGGGGCCAGCCTTGTATGACAAGTTTGGGCCAGCCTTGTATGACAAATGATGGACCAGCCTTGTATAAGAAGCCAGGGGCCAGCCTTGTATGACAAGTATGGGCCAGCCTTGTATGACAAGTAATGGACCAGCCTTGTATAACAAGCCATGGCCAGCAATGTATGACAAGTATGGGCCAGCCTTGTATGACAAATGATGGACCAGCCTTGTATAAGAAGCCAGAGGCCAGCCTTGTATGACAAGTTTGGGCCAGCCTTGTATGACAAATGATGGACCAGCCTTGTATAAGAAGCCAGAGGCCAGCCTTGTATGACAAGTTTGGGCCAGCCTTGTATGACAAATGATGGACCAGCCTTGTATAACAAGCCAGTGGCCAGCCTTATATGACAAGCTATCAGCCAGTCTAGTAAGGTAGCAATGGGCCAGCCTTATAAGATAAGATGGCACTCTACAGTTTCATATTTTGCATAGGGTTAGAATTTTAAAGAAAAAGAATTTCCCTGGCTTTCCTCACTAGTAATACAGGCTATTTAAAAAATACCTTGTATATCTTAGGTTTATTTCAAAGAACCTTTAATTCCCTTTATTTTGGTGTATGATTGATGGGTGTACTATGGGTTATAGAGTATACAGCTTGGCCTTACTTCAGATGTGCACCTTTCAAAAAAGTGCTAGCTCCACTTGGTCATTTTCACTTTCTGAACTTCATAGGTAAATTGTATAACAAAGAGCCAATAACTTTTTTTTACATTTTAAATATTTGGTAATTCATTCATTGCACTTTCAGAAGCTGGTATTGTCTAGTCTGGCAAAATTCATTTTCCCTATTTTAATAGCTGCTATGGATAGTGTACTTTAGACTAATTCAAGCTGATTTTTTTTTAGCACAAGGGAGCAGTCATTTTAGTTAGCAGTGTGCTTATATCATGTTCAATTTCCAAAAGTACAATATCCAAAGAAATATCATCCACATTACATTAATGTAGCATAGAGGTATGCCAACACTCTCTCCACTGTGCATGTAAACAACTTCACCTTACATAAGTCACTCTCTCAAAAGTACATAATAACTAGTAAGCACCCCCTAAGCAAAGGGCTAGCCTTGTTTGACAAGTCATCGGCCACCCTTGTAAGGTAAGCAATGGGCAAGCCTTATAGGACAAGCAATGGACAAATCTTGTATGACAAACAATGGGCCAGCCTTGCATATGTTTTGAAATGCAGGTTTAATCAAATCTAGTTTATAAAACTTAGAACAATTTGTAGAAAATGGGATGGGGTTATTATCATGCAAGTGCTTATCACTGGAGAAACATATTAATGTTCATTTAAACATGCCATTTTCAAGTATGAACTTATCACTGGAGAAATACAGTAGTGCACATTTATATGTTATTTTTAAGTATGGACTTATCACTGGAGAAATACAGTAGTGCACATTTATATGTTATTATTAAGTGTGGACTTATCACTGGAGAAATACAGTAGTGCACATTTATACATTATTTTCAAGTATGGACCTACCACTAGAGAAATACAGTTGTGCACATTTATACATTATTTTCAAGTATGGACTTACCACTGCAGAAATAGAATAGTGCACATTTATATGTCATTATCTTGTATGGACTTATCATCTGAGAAATATACTAATGTACATTTATGTATATCATTATATAAACAAGACATTACAACAAAGCCATGTCCTGCACACAGTCTAATACATATCTCTTTTTTGGAGCTCCTTAAAGTACCTAGTCGATGCATCAAACTATTTAAATTCTCACACATGTATGATCTTTTGCTACTTGTTTCTCAAGGTATCTGAAGCTGAATAAACCCCAACAAAACATGCACTTTTTCACACAAACTTAACAAACAAGGGGACCATAAATGATGTACAAGCATTATACACCCACACTGTCTATAATAGCCATGTATGTGGTCATTAGTGGAGCATGGCTGACATGAACAGTACTGAATAATGGGTCTGAGTGAGCCTGGCCTTGACTTTGTCCAATGCAAGCCAGCCACAAGGTTTGGTGACTGTATGTGGCATAGAACTAAACTTACAATGCAGAAATTATAACATTCTTATTTCATTTACTGTGATCTTGACCTTTGTCCTCCTGACCATCCAAAATCAACAAGTACATTTCTTATCCCAAGTTGCAAACTATCTACAAAGTTTGATCAAGAAAATTAGCCTAACACTAAAGATTTGGTCTGAAAATCATTTGTCCTTTTAAAGTCACTGTGACCTTGACATTTGATCCCCCCAAGATAACACTATACATTTTTCTTGTGTGTGAATTGCAAGCAATGTGAAAAATTAGGTTAAGTTATGGTGTAATGAACTTATATTTTTATACATAAATTCTTCTTTCATTCAAAGTGATCTTGATCTTTCACTAAAAACACAGTCTTTTCCTTACCCCAAGTGCAGGAAAGTTTAGTTGAGGTATCTGATAAATTGTAGTTATTGTTGTCATGAGTTTAATACAATTTTTTTCAGCACACAATAAGTTATACATGCAGGAAGAACCTTGGAAAGCCCTGGAAAGAATCACTGACCCATGGGAAGCTACTGGCAAGCTTTCTTGCACATCCACATTGGCCAAGCCTGAGAACTGAACCCATGTGGAGAAAGGAGAGATGGCAGTGACTGTTAAAAGCAGGTATCTGATAAAGATATAAAGTTACTGTGTCAAACTATATCTTTTTCTTTCAGTCACAAAAACACTGACCTTTGACCTTTTGACCCCAAAATCTGAAACTAAAGTTACTGTACAAAACAGAAATGGCCATGAAGACGGTCAACATAAAAAAATTATATATTCTACCGTATGACAGGCATATAAAAACTTCAAGCATATAATTGAATTATTCCAATGTTACACTGACTGATGGTGAAGGTGTATGGTTTTACGAGTCAGAATTCGTAACATTGTTAAAGTAGCTATTGGAGGGGAATACATACGGCTCTCCAATAAAATTACTGTTATATATTATATAAATGCTTTTAAGTTTATCCAAAAAAATATATATTCATACATACAATCAAACAATACAATTAATTGTGGCACAAAAAAAGTATTTTCATTTGAATAAGTTCATATCTTTTCTATAATAAAAAAAACAAGAACAAAAGATAAATCAAATTAATTTCTATAATGAATTTTTATATTTTTATTTATTTATACAAGAAAATTGCAAATTAGAAGTTGCATCTTTGGATATATACACAGCTGCCAACCCCTGAGTAAAAAAATACAGAGTGCTTATGACAAAAAAAGATTTTCAGGAAAAAATACTGATTTTTAAAACTTGAATGCATATGTAACAATTTACAACAACTACAACCATCAGTAAAGTAGGATAGTAATTTACTTATTTATTAAATGTCAAATATGCATGTGTTGCACTCTTGCACCCTCTGAACAGGCACCTTGTTCCATTTGGGTGCCCATTCAGAAGGTGCAAGAGTGCAACACACACTTAGACACAGGCTATTTATAGGAGCCTTTTCCAGACCTTGTTTTTTCTCTCAATCATTATAGATTCCAATATACCATCTTTCATTGATAATCAGAATTCTGTGTGATTTTCTTACTGAACTGTTTTTGTTCTAGCAAACAAAACAATCCCTTGCAATTTTACTGTCTGGAAAAAGTGTGCAAAATAAATCACCAGCAACAACTAGTAACTGAAAGAGAAAGTTTCATTTTTAAAAGAAATTTAGTAAGCCGAACTTCGATTGAATTACACCAAGGTTCTCTCTGGTATTTATAAATGTCATAAGTTCTAGCTGAGTTGTTGATGACGAAGCAGCAAGCTGATGTTTATTAATTTTTCCTGCTGTTTTATGTCATGCCTCCATGCCAAATAGCAAAATCACATTACACAATTTGCAAAACAAAGTTTTCTCAGTTACTACATGGCTTCACAAATCTAAACATGACGGCATACTTGTATGTCCAGTTGTTTTGTTTGTCTTGGCTGGAAACAAATTCTGAATCTTCTGCTTTCCTTTTCGACATAACTAGAAGTTTAATTTTCCGAAGATGAGATACAGTGATGGCGGCAACTGTTTGAGCAATCCAATATGGTGGTTAAAGACTGGCATGATAGCCACGATTTTGAATGAACCAATCAAATTTTAGAAAAATATATTCATGCAAACATGTGATACATTTATATCAGAATAGAATCGAGTGCCCGTTCTAAGAGGAAAATTGCAAGGAAGTTTTTTATTAAACTTTTTTAAATTAAAAAACGGATTTTGAACATGAAAAACATACACCCATATTCATGTCCAAAATACAGGAAAAACAGGACACTTGGCAGCTATGTATATAACAGCACTTGATAAGCATATTTAAATACATTAGATGGTTTCACATTGTTACAAACACAAAAATCCATATTTCTGTCTTGGGCCAAAAATCCATATTTTCTGTCTTGCAATCTTTTACTGCTTCAGGAATTCCCAAATAAGCTTGTTGACTTCATCAGGTTTGTCCTGCTGGATCCAGTGGCTAGCATCCTCTATGTACTTGATGGTCAAATCTGGGACAAATTTGCCAGCCAAGGGAGCTAACTCCTTGTTCAGGGCCATATCAGGGCATCCCCATATGATCATGGTAGGCTTCTCAATCAATCTGATATCCTTTTTAGCAAGTTGGTACCTGAATGCAGCCCTGTAGTAGTTGAGTGGGTTGGTCACTGCACCTGAAGAACAAAAACAGTCATACAGACATAATGAATAAATACAAACTTTGGGCTTTTAATAAAACGTGTGGATACTGTAACATTGTCTATGGGTGCATATACAGACGGGCATACATATATATGTACATGTGTAATGTTACTCATTTAGCTCTTACTATATTATTAAAGCTAGACACGTGAAATTTAGGTTAATGATAGTCCCATGGGTATTGATTGTGCAAACACTCAAATGTTGATCTTGACCAGTGGGCTGATTTTAAACACCATCTAAATAAATCAGAATGTGTCTTGCATGTCTCTGAACTCATGCGTATGAACAACACTGACTGAACCTCTGGGTCAAGTTCTTTTCTGCCCACAAGGACTTAGCCTAAGGGTCATAATACAGAGACTATTGAGGTCCATGCCCTTTATAATCATATCTACATTTATCAGGGATTTAAAGACAAATATACATGCAATGGATATTAACCCTATTTTTTTTGATACCCACCTCTAACCATATCTTCACCAACTTGGCATGAAGAGACAAATTTATATGCAAATGGCATTGAACCTGAAGTCAATCATGCATAAAATAAAAAATTTATACATGTGACTGACACTGGCCCAAGGGTCTAGCCCACATCCCAAGTTTGATCAAAATTAAATAAAAATCATGGCTTCCAAAGTTGTAACAAGTTAAACAAATTGGATGCAAGATCATTTCGTTAGTATATGTGGATCTCATTCATTGCTGAACTCATCTAAGACCCTGATGGTATCAGCATATATTCAAAGTTTGACAAAAAAACTTAACCAGAAATACAGACTGCACAATGACAACAAGATCAGCCAATCAGATAGATGAGTATCTCATTAATATGCCTGGATCTTGCATGAAAATTTGATTAGATAAGTCCATATTCCAAGTATGACTGAAACTGGATCAGAAACTTGGACTCCAAAGTGGTAACAAGCAATTTGTTGATGGATGAACATGAATTCATACCAAAAGTTCACTTGCTATTATGGCCATATGAGTAAACAAAATAAAATTAATTGCTTGATACCAACACAAGGGGAGTATTGAGCTGCAAATAACATGAATCACTGCCAAAAATGACTAAGTTCAAATACCAGAAAGCCAAGGCTTCTATAGTAGAATGTCAAACAAGGTGAGGCCTTCATGTCAAGGCCTCAATCATATCACTACAGTAGAATGTCAAACAAGCCAAGTCCTGTATGTTAAGTCCTCAATCAAAGCAATGCAGTAGAATGTCAATCAAGCCAGCTCCTGTATATCTAAATCTCAATAATAGCACTGCAGTAGAATGTCAAACAAGGCAAGGCTTTCATTCTAGGCCTGAGTCATATCACTGCAGTATAATGTCAAACTAGCCAAGGCCTTCATGCCAAGGCCTCAATCAAAGCACTGCAGTAGAAAGTCAAACAATCTAGGGCCTGTATGTTGAGGACTCAATTATAACACTGCAGCAGAATGTCAAACAAGCCAGGTCCTGGATGTCAAGGTCTCAATCATAGCACTACAGCAGAATTTCAAACAAGGCAAGACCTAAATGTCAAGACCTCAATCAAAGTAATACAGCAGAATGTCACACAAGCCAGGGCCTGCATGTAGAGGTCTCAATCATAGCATTGCAGTAGAAAGTCAAACAAGCCAGGGCCTGCATGTCAAGGTCTAAATGAAAGCACTACAGTAGAATATGAAACAAGGCAAGGCCGTTATATCAAGGTCTTAATCACAGCACTGCAGTAGAATGTAAAACAAGGCAAGGCCTTTATGTCAAGGTCTTAATAACAGCACTGCAGTAGAATGTAAAACAAGCATGTTGCAAAATGAATTGTTTAAGTTTCTTAAAGATTCATGCCAAGCAAAATCTATCAAGAAGTTTATAAAGTATACGCAAAGAAACAATATTAACCAAACCTTGAAAAATGTTTTTATTACTGTTGCCTTGACCAAATGGTCAATGGGGCAAGTATGCATCGTGCAGAATGAATGATCCTTCATAATAATCCATTCGAAGTATAAACAAAATCCAACAAGGGGTTAAGGAAATATAACGAAAATAAATGCTAATCAAAGATAAGTAAATTGTTGACAGATCAATAAAATCACAGCCCTCACAAATCCACTGGATCAGTAAAAAAATTTCAATGGCTATCATAAGTTAACAAGAGGTCTTGTGTCACATTATCTAATACAACATGGGAAGGCATTCCTTTCTCTTTATTGTTTTAACTGGTTATGTGCCAAGATCTTGTCTGTGAGAAAATACAATCAATGCCAAAAATGGCCATGTGTTCAACTAAGCATTCGGTACACATACCCCAAACCAGCCTGGTACCCTGGCCCAATTCACTAATTTCAGTGCTGACAGCCTGGTACCCTGGCCCAATGAAATAACTTCACTGCTGACAGCCTGGTATCCTAGCTCAATTTGCTAATTTCAATGCTGATGAATTAAAATGAATGACAAAACATCAATTGCAGTATTTATTTCCAAAAATAAAATATCAACTGGTCAGCTGACCCAATTTGTAGCAGAATATGACACCAACAATGTCAAGGCTACTAATGTAATTTCCAACCCCAGTTAAAGACATGTCTGGACAGTCGCTTGTCTTCAATTCATATACACTATTATTTTCTCTATTAAATTTTGGTGGAGGGAGAACACAGGAAATCCCTGAGGAAAACCACCTACCCATGGGATGCTACTGGCAAGCTTACTCACATACCCATGCTGGCCAATCCAAGACAAAAACCCATGAGGCAGAGGTGAAATGTCAGTGATCTTTAAGGTGAACACCTAAGACCACTCGCTACCTGCCCCCACCCCCACATGATATGTATGTTATACACATACATTAATATGTTACATGTCTCATCTAAAATCACTGTCCTATGATTGTCCTTTTATTTGCTCGATGCAGACTAAATTTGATGGTATAAATGTTTTTTTTTAATTGAGAGAGAATAATATAGACAAATAAATCAGCTCCCAGATCTTTATTGGTGTATTGTATAACAGCCCCCAAACCATCAACATAAGTACATAACTCGTATATCAGACTAAAATAAAATATATGTTAGACTCTGCATGCAGGATAAGGAAATCTAATTCAAGAACCTGTTCATGGTGGAAAAAAACATGATGCCCAATGACTAGATTTCCTTGCATGTCAGCATACATGGGGAAGATTATTTTTCCAACCCACAATGTGCCATGTTTTTTTTGTGCAAAAGTTTAACAGGATATGAAATGTAATAGCTTATTTATTGCATTATGAAAAGAGCACCAATGACATCAATTTAATAATGTCAAAATAGTAGTGTGAGCTAGCATATGAACAATCTCAGGATAAGACTGTTCAGTAGGCATGAAGAAAGAAAAAAAAATGTATTAGTGTGTGTGGAAAACCATGGGCATGAAGATCTGAGCCATGCCTTTGTGGCAAATCAACATCTTGAAGGTATATCACCTGGAAGTCAATAGACTGAAATGCCCTGCCCATAGACACTCCATGGTTAGTTGATCTGGGCTTATCAGATGGTGGGAATCAAACCTGGTCAATGGCCTGAGCTATGGATTTGACCACATAATTCTTCCTATGTTTTCCATGCACATGGAAAGATTTAACTTAAACACACTATATTCTGTGATCTAGAGAGTAAATATCTTGATCAATTAGATGTGTTGTGTATATTTAATTTGTATTGTGATTAGCCTTTGTCCATAACTAAGGGTAGGAATTTGGGCCAACCTAATGATTGTTTTTGTAAATAGCTTATTAAATGACTAATTTTTTTTATGCTTGAAGATTATTTATCAAGATAATCATTACTTGAAGGTAAACATGTTTATTTGGAATTTAGTTCTGATACTGGTATTGCCATGGAAAAAATATGGTCTCCCTGATTGTTGCCGGGCAGCTTACTAAAATGAAGTAATAGACCTGGTCATGCTGACAACTTAGAATGTTCTAGAAATGTTTTTTTTTAACCCTCATCCTAGTCCTCATATTGTGTCTTTTTTTAAAAATATAAAACTTGTATATGACACAATCTCATGTCATTAAGGAAATACATAGATTTTTGGTTCCATGTCACTGTCTTAAATCCCAGAGTTGCAGCCTGGAGGCATGAAGTAGCACCAAATGTTAATATCTTATGAATTTGATTTTGAAAAAAAGACATTTAAAATTCATTGACTGCTGTTGGATATTTGTTGTGAGCAGTTTCGGTAACTGTATCATTACCTGTATGTTCACCCCCTCCCTTCATTCATCTTACCTCTTAAAGTTAATTCCATAAATATATCCATGCATTATGTCTTTCATGTATATTTTCAAGTCATTATATGCCAATATGCTTAAGCTCTGACTCAATCCATTTTATTTCCATAAAATATTTGCAAAATATTCTAGTTGTCATTGTGATGCTATACAAATATTATATTTATGCTTTTCCATCTTTACAACTGGAATAAAAATTTCAAATTACATTTACTGTTTATTGTACAGAACCATTTAAGTTGCTGTAGTAGAGGGCTTTGATCAAACAGGCTATCCGTGTAGTTGTGAAAAGTCTTAATTATCAACATATTTTTCAATTACTAAAGAGCATGTTTCATACATTGTTTTGGCTTACAACTTGACTGTCTGCTGAAGATTCTTCTATACCTATGAACTCTAATGGTTACTCCCAAACTGGGTGCAGAGGTCACATGTACTATTTCGAGAGAATGCCTAGATTAGTTTCACACATGTTAAATGTAAATGTTAAAATATACAATCTGAGGTCAAACAATTATTTTCAAGCCTGAATATGAGCTTCTTATTTGGGTATTTTATTCCAGGTACGAAAGAGATCAATCCTGTTGGACATGAATTTTTTTTATGGAAGCCAGGTATATAGTGTTTCATGTTTGCATGAGTTTATTAGCAAAGAATTCTGAATTTAGATTCAAATGGAATCTAGCAGAGAAACTTCTAAAGGTCTGAAATTCATAAAACACTCATTAGTGACCCTGACACATGTACATGTTCGTACTGACATGTAATTGTTCTTCATCTCTCCTGTTATTCTTAGAATAACTTTTGCATTAAATTTGGACACATCAGAACCTATGCTGGGACAATAAATAATTATGTTTCTTATTCTAATGGTAATTTTTATGGATTCACTATTATAAATGCAATGAGATCAGTTGCTGAGTACATGTGTACTTCAACTATCCATGCTATTCATGAGATCAGTTGCTGAGTACATGTGTACTTCAACTATCCATGCTATTCATTTGCCAGTTTTCTCACATATGTGTGTACCAATGCATAGTTCTCTGCAAAAACTTAAAAATTACTTATGTAATCACCATGTTTTAAGTGTTTTTCAATTAATATCCATCAATTTAAGTTGTATATACATTATTAAAGCTTGTAGTGTTGTACTCACCCCCATTTCTTGTCCTGCTGATGGCATATATGACACATTTCTTCAGTGAACTGACTTCTCTTGAGATTGCATGTTACATAACACATATACACTTTGTGCACCCATACTTAGGTACAAACCAATGCATATAAAATGAGCAAAACTAGGTCACTAGTTTAAAATGTGAGGCTCAAGAAGATGTGAGATGACTGACCTGACCAACATCTGCCTGTCAGCCAAATGCAAGAACAGTGGGTCAGTAAGACGGTGTCTGTTGGAATTTTTTCCAATGGTGTTAACTGCAATGTTAATAAACAATTGTTTCAAGGTTTGTCTAGTTTTTGTATCTTCTAATATCATATTAGAACCATTGGTCCAACACTGAAAGACACTCCATACCAGAATGTTCTGGGTCAAATTCTGTTCAGTGGGTTTTGAGATAAAGCTGTGTAAATGTAATGGCAGCCATATTGGATGGCAAAAACAGTAACAACTGCATAAAATAATATGAAAGGCATACAAAATATGACACTCTCTGTCAAATTAGATCAAAGTCCATTAAGCATTCATTTTTTTATAGAAAAGGTTATGAGGTTTTTTCCAAAGTTGGTCAATATGGTTTGGTGTTTTGAGGCACAGCAACACAAATAGGTCATATAGTGCAGAGGCGACTTATGTAATGTGCCCAAGGATGCAATATGGTAATCAACCCAGGCTGACCCAATCATAAGATCTGAACACTCCATTTTAATCGCGAGTCCAGTAAGCTGACCACTAAGGCCTCAAGGTTCCTTCCTTTATTTGTCATTTCTTACTACATCCATAAGTGCACATCAGGCATAATCTCTGTCACCAAACTTGGAAAGGGGAGGGAGGGGTTTGTGTCAAATTTTATTCTGCAGTTTTGGAAAAAAAAGTTTGTTTACAGGTTCAGACAGCCATATTGATGGTGGATCTTCATCATCTGTATAAAAAGAACAGACCTTCATCTTCTGTATAAAAAGGATAGATATTCATCATCTGTATAAAAAGAACAGATCTTCATCATCTGTATAAAAAGGACAGATATTCATCATCTGTATAAAAAGGACAGATCTTCATCATCTGTATAAAAAGGACAGATCTTCATCATCTGTATAAAAAGGACATATCTTCATCATCTGTATAAAAAGAACAGATATTCATCATCTGTATAAAAAGGAAAGATCTTCAACATCTGTATAAAAAGGACAGATCTTCATCATCTGTATAAAAAGGACAGATCTTCATCATCTGTATAAAAAGGAAAGATCATCATCTGTATAAAAAGGACAGATCTTCATCATCTGTATAAAAAGGAAAGATCATCATCTGTATAAAAAGGACAGATCTTCATCATCGATCTTCATCATCTGTATAAAAAGGAAAGATCTTCATCTGTATAAAAAGGACAGATATTCATCATCTGTATAAAAAGGAAAGATCATCATCTGTTTAAAAAGGACAGATCTTCATCATCTGTATAAAAAGGACAGATATTTGTCATCTGTATAAAAAGGACAGATCTTCATCATCTGTATAAAAAGGACAGATCATCATCTGTATAAAAAGGACAGATCATCATCTGTATAAAAAGGACAGATCTTCATCATCTGTATAAAAAGAACACGTCTTCATCATCTGTATAAAAAGGACAGATCTTCATCATCTGTATAAAAAGGAAAGATCATCATCTGTATAAAAGGACAGATCTTCATCATCTGTATAAAAAGGACAGATCTTCATCTGTATAAAAAGGACAGATATTCATCATGTGTATAAGAAGGACAGATCTTCATCATCTGTATAAAAAGGACAGATCTTCATCATCTGTATAAAAAGAACAGATCTTCATCATCTGTATAAAAAGAACAGATCTTCATCATCTGTATAAAAAGAGCAGATCTTCATCATCTGTATAAAAAGAACAGATCTTCATCTGTATAAAAAGGACAGATATTCATCATCTGTATAAAAAGGACAGATCTTCATCATCTGTATAAAAAGGACAGATCTTCATCATCTGTATAAAAAGGACAGATCTTCATGCCAGGTTGCCTTCTGTCAAATTCTGTTAAATGGTTTCAAAGGTTGAGACATAAAATAGTCATTTTAAATTTATAATGGTGGACATTCATGCCATGATTATTTCTAATAAATTCAGAATTCAGAGGTTTTGGAAAATAAATGATTTAAACTTTTTATTTAGTAGCAATTGTGGCCATACTTGACATATGAATGAAATTCATGTCAGGATGCTTTCTATCAAGTTCTGATATTCTATTTAATGATCTAGAAAAAGAAATCTTTGATAAGTTTGTCTATTATCAGCAACAGTGCCCATATCCGATGGCAGATAATAAGCATTTGTACCAATCTGAAAAGACTTTATTCCCAGATGCTTTCTATCAAATATGATCAAATTCTGCT
This sequence comes from Sinohyriopsis cumingii, assembly GCA_028554795.2. Classification (NCBI taxonomy): domain Eukaryota; kingdom Metazoa; phylum Mollusca; class Bivalvia; order Unionida; family Unionidae; genus Sinohyriopsis; species Sinohyriopsis cumingii. Next base: position 121,539,846 of record CM068827.1, read on the forward strand.
GAAAGTAGTTCAAATTTGTTTTCTAATTTAACAAATAAGGGTAAATCCTCTTGGCTTTTCTAGAAAAATGGGATTCACACCTGTCAGCATGATATAAACAGGTTCACAAGTTATCTAGGTGTGAGTCATCAAGGGCATGGTATAATCTGAAATCTGAAACTACTATAAAACTTTTGTAATAATCTTAAAACATTCATAATCGCTGGCATCTTTACATAAGGTATTAATGTGGTGAATTTTTATGGACTGTTTGTATGAAAAATTAAAGGCTCCAAAACAATGCATAAAATACAGTCTGTACCATGGCAAAGGACTTTGTACAGTCCTAAAAATTCTGCGAAATAAAAACAAAAAAATGATTTAGAAAATTGGAATACCTTTAGTGGAAAAGCAGTACTTGTAGGCTTCTATATCTGCAACAGTAGTTTTGTCAGACTGAATTCCTCCTTTCTTTCCTAGGAGCGCAGATTCCAAAAATTTAAAATCATTGGACCAAAATGCTATCTCTGGAAGGATTGGGACCTGGAAGAACATCATGTACCTGAAAAAGGAAGTGAATTGATATAAGAGGTTTTATCCAGGTCTGGACACAAACAAATTAGGTGTGTCTCTTGGCTAAACACAAGACTACCATGAAGGACACATTATATCCCTGACCCGTGTTTATTAATCAATCATGGAGGCACTATTTGTTGTTGTTGTTGTTCTAGGGTTTAACGCCATTTTTCAGCACATGATAGGCTATACATGGTGGCCAGTATAACTGGTGGAGGAAGAACCCTGGAAAACCCAGGAAAGAACCACCGACCCATGAGAAGCTACTGGCAGGCTTTCCCACGTACCCATGCTAGCCGAGCCTTGGACTCGAACCTGGAGGCACTAGTGGGTCATGGTTGACTTGGGAGATTACTGAACAATAAGTCTCCATGACCTTGATCTTTGGCCAGATATGAAGTCTTGAACAAACGTTAGTGTGCAGAAATTACTGACCATGACTGTGATATCTCAAACTGTTCAAAAGATATGAACTGTAAAGAATGTGAGGACAAGAAGGATGGACACAATTTTACAAAAAATATATAAAAATGGAAATAAATCTTAAAATGCTTATCATAGCCAATTGGTTTTACAAGACACGCTCAAATCATGACAGGCAATAACATAAGCTCTGCTGGTCAATGAAAAGTAAAGACAAACAAAAATAGATCAATATGACCTATTTTCCCTGGGGGTGGTCCAGGATGATGTAATGAACATTTCCATGAAGAAATTGTGCCTAAAACAGTGGCAGTAAAATAAAAGTTTTCCTGACTGAAGACAAAACAAATGATTCTGACAATGACAAATACACTGAATGATCAGTGTTGGAAAGGACTGGCGTTATCTATTGGAAAATTATGGGTGTTATCTATCAGTAAATTATGGGTGTTATCTATAGGTTGTTGTTGTTGTAGGGTTTAATGCCATTTTTCAGCACACGATAGGCTATACATGGCGGCCAGTAATAATGGTGGAGGAAGAACCCGGGAAATCACCGGAAAGAACCACCAACCCACAAGAAGCTACTAGCAAGCTTTCTCACATACCGACATTGGCTGAATCCTAGACTCGAACCCACGCAGACAGAGGTGAGATGGCAGTGATCCGTAACGGAAAGCGCTTTAGACCACTTGGCCACTCGGGGCTCCCGTTATCTACAGGTAAATTTAAATGTTCACATGTGCATAAGAGAAGAGTCTGAATTGAAAGGGTCAATGTTTTTCCTTAACAACCTATGTGTAACCCTTATTTTGACATCACCAATTACAGCATAAATAAATGCTTTATAATTACCTGCAAAACAAGAAATGTGTTCATGAGACATGAATGACCATGTCAATATGGTACAGTAGAATAAACCTTCATGCACTATGTTAGTGCAAAGATCTAAGGATAGAAAATGTTGGAAATTAAAACTGGTCAAACTGTTTTTAATATAATGTTCAATTATGGCTTCTATCTACAAAGTGCATCAAAGTTACTACATGCATATGGAAAAAAAATATACTGGCAACAGACATATACACCTCTCCCTCGACAACTTGCGCACATCGGGGTCCACAAACATAGACTGCACTATAAGCAAGTTACCGAGGGACCTCCAAAAATTGAAAAAATCGCTTTGACATCGATAAAACCGTGGGGGGGGGGGAAGCTTCGTTAGGGAACTGGGCTGTTTAATGACTGAATCCTCATTTTACAATCACATCGATAATAATTTTTAGTAATGCGCTTTTTCTAATGAAGTTGTTCGTTATTCTGTTTAAATAACATTTTTTCTCTACGTCACTGCTTTTTGTTTTCTTGATGAGTCTGGTTCCCGTAGTGGTATTTAATAGTATCTTGCCAAATCGGTAGTCCACAATTTAGGAACTAGACTAACTGCTGCTACACCACCAAACAAGATTCCTTTTTTTTCAAAAACATGCGACATTTTTTCGTGACATGTCTACGTTGAAACTCAATTTTTTATTGTTCAATTAGTACACTGTTAATGTAGTGATTTCAATGGAAGTAATAATGAAATTTCTTATCATCGCTGAGGATATCTTTAAATGCCAGTTCAAGAATTCTCTGAAACTCAGTTGCCCACAATGGTCCGTATCTGTGAAATCAAGCTCTATATTTTACGATATATTTCGCTTGGCTGCCTTATCTTTGATCACAGTTATGAAAGAGTCGGTTAATTTAAGGTAGTCTCTGTTAAACACACAATAACGTTTATTACAGTGTTCGAGTGATGAAATGAAGTAAGTTCACCCGACATACGACGTAGGCAGCTAGATTGTAAGTTAGTCTGATTTTTGTGCCTTTTAACTTTTCTTTTATTCCACCTCCATTTTTATTATTCAAAAGACATAATTAACGTGATAATACAAAGGAGGCCAGCTTTTAATTCAGTGCAACAATACAACAAATATTTCTGCAAGTCAGTTATCAAAACACGGTCGTCACTTAATTAGGTTCTCAGAGAAACGCTAGCGGACATAGCTGATACGGTAGATTGACGCATTCTACGTTTAATTACAAGAGGACACATTGCATTTATGACAATTACACTTAAAGGAACTAAAAGATGGAACTAGAACACAAATTTCAATTGATAAAATTTATTATTTAATTTGTATTTATTTATTAAAGTACTGCCTCCACTTGGTGTAAGTGACATTTTCATTGATCAAAATTTCCATACATATCGTTAATTGCGGTGTACTAGGAATATCGTTTGGAAAGAAAATGTAAAAAATTGTATGAGCTATTTTTAAATTTCATAGTGTTGATTAAAATTTCCAGGTCCTATCTACCGTTTTCAACGATAAAATGAGCGATACATCAAAGTTTCTGTTACCAATTTTGATTGCAATTTTCTTCATTTTCAACAAACAGGGACACGTTTTGGGGGCATTTTTGGGTTTAAAAACTGGGATCCACGCCTGACACCACATTATAAGCGGGTTCGCGAGTTATCAGGACGCGAGTTATAGAGGGAGTGGTGTAGTGGTGTAAGGGATGGACATAGGTAACCATTCACAGAATGTGATGAAGGAATTTTATATGGGCTAAATCTACCCATCATTAATCACCTTCTGATGCTGGATGGATCAAAATTGGATGCATCCAACATCCCAAATATGTCTAATAACTGTATTCAACATAATAGCTGCAATGTGAGCTCAATTATTATTTGGGTAAATTTCACAATTTTACAGCTCATTAGGATAACTGTATACCACCAATGGCATAAACAGTGTCCCATCCACTACATGTACATATTAGAAATATTAGCTCCCTTTTGTCTATGTTGAAAGCTCTCCACTTTGGAAGTCCATTCTCTTGCCCACAGGTAAAATCCATTTCTGAGATAAAGGTAAGTGGTAACAAGACATGCACTGTAGTAAATTTGAAGTAAAACACAATGTTGAAGGTAAATTTCAGCAAGTGATTCCTTCCAAAAAGGTATCCTAGGATTGAGATGGATTAAAAATCAAAAAAGTTGGGCAGATGCTTTATAAGGTATGTGCAAGTATCATGCCAAATACAGTATGTAAGAGAATTTATTGATGTAGGGTCTGTCATAATAAGATTAAACTGCAATAAGAAGAGAACATATAATAATAAACAAATTAAAGACGGGAACCAATAAAATACAATACCACGATTTCTTGAACTGTTCTCGATTCTTTCGCATGTAGGAGGCAAAAGTTGCAGGATGTGGACAATTTAATATGATCAGTTTCTCCACCATTTCAGGATTGCGCATGGCAAAGTGCCAGGAAACTGCTCCACCCCAGTCATGTCCAACCAGCACACAGCGGGAGTATCCTGGTATAAAAATATGACTCATGCAGTACTCTAGAATTCTTGGCAGCAAGATTATATTTCCATTGCACTTATACTTTAAAAACACTTTCTGGTAAACAAAAATACAACTTCCCCCAAAAATATAAGTACAGCAGGCCAAAACATTTATGTTTGAGTTTTGAGTATTGGTAATTTCAGTTTTCCGAGGTTACAAAGAATGTATCATATCAGGACTATGCCAGCCATTTCAGTTTTCTAAGGTTACAAAGAATGTGTCATATCAGGACTATGCCAGTCATTTCAGTTTTCCAAGGTTACAAAGAATGTGTCATATCAGGACTATGCCAGTCATTTCAGTTTTCCAAGGTTACAAAGAATGTGTCATATCTGGACTATGCCAGCCATTTCAGTTTTCCAAGGTTACAAAGAATGTGTCATATGAGGACTAAGCCAGTCATTTCAGTTTTCCAAGGTTACAAAGAATGTGTCATATCAAGACTATGCCAGCCCTTTCACTTTTCCAAGGTTACAAAGAATGTGTCATATCAGGACTATGCCAGCGCTTTCACTTTTGCCATATGAACTTATTCTTGTGGACAATATTTCCAAAATTAAATCACCCAAACATGCATGCATTCTACAATATACTTGTTCATAATCCTTTAAAATTCTTTGTTTTCTCCAGGTGTCTATAACTTTGAATTCCTCACTGCAATGGGTGTATTTAAGAACTGTATTCAAATTAGAAAGAACACCAAGCTGTTTTCCCTTGGGTTTTTTATAGCAAGAGACCCAATTGGGGTCAGATTACTCACCACGGCTAACATCTACCTAACAGCTAAATATAGAGAATTACAAATACATATCTTATAAGTCTTTGTTGAAAAATGTGATTATAATACAAAAATACAACCAAATACATGAAGTAAAAGAGACATTTTAGTGAATAAGCATTTGAAACTGGCTTTATGACAATGTTTTACATTTCAAATAAAGCAACACCACTAATGGACCAATAAAGTGGTCGTCTCATATGATGCATCTATATGGTCTTGGATCCGATATCTCTTTGGATTAAATTTAGTTTTATCACTGCTTTTCAATTTATTTCAATTATTACAATTCTATGGTCTTAAACAAAGTAGCAGAAAGGAATGAAAAGCAACAAGTTTTGTAAAATGTAAAACTGTTATGTATATTTAATTTGCATTGTTTGTTAGTTACTTTTTTATTTTATTTTTCATTATATGCCATTGTAATGTAACACTGTATGTTGTACTTGACCGTGTCCAAAATCAAGTTCATTTTCTACTTGATCTGAATCACTGACTTTCTGCATTCTGTAAACACTAATACTTAGTTAAAATATTTTCTATGAATATAAGTTTAATATTAGGATCATTATTAACAGAAGTAAACATTTATTTGGGTCTAGGTCTAGGTTACTGGAATTCCCCATGCAATATACCTAGCCTACCTGATATTCCATATTCTATATTATAATTTTAGTAACAGACCTACTAATTTTATCTGAGATTTTATCTAGTAATCATTAGGATCATTCTAGAAGGTTATTTTCCAATAGGTAACATTTTTTTATATTTTAGAAAATGCTAATTGTGACTTGAGGTCATACAGAAGACTATATAATCTTGTTAGTGGAAAAATTAATCATTTGTGCTTTAAGATCTTAGTAAAATCAAATGTATTATCACTGAGTCCAGAAATTCAATTAAGCTGGAATTTTATTGATTCAATTATTTATTTCAAGTGATTCTTCTCTATAAATACAAAGTGCTCTTCCAAAATAACATTCTTGAAAATAGAGACTTAAATTTATAATGAATTTTTCAACATTTCTAGAAAAACAAGATTGTATAATGCTCTACTTGACCTCAGGTCATAATTAGCATTTTCTACTTTAAAAATATTACCTAACGGAAAATTTCAGTTTGGAAGGTTCCAAATGTTTACAAGATAAAATCTTAGTTATTAACAGATTTGTTACTAAAATTATAACATAAAATATAGTAAACAACAGGTAGACCCAGCATTTTGTGGGGGAATTTCCAATGTTCTGGACTATGATTTAGACAAACATGTTTATAAAACCAAAATCAATGATTCAGGTCAGGTAGACATTGAACTTATTTTTGAACAATTATAAACTAATATTTATTATATTATTTTTATCCACTTTGTTTGTTTATTGCCACTAGTATGAAACAGCTTAGTTGCAAAAACTTAGTTGTAAACATTCCTCTCTTTATAAAATCAGTTATTATGAACAACATCATAAGCAGACAGTACTTATGTAATCTTTTACTCAAACCCTTGAGGAATACCATTCCAGAACAAAGAAAAAGGTCATCAGATACATAGAAGAACAATCAACAGACAAATATGATCATCATGTGAAGACTGCATTATATCATTTCTGTCATGTTAGGTTAATTTTACCCTTACCCAGTGCTGGAATAAGCTGTTTAATGTCTCCAGTGAGTTTCTCAGTGCTGTAGTTTTTAACACCACTTGGCTTGTCTGAGTCCCCATACCCTCTCTGATCTATGGCTACCACTCTGTGAAAATAACAAATTAATCAATCAAACAATCAATTTATTGGTCAGCTCAAATGATCAATCAACCAATTTTCTCATCCACTAAGTTAATCATTTACTCACTAAATGAATCTTATCCACTGTAACAATATAATAAATAAAACCAGAAATATATCAACAGCTTATGGACACTGTAGCTACGATGTCGTAGCCCCAACTTGATTTGTTGTGGTAGGAATAAGGGTACTAATATTAGTACTAATGGACACTCCTGCATCCATCTTATTAACACTACCCTTAGTCCTGAGCTTGCTTCAGGGAATGATCCAAGTCAAAATAGGAAATAACTCTGGCAGAATGTATGCATGTATGTTTCATTATACAAGAAAATACAGTTTTTTTTAAAAAAAAGGCAGAGCTCAAATAAAATTGTGTGTAACAACAGATCTGTTGACAATATTGACTACTGATGGATGACACATGCAGGGTCATACTATAAGCTCATTTCACCTTACCATCAAGTTAACTAAAAGCAGCACAATGCTGTACCTCACTTTTTCAGCCAAAGGAAATTACTGTCTGACCAATGATTTTTTTTTTTAAAGGACATACCTATACTCTTTGCTGAATTCCCTCAACTGGTACCTCCAGGAATACCAGAACTCTGGAAAACCATGGACCAGTAACATCAGTGGTTTTTTCTCATCTCCCTTGGCAACATAGTGCAGCCTTACTTCCTGAAACAAATACAACTGATTTCAGTGAGGTAGAAACAAGTGGAAACAGGAATACCATAAAACCATAGTAGAATAATATTAACTGTAAACAAAGGCACACCTTCTAAGAGACTTGTTCTCCTTTTCTACTCCTCATGTGTCATTATGTTTTTTTACATAAATATTTCAGTACTGCCACATGGAACCAGTCACCACATGATTGTCATTTATTATTATTATTACTCCTGATATAAAATGTACCTTAAATTATATGTACAAATTATCTTCTGCAACTTCAGATCTCTGTCTGCTGAGAAAAGAATATGTAACTGTAACTGGTCCAATGCAGGAGCAAATGCAGCTTCTTTTGAAAATGCAAACAAGTGAAAAACCTTGAGGGAATTTATTTCTCCCACAGCCATGGTACTGCTCTCCATTTTATAACATGTTCGATCAGGTCAATAACTGCAAACTGTGTCATGAAGTAAATGTTAGTACTGTGACAACCACATATGTGCATTTACTGTAGACAAGTGGCATTAAAACTAAATTTGTCAAATAATGATGTTTTCTTTCAACCCATAATGTCATATATTTGATAAACCAATTCAAATACAATGGTTTAATTTTGGTCATAACAGACTATAACCAATTCAAATACAATGGTTTAATTTTGGTCATAACAGACTATCACCAATTCAAATACAATAGTTTAATTTTGATCATAACAGACCATCGCCAATTCAAATACAATGGTTTAATTTTGGTCATAACAGACTATCACCAATTCAAATACAATGGTTTAATTTTGATCATAACAGACCATCACCAATTCAAATACAGTGGTTAATTTTGGTCATAACAGACTATCACCAATTCAAATACAATGGTTTAATTTGGTCATAATAGATCATCAATAATTCAAATACATGTACAATGGTTTAAATTTGGTCATAATGGACTATCACCAATTCAAATACAATGGTTTCATTTTGGTCATGACAGACCATCACCAATTCAAATACATGTACGATGGTTTAAATCTGGTCATAACGGACCATCATCAATTCAAATACATGTACAATGGTTTAATTTTGGTTATAATGTACAATCGTCAATTCAAATACAATGGTTTAATTTTGGCCATAACAGACCATGACCAATTCAAATACATGTGCAATGGTTTAATTTTGGTCCTGGAGTCCACAGTAGTATAGCATTTTAATGATGACTATTATAATGAAGGCAATCTGTACTTGGTCCCACATACTAATTTACAGTAAAACTGCTCAGTTGCAAATAAAATCATGAACACAATGCAAAAAAAACCATGCATTCTGCACAATAGTGTTGTGCTCAGTTACATAAAATCACACATTACCAAATTCTATTACATCACTGTAATGTCATATGACATCCTTTTGTTTACACAATGAAGGGAAGTGCTTCCTGGGAGAAATCCAGGAAATAGCACAATCAATCCAGTACAAGTGTTATGAAAAAGGGTATAGGAAACAAACATTTTATCTTCACCATCGCTACTTGACAAACCATTATCTCACAGCATCCATATTTTGCTTGTCCAAGGTTTAACCATGTACTCATGCTGTGTTCTTTTAAAGATTCTGTGATGTTATAAACAGGAATGAACTGTGAAATAGTTCATTCCGGTATAATACGAGTTTCCCCTCAAAAACTTCCCTTTTGCATGTGCAGCAAATTCTGTTTCAGCTCAAAACCATAGGTCTTTTTTTTTTAAAGGGTGCTCTCCCAGGTTGATCTTTGCAGACCATTTAGGGAGGCCCTCCTGCCCTACTTATGTTTGTGTGAATGGTTTTTTTTTAAATGTTATATTATTTTTTTATTATTATTCTTGTTTGCATACATGTATATTTTTCTTAATTTTATTATTTTTTAAAAATTATTTTTACTTATTTTTTAATTTGTATATACAGTGTAATTGGAAATGAATTCTGTTCCAGGCATTTGTCGTCAAACAAAAGGGATGTTTCGTTCATCTCTGCCTCTTGTCTTCTTTTTTGTCTCTTTGCTGCTCTTCTTATCTTTCTCTCTATTTGCATGTTCTGTTGAAATTTATGGCAGTAGTTCCATCTCTATTGTTTCTATTGGTGTTACATATGTGTCATGTTCTTCCATCATGTAATCTCCATATTTTTCATAATCTTCAAAATCTTCTAGATACTTTTCTATTTGATCATGTGTCCATTTGGCTGATTGTAGTTTTTGGTTGTATTGGAGCTGTTTCTTTCTTATTTTGTGTTTCCCTTCTTTGTTATTAGCTGTTTTTGTTTCATGGATTCTACTCTTTGTTTCTCTTGGCTAGCATCTTTATGTTTCTGTATTCCTGTTACTTTCTTTTGTTGTTGTTGTTGTCGATGTCGTGGGCCTTGTTTTTGTTCCAATTGTTGTTGTTCTCCTTGTTGGTGTTTGGGTTTTTTATTTCCTTTATTTATTTTTTGCTGTTTTTGTCTCTCATTCTCTTGTTCCTCATTTTGTTTTTTCTGTTGTTGTAGTTGTTGTATTTGATGCTTCTTTTTATCGTTTTCTTTCTGCTGCTTTTGTAGTTGTTGTTCTTTTCATCGCTCCTCTTTTTCTTGCTGCTGTATTTGTAATTGCTTTTGTTTCCGTTGTTCTTGTTTCTCATTTTCTTGCTGTTGTTGTTGTTGTTTGTGTCTGTTCTGTTTCTTTTGCCGTTTTGAATTTTGCTTTCCCTCTTGTTCCTGATTTGGTTGTTTTGGTTGTAATTGTTGTTGTTGTTTCATTTGTACTGGCAGCTTTTGCTGTTGTTGTTCCTGTTGTCTTGCAGTTGGGGATTTTTCCTTGATCTCTTCGTGGATTTCTGTTGGATTTGTTGGACATTTATGTGGAGTATGTCCAGTTTTTCCGCATCTGTTGCATGTTCGATAGTAGATACAACCCTTGAACCAGGATTTTGTTAAGAAGCCATGTAAATAGAACGCCCTTTTAATCTCTCTTAGCTTTGTCTTTTCTATTACAAGTATCCTGCGTCCATCAAATATTGAAAATCCTGGAACAGTTGCTAGTCTATAGGTTTCCACTTTGAAACCGAATTTTTTCTCAAAGCATTCTACAGTATCCTCTATGGGAATCTCCTTATGGATATCCGACAGGTAGAGTTCCCCTGTCTGTTTCTTAATCTTTCTCAGAATAGGTGTAGGTTTTTTCACAGCTACCATTTCAACCCTGATACTAATTTCTTCATACGGAAGGACTGGTAATTTTCCTCATGGTCTTATAAAGTAACCTCCATATCCCTTTCTGTTTATAGCGTATATTTGATGTATTATATCTGGATTCCTGACTTTCAGCGCTATTAAAACCAGTGATGTATCCGGTATTCTTTCCCTTGGTATGTTGCTCATGTCTAGTTCTCGTGTTCCCTCTTCATAGCCACATTCTCAAAAGGATCCTTCTTCTGTGTCTATTCATTTGATCTTGAAATACTTCTCTAGGTTCTTTACCGAGTTGTAAACTTCCGCCATGTTTTCTCCTAGGTCTTTTATAGGCAAGTCAGAAAACATTGTGTGGTGGTGACTGTGGTGGTGGTGAGTGTGTGTGTGTCTGTGCAAAACAAAGATGAGACAAACTAGTGCTTTCCTTGATACTATGGCCAATTCATGGGTAACCTTGACTGGTTAACTTTGTCACTGAGTATCAATACCAACACTGCAATTATCACATGGTTCCCAATAAACCTTTGCCTGACATAAACCCACCAGTACAGTACACAAATATCTAAGTAGGTCAAGGATAGCTATAGCTGAAGCTTGTCATGCCAGGTGTGGAAAGGTTATAGGAATGCAGCCATATTTAGATAATGCTTGATAAAGTGAAGGGGGGGGGGGGGGTAAACCTTCGGTTAGGAAACCTCCTGGAGTTGAAAACAGACCATAATCTCAAATTCAAAAATGAAACTACTGGTGTTTCATTCATGACAAATGTGAATAAAATTGCAAATTCCAAATGTTGGTAATTTACTCCTAAATTATGATTCCCTATAAATCTTATCATGCAGGTGTACCCTAACACTCCAATGCACTTATATCCCTAAGATGGGGGGGGGGGGGCACTTGATGAAGGGATAGTCCTGCAAGAGGTGTGGGCTAGGTGTTAATAGGGACCTTTATCATATGCAAGGATACCTCCAAGAGCTGGGGACCTTGTTACGGTCATATGTTTAATGGGAGTTTTGATTCCTGGATATCCTCGGGTGGGGGGGGGGAGGGGGATGTCTAGCAGGGCCAGCCTTAGGCTGATTTGGCACAAGTGGGCCCCACACTGACAGGGGCCCAGCGCATTAGTAACTTTTAAAACTATATCCAAAGAGAAAGTAATTTTAAAGTGATGGAAGAAAATTTTAAGTTTAATATCATATAAAACTTGTTCAATAATAGTTTATTTCCAAATGCAGTACTCACACCCCACCCCATGTAAATCTAAAGGACCCCATGAAAATGATTCAAATTGGGCCCAAGTTTGTTAAAGCTGTTCCTGGGTTCTTAAAGACCAACAAGTTGTACTCTGCCACTTTCGTATATTTATTTGACATGATTGTCCTCTCAGAGAAATATAAAAAAGACAGAACAAAATGTTTGTCTTGTGGGTCTTGATCTCTTTTTATTCATTATGGGGTATAGGCTTAATACAGATATACTGGAAGTGAGGGGCCATGATGTAAAAGTATCCCTAGGGTTAGGTGACTTAATGCAGATAATCTGAGGGTTGGGGTATAATGGATGGATTTCTATAATGTGTTAGTCACTTTATCTGTAAGGTAATGTGCCGTGATGCAGAAAATCTGAGGTGGGGTGGGGGTGGCATAATGGATGGATATCCATTGTGCATGGCTTGATGCAGGAATATCCCAAGAGTTCGTGGAGCTTACAGAGATATATAGCTAGCAGAGGGTGGACTGTGCCTATTGCATGGAATCATTGGGTAGATGGCTTGATGCATAGATTTCCATAGTGTGTAGGTGGTGGAAGGAGAGGAGGGTCTTCTTGCAGAGAGACATCAGAGTAGGGTATCATCAACTTTGCCAAACAAAGTAATACTGCAACAATGATTTCATTTTCATGTACAAGTAAAAGCTGAAATGTGACATTTGTCTTTTGTTTTGCTGTAATAATAACATTTAAAATTGCTAAGCCCTTAAAAATTTCTTAATGGTGCCTAAAAATTTTAAATGGCTCATTGGCCTATAAAGAAAGGCCTCTATGCCTAAATCTTTAAATGGCTCCTTGGCCCATAAAGAGAGACCTATATGCATAAAATCTTCAAATGGCACCTTGGCCTATAAAGAGAGGCATCTGTGCCTAAATCTTCACATGGCACCTTGGACTATAAAGAGAGGCCTCCTTGCCTAAATCTTCAAATGGTTCCTTGGCCCATAAAGAGAGATCTATATGCTTTCTAATCAATGGAGAGGCCTGCTGATGTCAATTACTTGTAGCCAAAGCACTTATATTGTCATTTGGGGTACATGTTCCCCTATCCATTCTGAAATGGCCCAATGGTCAAATTTTTTCTCAAACAATGATGGGTACAGACCTTATTCTCAAACACCATTTAAAACTTCAGTAGAACTTAGAAATATGGCTAAGTGAAACATCCATTACCCCATCATTTTCATTTTCAATTAAAATGACTTATTTTCTGCAGTATATGAATTGTTTTTTAAAAAAGGATGGAAAGACACCACAAGCATATGGGCTTTTAAAAAAAGGATGGAAAGACACCACAAGCATATGGACTTTTAAAAAAAGGACGGAAAGACACCACAAGCATATGGGCATTTTAAAAAAAGGATGGAAAGACGCCACAAGCATATGGGCTTTTTAAAAATTTTACTTTTGAATCCCTATCATCTTAGGCTGCATCCATTTTTCATTCAATAAAATGTCACGCATTTCTCCTCTGGGCTACCTTTTGGTCTAAAAACAAAATGGCCTGGCCTGCTTATAATGCACATTATCAAAGCACTGATGTAAAATACATGGCCTTGACTTCATGCACATTATCAAAGCACTGCTGTAAAACAAATGGCCTTGACTTCATGCACATTATCAAAGCACTGCTGTAAAACACATGGCCTTGACTTCATACACATTATCAAAGCACTGCTGTAAAACACATGGCCTTGACTTCATGCACATCATCAAAGCACTGCTATAAAACACATGGCCTTGACTTCAAGCACATTATCAAAGTACTGCTGTAAAACACATGGCCTTGACTTCAAGCACATTATCAAAGCACTGCTGTAAAATACATGGCCTTGACTTCATGCACATTATTAAAGCACTGCTGTAAAATACATGGCCTTGACTTATGCACATCATCAAAGCACTGCTGTAAAACAAATGGCCTTGACTTCATGCATATTATCAAAGCACTGCTGTAAAATACATGGCCTTGACTTAATGCACATTATCAAAGCACTGCTGTAAAACAAATGGCCTTGACTTCAAGGACAAAAGGCTAACATTTAATGAATGAATCATTTTGGCTTATAATGATTCATTCTAATAATGGTTGAACAAAATCCATCAAGTGGTTTAGAAAATATGAGCAAAAGAAGAAACATTAGCCAAAACGTTCATATGCATTTTCAATGGCTAAGACCTTGACTCAAGGACCAAAGGGACAAATGTTTCACAACATTGTCTCGCCTTCATAATGATTCATACCAAGTATGAACAAATTTATCATGGGTTTCATGAAATATAAGTAAATGAAAAAGTATAATCAAAATCTGCAAAGATATAAATAACTGTGACCTTGACCCCAAGCACAGAAGCCGATGAGTAAGTGGCAGAATTAGTTGTCTAAGCTTCATCAAGATTTATCCAAGTACAATAAGAATCTATGAAGGAATTTTGGAAATATATGCAAATTAAAAATTACTATGGTCTCACTTTCCCATTTATGTAGACTTGACAAAAAAAACTGAATTTATTTTCCAAATGCAAATCCAAAAGAAGAGTGGACACAACATAAGCCATCTGTTGTTCTGTGATTAGAAACAAAATATGCCTGCCATGCAAAACCTTCTTTCATTTTTCAGACAATATGATTATTCAAATCTAAATAAATGTCTTCCTTGTCTTAAATGCAAGTCATTCACAAATCTGATGAAGACATAGAACACAAGTTATTCTGCATAAACTATGTGTCTTCTAGTCTGTGACCCTGACCACTTACCTATTCAACCTAAAATCGACCTATTCAACCTAAAATCAACATGCGCTTTTTCTGCCTAAAAGTACAAGCCATAAGTTGATCATAGCTGCAGCATAAAATTAGAGTTATTTAGTGAAAACAATTTTTCTTCTTGGAGTTTCTTTGCCTTGGCATCATTTGACCTTTTAATGTCAAAACAACTGTCTTCTTTGTCTCAAATGAAAGAAATCAACAAAGTTTGGTCAAGGTATGTGTACAGTTCTTGAGACGTTTTATGGAAATTGTTTTTCCTTCTTTCAACTGTTGTAACCTTTACCACTGAATTTTTGGCAACAACATGAACAGGCATCTTTCAAGCAATTCATGATCATAAAGTATGGTCAAAGAACTCAAGACAATGTGGACAGTATCTTTCTTCATAGAATCACTGTAACCTTGATCTTTTGAGCTTAAAATCAATAGATGTCTTTCTTATTTCAAATGAATACCATCTACTAAGTTTGGTTAAAGTATCTGGTACACAAGTCAAGTGAGTCGCTGTGTGTGTGTTTTGTATCTGTAACGAAGGTTTTTTTAAAAATCAGTCATATTGCTAAAATGTATACAGTGTGGCAGTTACACCCCAATTTCATACAATTTAAACATGCATAATAATATCAAAAATAATATTAACAATAACAATAATGTATTTATTCAATAATAAACCCACCCCAACTTTATACAATTTATGTAAATATTTCTTAAGGATATCTTTGGTAATAAGCCCAAACCCTTGACTGATAAGCCCATCCACTCATTTTAAACAATTTTATCATTAGGCTGGCCAATAGGAGAATTACTGTTTACTGTGACAGATCTGAACCGAACTACACTGAGCAAGTTTCAAAGTCTAAATTTCTTCCCTTCACATAGTATTCAAAGTCCATTTAATGTTTTAGTTACAGTGCTATTTATCTGTTTTCACCAATCACACTGTGAAAGTCAACAAGATTAAGAGTGACCTTGCAGTGTACTCTTTCAGTGGAGTATTCATTAATTTAGGTTTAAACCACTAGAATAAAATCTAGAAACAGAAAACAGCAGCCTTTTTGTCCATATACACTTGCTTTAAATGTATATAAAAACATTATTAATGAACAAATACCCTCAATTTAATTTCATTTATTCTTTATTCATTTATATTCATCATCAATTCATTGTACAGTTGACTCAAATTTATTCAGAATGCATGATATATAGACGGACTACAAATGCTGATGTGCCTTTGTAATGAAATTAACATTTGACAAATATGAGAATGATGATTTAAAAAACGTAACAATTACTTTTTTTAAAAACATTATGTTATTTACATTATACGAAGAGAGAAAGAAATTATACTTTAAGTTTCATGTTTCAATTTTTGTGATATTAAGTTTCTAATTATTATATAATGTGTGGACCACAAGGTCATTCATTAATATTATTATTAATCACAAATTTATTATTATTATTATTATTTTTAATCACATATTTGAAATTTTGAATGATATAAATATTATTGGAGCATGAGGAGCAAAATGACCATTTCTGAATTTGTTTTAGATTCTCTCAAAATGAACCTATGGAGGAAACCAGAACAGATGAGATGGCAACAAACCCAAAATCTATAATCTATAATGACAAAGAAAATGCTAGCTTATGGTTACATGCTGGTTGAAATAGTGACTAGTTTGAGAAAAAAAATGACTTTGTGTCGAAGTTACTTCATTCTTCTCTTTTTTATTGATTATTATTATATCATGACATTCTTTCATAAATGAAGTGCCCTGATCTTGTAAAATTTGCCCAACCATGCTGAAGGTGCCCTGGTTAGCAACACTATCATTTGAAATCCTAGATGGAACACTGATATATATATATATATATATATATATATATATATATATATATATATATATATATATGCATATGTGTGTGTGTGTAGATAATCAAACTTTACTGCATAATTTATGATAATATGCCCATATAATTTTTTCCGATATATAACACTAGTAATAACACCTCATGACATTACAGATGACACCATGATGACATGAAAAGGAAAGGTGTACTGACAAAAGGCATCCATTTGTTTTTCAAAGTCATTTCACTACAACATTCTTTAATGAATTTGTATTGTCATGAAAGGAAAAACATACCAAAAGAGGCATCCACATGTTTTTCAAAGACATTTCACTACATTATTCTTTGTTGGATTTGTACTGTTATGAAAGGAAAAACATACCAAAAGAGGCATCCAAATGTTTTTCAAAGACATTTCACTACAGAATTCTTTATTGGATTTGTATTGTTCATCCACATTAGTGGACAACAAAAATTACCCAAACAAATAACCTCAAGTCAAAATCCCTGATGGGATTACCTGGTTTACTACATCTTTTGTCTGGATTAGCAAAGTCTTTTCATTGACAAAAAGAGAGCCATGCATGAGGTTCATCATACTACTTTGATCTTACGCATACTGGACATATGACTTGAAATGATCAAAGAAAATATACATATAATAAATTGAAAAGGCTGGTAGTACAAAGCACAGGAAAAATACACAAGATGAATTGCGAATGCTGAGTACAAGATGAATAATGAGACTAGAATAAGTACAAAGATTTAACAAAATCCCACTAGAGCAAAGAATCGGTTTCTTTTTAAAATTTTATTTCTAAAACTCCACCAACACTTAACAAAGTCCACAAATATTTAAACATATTCTGAAATAACCCCTACAAACAATACAATTGAACACATGCACAAATGCTTTTACACTGCATTAATAATGCATTAAGACCACAGTGAGTAGTGGCCACAGACTTTATAGATTAATAACCTAACCAATTTCAACATGTTTAACGGGTCAAATCAAGGAAATATGTGAATGTTTGGGAATTTTAATTAAAAAAATTGCTGCAATATTAAAGATAAAATATATTGTCAAATCTAGTGGGATACTATTAAATAGTTTTTCCTATTTGTAATTAACATAATGTCATATATGTACTACCAACTGTTACTTCATTACAATGTATAGTTTTTGCTGTGCTGATTTGAAATCAAGATTCAAATAAACGGTGTAACCGTAATGAACACAAAAATTAAATGCACACAAATTTACAGTGGCCTGCCGAGTTAAAAGACAAAAGAAACTGTTATAAGAACTTAAAGAAACGGCTTCTAAAGTGCTATATTCACGAAGTCACAATTTTGCACTTTCGTCGATCATACTTTACCTCGAGGTGTACGAAGTCATGAGATCCCAAGTCCGGATCGTTTAGACATGTTGGCATAACATCTCTTTTCTTTAAAAGATCTGTCACAAATGTTCTTGGTCCCTTGATAAAAGAGAGCAAAAGATGAAGTAAAACCCATAATGAATACCAAAGTCCGAAGAAGCAAGCAACAGCGAACTGAAAGTAATGCAACAGCCCCATTTTTTTAGCATCCGTTCTTTCTTCTTCTATGATATTATGCGAGTGATCCGAACATGCATATCTGGTTTCATCATGGTAACATTGCGCAGCAATAATCTACGAAATTACCGTAGTCACTCGAGCATATGCTCCCAGATGGTGGAAGTGACTCATTTAATCCCATTATTGCAATAATTTTCTCATATCGATACATATGCAAGTATTCGCAATTTATGCAAAATTTTACTTGTTTTCTTTTTGGAATCAATCTTTTTTTTTTTCAAATTTAGTATTATACTTCAGCAGCAGAGAGACTGGGCCCACCAACTATTTCGTCCAACAGGACCATCTATCGAAAACTTTTCTGATAGAAGGTCTTATTTCACAAAAATAACCCTTCTATCCGGAAACTATGATGACTAAATCCTCTTTTCTGGCTAGAAGGGTTATTTCGACAAAGATAACTCACTATGAAAAATATTTCTTAACGTGGTGACGTCGACGACGACGTTGGCGGCTCAGTCTCTCTGCTGCTAGCGATGTAAAATATTTTAGGATTTCTGTTGTGAATTAAAAATTTAAGTTAACAATAATGGCCAACATCGGAGAAGCACATTCTGCTAGACTAGCTCGAGAGCGACTAGAAGCAATAAAAAAATTTCTTCCTGTTCGTGATAGTGTCAGAGAAAAATTACAAGCACGGCAGCAGGCACAAGTTGAATTTGCAATAGGTGCAGAAGAATTATTTAAACCCGTAACAACAGCTACTGAAAAAGCTGCAGTGGTCACTGAGCGAGCTTTACTGGGAGAACCTAAGACTTATGAAGAGGTGGTGGATGTGGAGGAGCGGGAGAAGAAAAGAAAAGAACAAGAAGAACAACGAAGACAAGGTATTCTTCCAGTGTTACAAAAAACCGCTAAGCGAGCCAAACAAGCAAAAAAGATTTTACGAGATCTTCCAACTGATATAGCTGCAGCTCAACCTCCGCCCGTCGGCGAAGAAATACTTGAAGGTATTGGGCAAATTCGTACTGAACTCGCGTCCAAACCAATAAAGGAAAATATTGGACTGATTGCAAAATTTAGGGAGGGTTTTGCTGAAGATATTAAAAATACTCCAAGAGAAGAATTGCCCAGAAAAATATTAATTGGTATGTTTAAAAAATCTAGTATCTTAAAACCCGGTTTTGAAAACGTAAATGATGATAATTTTATTAAATGGATATATCGTATATATAAAAACAAAAAACAAGCCAGAGATGATGATTTAGAATACAGAGGTCTCCTTGAAGAAGTAAAAAGAGTTTATAACGAACAGTTAAAACAACTAGAATCCTCCCAGCAGAAACCTTCTACACCTTTGCAACAATAACGGCGGAGGATAATAGATACTGACCTAGTCCCGTTAAGTGAATATGAGGTTGCATCTGAACAAAGTCCACGTCGTCAAAAATCCGAGCCAACTAGGTCGCCGATAATTGGTTTAACAACATCTCCTGAAAGTTTACCGCAAGATGTTTTAGCCCCAAGAATTGTAGGACAACAACCAAAAACTGGAACGGGTTTAAATATTTGTCCTGATAATATCATCAATGATGTATCACGGCTAGAAGTTCTCATAGGAGGAAAACGAGCCGGAAATAACTCTCCAGAAATAATTAATGAAGCGGCTGATATCTGTCAGCGACTATTTCGCGGCGGCATCATGGATACTCACATCTATCGAGAATTTATTGATGAACTCGTCGATAGCGACTGAAGTCGCCGCGATTAGAGAAATAACAATTAAATAAAATGATAGTACACAATTCTCAACGTAGACCAGTCATGGTCAGAGTGGTAAATTCACGACTACCAGTATACAGGATGACTTATGGAAACGGATTCGGCGATGTTGTTACGGGTTTATTTGCGGGAATGGCACCTAAAGCAATACCGATCGTAAAACAATTAGGCATGAAAGCCATTGATGTTATTAAAGATAAAGCTATTGACGCTGCTGGTAGCGCTGCCGGTAAGGCATTCACGGCGATCAAGGGCAGACTAGCACGACTGATACGCAGAAAACCTCCACCGGTAAAATTACCAGCCACCGCAGACATGCCAGCGGATGTCAGTAAAGTAATAAACGAAGCCTCAAATCAAAAGCTAGCCGCGCTAGTCAACGAAATTCCTGAACAAATAAACACAAGTTTGGTCGCGGGAAGTGGTCTTCGTTTTAGACGATAACTTTTACAATAAAATGTACAAACGGGAATCCGATCCAGCATTCGACATAGACGAACCGGTTCCTAAAAATGAATCGGTGCGTGATTATCAGTATTATTCGTATGAAGCACGAGATCCAAACGGACGAAGACGAATTGAACTTCAGGTTCAGGATACAAGTAGATATTTCCTGCCTGCTGAAGCATTTATTGAGGTAGAAGGTGAAATTATAAAAACCGATGACACAGAATACGGACCCAATGTTAAAGTCGGTTTTGTCAACAACGGAATTATGGCCTTGTTTAGTAGCGCTATTTATATGATTGATGGAAAAAATATCGAATCGATTCAGAATGATGTCGATGTTGCCACAACAATAATTGGTCTGGCAAGATATTCTGATGATTATACAAGATCAGCTGGTCCATCAATGATGTTTGCCAAGGACGCATCTAATTTTCCTAACAGTGATCATTTTATTATTAGACGACCAAAAAACCGTGCTGCTCCTAATCCTGCTGATATCGATGTGGAAGACATGATTATTAGCGCTAATACAGAATTTAATTTAGGTTTCGCTGCACGTAGACAAATGTTGAAAGGTAATCGTAGAAATTTTTCTTGTGCGATTCCGCTGTCTCATATCTTTGGATTTTGCCGGCATGTCAGAAAGGTAATTTTCGGAGCAAAACATACAGTCGTGCTTGTTAGAAAAGGCGACGACAATGATGCGCTATGGCGACCTAAAGGTGATGCTGGTAAAGTAAAAATAACAAAACTATCACTGTGGATGCCGGTATTGTCCCCTGCACTTGCCCAAGAACAGCGACTGCTTTCTTTCATGGATCAAGGTGGCAAAACGCTGCTATCGTGGCTTACAACAACCACAGATAGTTTTCAAAGTGCTGTCATTGGTACATTCACATGGCATATAGCATCACAGCAGGGGGTTTCAATGCCGCGACATATTTTCATTGCTTTTCAGGATGTTAGACGAATAGGTGATCAAACACGTTCGCATATGATATTTGATCAACTTGGTATCACTGACGTTTCTCTGAAAATAAACGGGCATCAAGAACCAGCTGAAAATATACAATTAGATTTTGGTAATAATCATGTTGCACGTGCATATCAACGATTGACAAAGTATCTAGCGCGTGATCTAAATATCGACACTGGTTTGCAAATATCGCAATTGGATTTTATATCTAATTATCCAATCTATTATTTCTCGCTGGAGCATCTTGATTTAACCAGACAGTCTGTCGTTGATATTCACTTCAGGGCTACCGTAGATAGAGACCTAACAGCAGCAGGAGCTATAGCTAATTACAGAGCCGTCGCGGTTATATTATCCGATAAAGCAATGCTGCTTGAAGGTGTTGGCGGACGAATGAGAGTCATCGATGCTCCCGTGGTAAATATGTAGTTTTCGAAAACATGTCAATTAGATCAATCTCTGATAAATAAAACGTCATATCGTCACGCTAACGTCGCTCTGACCCCTGGTCAGATCAACAAATTAAAATCAAAGCAAGCATCAGCGTCTGGAACGTCAATAACACTTAAACACGGACAACTTAGTGGTGGTCAAAATAAATTATCGGTTACTCAAACACAACTTAACCAAATTAATAAAGCCAGACGATAAGGTCACGGAATCAGACTTGATTTTACTGCCACAGCTGTCCGTGACATGGTTAAGTCCGGTGGAATATTTCCACTTATTCCAATACTTGCCGCAACGCTAGCACCAGCAGCAGCCGCAGCAGCAAAGGCAGCAGCGTTAGGAGCAGTTGGAACCGCAGCAGGAATGGCACTTAAGAAAGCAGTCGGAAAAGGATATAACAAACGAGGAGGAAATATATCACAAATAGCACCAGCTCTAGCAAGAGTAAGAGCAGCATTAGCATCAGCAGCATTAGCACCATCGACTGTTAAACGATATTCTTCGCTGGCAGAAGCAGACCCCACTACGAGACAGATGGTTGAAGCGGCACCAGCAATGTTAAGAAAAGCTTTTAGTAGTCCTGCTGCTCGATCCATGTTTCCACTGTCCGCATTAATGTCAAGAAAATCGGGATCAGGATATAAAAAAAAACAGGCCGCGGTCTCAGACTCCCAGGAACTCCGGCGTCATGGTATCCAAAACGGTTTTAAAAACGCTTCCAGCGAGCAATTTTGATTTGCTTGATGCTGTTAAACAATTGCGTATAAAGAACTTCAGAGGTGTATTTATGCGAGATGAATTACCAGCACGACCGAATAGCACAGAAACAGGAATTATTAATCTCGACAACAAGGAAGGTCCTGGAACTCACTGGGTTGCTTACGCGATCGATCCACGTGGAATTATCTATTTTGACTCGTACGGGCTAGCACCACCAGTTGAGTTTCTCAGGTACGTCCAAAGATTTTCCAACATTCCAGTTTGGCAGTCAACGTTACCAACACAAACACTGATTGATCCTCCCATTTGTGGTCGTGAAGTATTAAATGTTCTTGCCGCGATAACAAAACACCCAAAAACTCCTCCGCACAAAGTCGTGCATGAATACACCACAGATGTGATTTCCAAATTTAAACAACCCCATAATTGATAATGGTTGATATTTACGGAAGATCAAGCAGAACCAAGGAAAAAAAAGGAAGATATTGATTTATCAGCGTATGCGACCAAAGATGAAATTGATAATCTTTTAACGTTAACCGGGATAGACCCAGATGAGGTTGTTATTTTTCAGGACAGGCACGGCAAACTAAAAGCCAGTAACATTAAGTGGAATGACATAATTCGCAGGGTTATTGGAGCTACCACAGACAACATCGTTGTATTCACTGACAGCGGCAGAATCAGAGATTCGCTGATATCAATCGCGGCGCTTCGAGATGATGCACGAAAAATCGCAGAAGGACGTGTAGCGAAGACCGGTGATACAATGACAGGTGAACTCAACATGAACGGAAATAAAATAACTGTGTTAGCGGATCCGGAAGGTCCCGAAGATGCCGCAAACAAACAATACGTAGACACCATTGACGGTAAACTAACCACGTTGCGGGCAGAGTATGATGTTCACGTGAGCGTGTATACAAGACTTCGAAGAAACTTCGCAAAAACTGATGAGGCCGTGGATAAGTTCTTTGGTGTTCCTCCGGTCATCGACATGAAACTTTCTGAAATCATACCAAATCTTACCGGTAACACCAACGATATCAACAAGATTAATACCCGGTTAGGTGTAGTCAGAACAGAAAAAAGTTTTTCAGATCAAATCGCGTTGATAGAAAATAACATTAACACGATCAAACAAACACAGCAAAACATCGTAGCGGGAATTCCTGAGATCGTTAACAAAACCAGTCTGATTAAAGTCCCCACTGGAGTTACCCCGGGACATATCACCAACATCGTATTCACGGTATCATCGGGATTCGCAACATGGTCCCGACAAAATAATACTATCAAATATACAGCAACAGCCACTGGCGTGTACAGGTTGTCTGTGTTTTCCGCCGCTAAGTTTGAAATCTTCACAACGTTTCCATGGAGACATTCCACCGACAGGTTTTCCGGGGTTGTAACTGTAATATTAAACAGCGGAACCGAAGAAATATTTATACTGGAAGCCGCAGACAAGAAATTAACCGCAACATCCTACTGGTGGTGTTTGGAATTCGTCGCAGAAACACCTCAATTGGTTACGTAAATAATAATAAAAATGAAATCAGCATCAACGACAACATTAGACGCTCAGCAATACCGGTATGATCAGGTACGCGAATGGCAGTCAACGCTGAAAAACACTATTGAGAAATGCGTAACAAAAATAAAAAAATACAAACGGCGTGTGACCGCGTTAGACATGATAGTGTATTCGGTATCCGCGGTAGTTGCATCCACGGGTGTGCTATTGTCTGCGTTAACTCCGGTAACGACCGCAATCGCGATCACAATCACAATTTCAGCATCAACGACGATTACAGGAGTTGCTAATATTATCGCGAAAAAAATATTCTCGTGCGCGCTAGCAAAATTACACGAGTATGAGCGGCTAAACAACGCGGCCAACAGAGCATACTTGAAATTGTCCTCGTTGATATCATCCAGCCTTGACGATACAACAATATCAGATTCTGAATTCACGTTGATGTCCAGCATATACAACGATTACGAGCGTGCAAAGAATTTTAATTTGAAAACGATGAAGATAAATAATGACGGAGATACTTCAGCATCGAGCGCTGCTCGACATAGCCGCAAATACAACTCCGGTAAGGACCACAATGATATCAATATCCTCGACGCAACCAGAATTCGATATTAATTTTCCAACTGCAATTCCAGTTACCGAAATAGCGTTGGCACAATTACGAGTATATCACAGTTGGCCCAACATCAGGTCGAGATCATTTCACGGACAGTTGTCCAATAATTCATTTGTATTTTCGTATCAGAATAAACCTGACGGCACACCAGATTGGAGCACTATCACGCTACCAACAGGGTCTTATCAGATCGAAGAAATCAACAAGGAAATACGACGTCAAATAAAACGAATTACCACCAAGGAAGCAAAAATATCAATCACCGCACACGAGCCAACGTTGTCCACGGTCATCGAAATCTCAACGCCTGGTTACCACGTAGACATTTATAACAGTTCAATTAGAACAGTATTAGGATGGCCTGAAAAACCACCAGCGATACCACCACCACCTGCACCCGAAAAGTCCGATTATATCACTGACGAAGGAATAGAATATTATTCCCCGGAGGAGGTTGAAAAAGAAGATAAACGTATCATCCCGGCAATAACTTATGTAACTGGTTATAATCCAGGATTTCATTTTCATTATGGCCAGGGGGGAAGAAGAATCGGTTGGGAGGTGATATACAGTGCGTTCAATTTTAATGTTTTTTATTCGAAGGAGGGGATTACTGAACTATTTAATTATTATCATGAATTGCACAATCAACGACTAGCGATTCTACGTTCGCGTTTTCAATCACATATCAGCGATATAACAGGTTCCGGTGATGATATCATCAGCGAAATAAAAAAATTAAATAGAATCGCAAGTTACATGGACACACTGAACGACAGAGTAGTTGAAATCATGGTCGATTCGATCAAGTACGAAAAAGACGAAATAAGAAGAGATGAAGAAAGGGTAGCAGACCTGAAGTCGTTATTTGATCAGTATGGAACCAGACAACCTGAGTTCGAAATTCTTACAAAAAAATAAAAAACGAAGCAGACCTACGTGCTCTCCGAGAAGCATTAGTTAAACTTAACATCAACGAAAATGAACTTGCAAATTATAAATTTCCAGGATACGTTCCCACGGCTGAGTTAAAAAAATCAGTTACTGATGTCATCGATGAATACTTCCCGTATATTCTTGCCGCGCACAACAAGCGAATATTACCACCGCCAACTATCCTCAGACACGATAATTCCACCAGCGGTGATGGCAGACATATTTCTCCGGGAATCGTAAATATCACTGATGTCGTCGCGGTCAATCTTGTAATCGATGGCAGTTACAACATAGACACAACAATATCAAATCAAGCCCAGCAAGGGTTTATACTGTATTCATTTACTCCTAAAGAACCACCTGGATTTTTGATTGTGCAAGAGCCAATCAATCCAGTATTTCTGCGGTGTCATAACCCGACGCTGACAAGGATAAATTTTAAAGTCACTGACCAACAGGGTAGACTTTTGGACCTACGTGGCGAGACTGTTAGTATTAATCTGCTGGTGAAGTCGTAAAAAATCTTCGATTTTTTCAAGGACTTTCAATTAGCGATATCATATCATAATAATGTCCAAAAAATCTTCGAATTACCAGAAGTATGATGATGATGATGAAGATGAAAATGTCTCCGACATTTTCACTGACAGTTCTGACGCTAGCGTAGAAACACAATATGTTTGTGAATCACAAAGTGATTCTGACAGTGATTTTGTTGTCAGTGATGAAGATGTCTCTGACAGTGATTTCGCTGACAGTGACAGTGAAACACAAAGTGTTTCTGAATCACAAAGTGATTCCGATGATAGCACTGTCAGCGACATCACCATCAGCGACAGCACTGTCGTAATAAATTATATTAAATGAACGCGAATAACATAGCAAATGTATCAACACGTGAAATGTTTAATACACAACAAAAGCGCGCTTGAAGAATTCATCCGAAAAATATTTACCGGAAATCATTTCCCGGGCGTTGTTAAAATAATCATCGATAAGTACGGCAATGATGATTTTTTACTGACAGATTTTCAGCTGAAGCAACTCCGCGAAAACAATATCACGATGATTACTTGTGACGCAGACCAAATCCTCAATGTTGTTCACTCGTGCATTTCACGGGATCATCTCGATAAAATACTGCAGTAGAAATGTCCTTGACATTTCCATCCTTTAGGATTTTTAAAAATGTCCTTGACATTTCCATCCTTTGACATTACCATCCTTTGAAAATATTTTACTTTATACACATTTTTTTTGCAACAGACCAAAGTCACGGATTCATAACGGTATTTTGCTATGAAAATCAACGAAATCGGACAGTTGCACAATTTGGACGGTAAAAAAAATATTACTTTTTTTTTACTTCCTTGACAGTGTCAAGGATTTCACTTCCAAGTAAAATGCAATCAAGGTGAGGTATTTACTTCCCCTTGACTTCGTCAACGTGACTGACTTCGTCATCCGTGACGAAGCTATCATTGCTTTCATCGCTGACGAAGTCAGCGGACATACAATGCTTTAATTTTCTGACCCGATTATTAATTATCTTCTTTGTTTCATACTCGGCTGCCAGTGCCAGCCTGATCTTTTGATTGCACGAGACAGTGGAACAAATTCATTTATTTGTGTCTCCGCTACGCTGGCTAGCGATTTATACAAATTATTTTGAATCATCTTTATGAATCGATATTGAGCAGGAAGAATATAACGCCCTGCACATTTAGCTTCGTATAATGATTCAAAATCTGACAGAATAGTTTCAACATTTAGTAATATTTTAAATCCTTGTTTTTCTAATTTTTTAATAGCATCAATCACATTATTGATATTTTCTTGATTCATATTTATATATATTTTTATATCTTTAAATATTTAAAATAAAAAAACATCACATCTCCTTTGAGTCTCTAGGGTGTCTTATGACATCCTACCAAACTCAGGAGGGGCGGAAACACTACCCCCGATGAGCTCCTAAACTGCCAAATAACAGTCTAGAAAGCCCAGAGGGTGTGTTTGCGAACGACGAGACATTCCCCATTTGTGAACCTCCTAGCTTACCATTTGATATGCTAGCAAGGCTCATATGGGGACAACACATAACACATAGTATTTACATCTATAAAGCTTCTAAATTGCCACCGCATTTTAGCAAGCTTACACAGTAGTATAACTTATCTTAAGACGGCACAAACATGTAGTATTTACAGTAGAAGCATAAAAGGTTACCCCGAAACGGGGCGATAACGGAGAAAGTTGTGCAACTTCGTTGGGTTTCGAAACCCCAATATGATATCAGGACGATATTGTATATAAACTGACTGATACTTGAAAGTTCAGAAACAGCTCAGCGTGATTTGTTTAAAACGTATTTTCTTAAATATGATCGTGTGGAAACCACAGATGAGCCATAAACCCGAACAAGTGTAATAAAATAGTGATATTGTCTGTGAAAAAAAAAAGATAAATACACGTTTGCCTGATAAAATCCGGAAGATAAAATCATTCTTGCGCTGTCACCTTGACTTGTCAAGGGAAGTTATTTACTTCCTTGTGCAGAAAATCGTCTGCTCGTACCTGTCACCTTGACTTGTCAAGGGGGAAATAATTGTATCATTGACTTTCACGCAGTCGCTGCAGAGTTATCTCCGTTTGGAAAATTCTCGGATTACAGTAAATTACCTAACAATAACGAAATATATTCCAGCTATCAAACCTATTTGAAAAAGTTGATTTGATAACATTTTCTGCGACACGTTGAACCGAACGCGGTTCAATACCAAAATACTTCGCAGCTAAGTTCATTGAGCGAAATATATTTTCTTTATTAGTATTTTTATTGAGAGATCTGACAGCTCTTCTTGTAACGCTCTTAAATTTACCAGTGCCACCTCGTGCAGAATTCTCGCTCTGTGTTATGGATTGTAAATTCTGAAGAGAGTTATTAAGTTTATTACCATCTTTGTGATCAGTTACAAGACCTTTTTTGATCTCTCCGTTAAATACCTCAAACACAAACCTGTGATTATAATAACATTTCTTTCCAACCATAAACATTAAATAACCAGTATTATTAACAGCACCAACTGTTTTTTTTTAATCTACAGTGTCTCACTATTCCCTCGCGAGATGCTTCATAATTCTTGATTGTGGGATGTGGGACAAATTTTTGGCTCATTTATATAATAATATATTTGTCTAATTTATAATTTGTCTGAAAACCTAGTTATATAATCACTTTCGGATTTTAGCGCGTCTCCGTTATTTTTTTATTGTAATATCGCTTGAGTTCCCGGTATCGTTTCCCCCCACACCCCGCACATAATTGTGTTTTACCCCTGACACCAATGCCACATCGCAGGCAACGAATAGGTCCTGTGCTTCCTCGTTTAATGCTCTGTATATGTTCACCGCAGAATTCTTTCCTGCAGGGCTTACCACAGACTGTTACGGATCCAACTTTTAACCACTTGCAGTTGTTCATTGTATATATAATATTTTCATATTTAAATATTTGTCTTAAATATAATAATGGAGGAGTTTTCGAAATTATCCGCAGTTGGCGCTGGTAGATTCGATCTTGACAGGCTAAACCCGGATTCACGACGACGGCATCTAACTGATCTGTTTAATATTATCAACGAGGGTAAAAAAGAATTTCGCGACGACGGCGCATCTCATGCATGGTCGACATTTAAAATTATCCGCGACGTTGACGATGTCAGTGATGAGGCCACCATCTATGCTACAATGACTGATGCCCGAGCAAAAACAATTATTGATTATATTGATTTTCATCAACGTGAAAAGAAATATTTTTTCAGAATAAAATTTATTGTCAACGTTGAAGACGATACGTGGATTATCCGTGACAAACTTGACCCTGTTCTTGCTAACGGAAAGACCGCTCTGTTAAGTAGCAATTCCAAACCAGGAATGCTGACCGGGATTGATATACCATATTACGCTCGAGCATATCCTGTAACCGCAGTCATTTATGGAATATATCCTGTTAAAAAACCAAAAATTGATAAACTCACCCCGATGCGAATGACTGCGTCATTTACTTCGACGGTGTTGAATTGTGTAGCCGAGCGAGTAATGGAACATTTTAAAAACGCAAAACGAGGAAACGGTTTAACCGATCTGCGACGTGAAAAAATAACAGCCTGGGGCGATTCGGTTAAAGATACCGGGGCAACAATAAATGATGTTGCTGTGCTATCAAGTAAATTAAAATGCTCAATAACAGTAAAAACACTAACCGGAGAAATATTATACAGTTCGAAGCATTATAAAAAGTCAGGAACACCGATTGAAATTATTGATCATAATTCGCACGCGTGGACTGATGCAGTTACAATATTTCCACGAGACCGTGTTGTCAAGTTTTATTCTGGAAACATATACGAGGTTATTTACGCGCTGAGTAAAACCGACCCTGTGTCGGTGTGGTTATTTAGGAGCTCTGAAGATGGCGACTATGATCAATTTGTGAGACCCAACGGAGAATTATACAGAACAGAATCGTTGCACCAACAAATGAAAAAACTCGCAAAAACGTATATGAGAAATGCTAGCGATGAGCAGTTATTGGTTAATTGTTTTACAGTTCCAAGTGTTGCCGCTCACGCCGCCAGAGAAAGAAATTCGTGGAGACCAACCCGAAGTCAGTTTCTTTCAGATATACAATTAAGTTGTGTCGAGTATGGTCATGGCGGGTTATGGAATACCCGATATGACTACCGGGATATGATTTCCGTGGATATGATTGCCTGCTACCCAGGAAGCTTTCTCGGGAACGGCGAGTGCCGCGAATACTTTGCGCGGTTTGGACACCCCACGAACTCGATGACACGAGTCGCCGTAAACGGCAGTTTACCCGACGATGACCTGACAGGATTTGCTCATGTGATTTCGTTTGAATTCGCCACGGGACTTCATCCGATTTGTTATGTTTGGTTTGGCAGACACTTCGTCGAAAAGCGCTGGGTACCAATAGTGTTATTGCGATATATGCTTGACAGCGGCATACTGGTATCGTTGACCGTCAGTGAAGCAATCATATGTTATCGACCGCAGACATCAGTTTGGTTACCAACACCGGAGCGTGTCAGTGTAGATGAAGTTATCGGCGAGTATGCACGAGAGTGTCCAAATTCCCCGATGGATGTCATTGTCAGTGAGGCTCGTAAAATTCTTAAGATCAAACTCAAAAACAGTGAAAGCACAGCGAAAGATCTTGGACGAAGAATAATCGGTAGATTTACTCAGGGTGCAGCATTTGATCATAAAATGCATCACTCGTGGTTGATTATCGATGAAGCTGAATTGGATTTTATAATCGCCGACGCGGTTGCCAGAAACATATTTTGTAACAGGGAGGATGTGTTCTTGTCCGACGGGAAAAAGTTGGGCACAATTGTAAGTTATATCGACGGAGAATCGCCTCAATACACACATTTGAGATCTTCAATGCTGGCTTATGTTTCTATAAATTTGTTATCGATGGTAAATCGATTTCCTGACCCATACCATACCGGTATGGCAGTAAGAGTTGCCACGGATTCATTTTACATCAACAAGAAATATTCAGAATCACTGACCGATATAATGAAATTCTGCGGCGGAGATGAATGGGGTTCGTGGAGAATAAAAGCCGAGATGTTGCACGAGTATTGTGAATCCGCTGATGTTGCAATCGAGGATGATTATTATAAATCAACAATGCCAGAAATATCTTCCGCACCGTCTGTGGATGATCCAATCACCAGACACAAAACTGTTTATTTGAACGGGTCGGGAGGGTCTGGTAAAACAACTCGAGCGATTGAATTATTTCGAAATTCAGATATGATTGTGCTAACACCTACACACAGGCTTGCCAGAGAGATGAAACAGCGAGGAGTCAATTCTTGTACTTATCACAGCTTTTTCAAATACAGCGGCGGTGTGTGGACGCCAGATCGAATGGGAACAAAATATATCAATGATATAATAATTTGGGATGAGATATGTACGGTGCCGCTGGAAACGTTAAAAACATTTCTTGATTGGCTGTTAACGAAAAATACTGCAGTCGTTATGTGCGGCGATCACGGTCAACCACCTCCGTTTGTCGGCGCATCTCCGCATGATTGGCTGAGGAATTTTGTTGATTATCACGAAGAAGTGTCTGATGATTACCGAGCACTTGATGCAACGCTGAAAGAATTTAAAACATTAATCAAGATACAACCGAATAAAATTCAATGTGAAATTATGCTCGAGATGATTCTTGAAACTTCGATGAGTGACTTTTTACGCGTGTGGAAACCAAACGATTTGATAGTGGCGAGTAGAAAGATAGTCAGAGACACACTTCAACAACAGCTATTTCGGTTACAAAAAATAAAGTTTCCAATGCTGCCAACGCCGTTATGTTATAGACCAGCTGATACGCGGTTACAAAATATAGATGTTAATATTCCAGGAAAGACAGAGAAACAGAATTTAGTATTGAATGATATTGTGTTAGTTGACATCAATGCTGTCGAGGATGCACTAGCGATGAATAAATCCCCGTGGACGCTAGGATACGCTATGACCATTCATTGTTCTCAAGGACTGACTATCTCTGATACAACTGTCTGGATCGTTGATGATCGAATCGAATGGTCGAACTTAGTCTGCTTGGCTGTGTCCAGAGTCAGAAGATATCTCAACTGCGAAGAATTGTCTTGGATGAATCCTTCGATTTTGAGTCAATAGCTGATAGCGATGAAAACAACAGCATCACCGATGATGATGTAATAAGAAAAAAATTAGCCGGTTACAAACAGAGTGACAAAAAAATAATCGCGATTTTGATCTTGATGTTGACTTCGTTGTTGCGCTGAAACAACAACAGAATAATCACTGCGCGAGCTGTAATTGTATAATGCTATGGCAGTATTCGAATAAAAATTCAAGACAACTAACCGTAGACAGAAAAGATAACAGTCGTGGTCATACACGTGATAATGTCATGTTGACCTGTCTTGAGAGTAATCGACGTCGGGGTGCCAGCGCTAGTTAAGTCACTTCAGTGATTTTGGCGGCAATTGTGTGTCCTCGGGAATTACCTGAAGTTGCTCACGGGTGAATCCGCGTTGAGGAGCAGTTGAATCCAACCTGTAGATTGCTGGTCTGCCAGTGGATCTTGTCACGGTGGATATCTTATGTGTGGTAACACTCCAGATGGGATCAGTCGCTCTTCGTTTACCACCTTCAAGTTCACCTGGTTCATATAAATATCTAACTGTGACATTACCCAGTATTTGCTGTTTTTCTTTCTTTCGTTGTAGTGGTATATTTTTTTTCGTGATCGCGATGACAGGTTTCATGTTGGTTGTTCGAGTTATTTCATTATTTAGCGCAGTTATCACACCTGGTAATCTTGCAACCCATTCGCGCGATCTCGTATCCTGAATGAATTCCTTCGCGTATTGATATCCAAATAACAGCTCAGCAAGTGTTCGATTGAATCGCTCAACAATTGCCTGATCACGGTGAATTTCAGTGTGTCCTCGTCGTATGGTGACGTTATGTTGTTTCATCAACGATGATACTGCGCCTTGAAATTCTTTGCCAGGATCAACTTGTAATAAATTTGGCCATCGCAGAGGTCCTCGTTGATAAATTCTTTCAAACGCAGAAGCAACCTCAGATGCTGTTTTAGTTGTTAACGGTTCCGCATCCTTGTATCTACTGGCAACATCAACTATGGTTAACGCGTACTTGTATGTGCGTCTTCGGATAGTATCATGTGGCAGAAATAATATATCAGCCTGATGAACCTCATTTGGTACACTAACATCGAAATGCGCGAAGTGAATTTGTTTAGGGCGCGGTAGATAAATTTGCCATATTGCCTGTCGGGATAACCAATTTTTGGCAGTAACCGCCGTAACTTTTGCTGCATCAGCGAGTTTACTGATTGCTGAATTACCTCTCCAATATCCGCTTGGGGAATAATAAATCGACTCTATTATATACCAGCACCTAGTGCTAATTTACCTTTCATTGCGGATTTTATCAACCAGGATGCTAACCTTTCGCTGAGAGATTTATCAGGGATGGCATCTAACGCATGAATTAATTTCACGTCCGCGAGATGGCGCTGTTGCAAATCCTTGCTCCGGTAAGCTACATCATGAGCATGACACGCGCTATCAATAGCGTTTATCGGATACTCACCGGGGTTTGGTTGATCCTGAGCATCAAGTCTGATATCAAGTCGGGTTCCTGGACCACAGTAATTATATCCTGGAAGATGTTTTTCTCCTGGATATTTAGCCCACGGAGCTCCTGGCAGCACTGTTAACTTGCTGCGATATCACCCCCCTTCTTTTTAAATAAATCTAAACTTTTTTGTGCCACATCGTTCACACTTGCCCGTGAGCGCTTGTCGATTATTTTTTGTTGTAATTGTTGTTGTATCCCCAGCTGGGGTATGTGCTCCGCATTTCACACAATATAAATCCATATTTATTTTATGATATATCTAATGGAGATCACTGACTTTTCCGCGACAAAGCGACGAGAGCCAATCAAACATAACTCAGTGCTACCAAATTCTATTCGAATGATTATCATAGGTCCACCTGGGTCGGGTAAGACGCAGTTGTTACTTAATTTAATAATGAAGTGGATGAAGTGGGATAAATTATATTTGATAGCCCCGTCTGTGGACGATCAGCGGTGTTATCAAGTGCTAAAAGATTTTAACGAAAGTGCAAAATCGATAAACGACGAAGATGTTATTGATTTTATAACTGATATCAATGAAGCACCGAGTATCGATGATATCGATGGGAGTATTAATAATTTAGTTGTGTACGATGATATCATGTTGGACAAACAATCAAACCCTGCCAGGATATTTTCCCGCGGCAGGCATAAAAACACCGATGTGATTTATGTAACTCAACGGTATACACAAATTCCGAAAGTGATCAGAGATAACTGTAACATTCTTGCAGTGTTTAACGGCGTTGACGCACACACGTTACAAAATATTCATCGGACTTGGTGCAGCGGTGACATGGACATAAATAGATTCAGAAATTTCTTTAGTCATGCTCAGGCAAAACCACACGGATTTGTAACGATAAATTTACATGATCCTCGGACACGGTATCGAGTTGGGTTAGATACAATTTTTAACTAAAAATCCTAAAATATTTTACATCGCTAGCAGCAGAGAGACTGAGCCGCTAACGTCGTCGTCGACGTCACCACGTGAAGAAATATTTTTCATAGTGAGTTATCTTTGTCGAAATAACCCTTCTAGCCAGAAAAGAGGATTTAGTCATCATAGTTTCTGGATAGAAGGGTTATTTTTGTGAAATAAGACCTTCTATCAGAAAAGTTTTCGATAGATGGTCCTGTTGGACGAAATAGTTGGTGGGCCCAGTCTCTCTGCTGCTACTTCTTTCATATTGTGTTTTTAGGCCAATAATTGTCACATATTTAGAAGAAAAAATATATAATGGTAAGCAAATTTTTCCATACCGTTTTGTTATTCTTATAATCATCCTGTTTTAACAAATGCTCCCTCTACTTTCCAAAGGAGGTGTCGGGGTGGGGTGGGGGCGAGAGTTTGAGCACACTATGAAGCCTACATAAAACAACCATTCATATTATAATTTCATTTTCGCCCCGCAGTCGGATTAAAATTGCTAAAGTTTTGAAAAATCATAATAAAGACAAAGAGGACATCTTAACACAGACACATGGAATATTGTACCAATATCAGTTGAATTAGTTTTCAATTTATAGGCATATCAATATTTTGCAGGGGACATAACTCAACGGAAGCTTATTACCTTTTCCCAATTTTTTGAAACTTCTCAGAGGTGGGGGGGGGGAATTAATTTCAATATTCTTTAACAGTACTGAAGGCACTTTCTTTTTGGCTTATTTTCAAAACAATAGATCGAAAGTAACACATATCTTAGGATAAATACATTTGTTAATCTGAGCGATTGGTCTCAAGAGAAGTCAATGGCGATATCATTTTTTATAAATCTTCTCTTCTGAGACGAGAGTTCTTGTTTTTTCCATATACTCTTCCAACTTTTCTTCTTGACTCATCATCATACCTTTGTCGTGTTGACTGGGATGATCAATTTGACATCCATAAAAACAAAAATGCTCTCGGGTGAGACCTGTAAATCCAAAATCGTGAGGATCATAAGCTTCTGTCAGATGTATGTCGTTGAAGAGATTATCGGTGTCAGGTTTAGCAGCAGAGGGGGAAACCCACCTCATTTTATAAGCGTTATTTTGGTAAACTAACCTTTATTACAAAAACGAAAAGAAAAAAAAAACGTGAAACCGAGGCTTCTAACTTTCCGAGAGTGAGTCTCTCTGCTGGGTTAGTTGTTTTTTGTGTTAGTGTTTTTTTTCGGATATACACGTGAGTTTTACTACGATGATGTCTTATCGAGGACGCGCCCCCTCTGCTGCTATGAATTAAAAAAAGGTATGTCAAATAATGACCAACCTCGGAGAAGCTTACACAACTAGATTAGCTCGAGAGCGAGAGGAAGCAATAAAAAAGTATATACCACTGAGAGATGCTGTTAAGGAAAAGTTACAGGCGCGACAAGAATCCCAAGCTGAATTCGCAGAAGGTGCAGAACAGTTATTTAGACCAATTGTCAACCAGCCAAAGAGATTGCTGCAGCTACAACAGCATCACAGAAGGTTATTGAAACACTACCAAAACAAATTAGCGAAGCTGTTGAGTCTGCCGTTAAAACATGTGCTGAAATATCGTCGATGATCTATCTAAACCAAAATTAAAAACTAGTTATTTTACTCAGCAAGGCTATATGCAAGTTATAGGTGATCCTGCTGCTGTTGCTGCGGGTGGGTATCAACTACGGCATCAGTTTCTTAAGCCAGAGTTTTATAACACTTCAGAACATGAATGGACTGCTAAAGCATTTCGTGAGTATAAGGATATTTCACAAATCAGTAAAAAAAAAATATAAGCAAGAATATGATGATTTTGTTGAAAAAGTTAACGAAATAAATAAAAAGGTGTTAGAATACCAGTTATATCACCAAGAAAGCAGCGATTTCGGCCACGGAGACAACCACCACCTGATCCCACTCCGGTAGAGCTAGGTGTAACTGGAAGTGGTCTTGTTACTTGTCCTAACAATATCCTCGATGACGTACAACGACTAGAAGTTCTCATAGGAGGAAAACGTGCTGGTAACAATTCTCCGGAAATAATTAATGAAGCAGCTGATATGTGTCGGCGATAATTTCAAGGTGGTATCATGGATATTAACATTTACCGTGAACTTATTGATGAACTCGTTGATGACTACAGTGATTAGATAAATGGTAAATAAATAAGATGATCATAAACAGTAACGGTCACCGCAGACCCGTGATGGTCAGAGCAGTAAACTCACGAGTACCTGTTAACAGAGCGTATTACGGAGATTGACTCGGCGATGTTGTTCAGGGATTATTTAGAAGGACGGCTCCCAAAGCAGCACCGATTGCAAAACAATTATCAATGAAAGCTATCGACGTTATTCGTGAAAAAGCTCCTGGTTAAGTTGCTAGTGCTGCTAGTAAAGGCTTCACGGCAATCAAAGACAGAATAGCTCAACTATTACGCAGACGTCAGACTGCTAAACCACAATTAAACTTGCCACGGACGGTTTTACCGTCTACAGAGGTTATGCCTGTGGATGTCAGTAAAATAATAAACCAAGCCGCAAATCAAAAACTATCATCCATGGTAAATCAGCATGAAGATGAAAAAATAAACACGAGTTTTATTTCAAGAAGCGGAGTTTCCCGAAGGTCTAGGTGATCACGATTTAAAAAATGAGCAGTATAATAAAGATGTTCAAACGTATATCCGACACAGCATTTGACATGGAAGAGCCAGTCCAAAAAGATGAATCTGTACGTGATTATCAATTTTATCCTTATGACGCGCGTATACCTAACGCACAAGGAAGAATTGAATTGCAGGTCCATGATACAAGTAGATATTTTCTGCCCGCTGAGGCTTTTATTCAGGTAGAAGGTGAGCTTGTAACAGATGTTCCTCTTAACACACCATATGTGGATAATGCCATAGCTGGTTTTGTTAATAACGGTATTATGGCGTTATTTGACAGTGCCACATACATGATTAATGGAAAAATATAGAAACAATTCAAAAAGATGTTGATGTTGCCACCACAATAGTAGGGTTAGCAAGATACTCTGACGATTATACAAGATCAACTGGCCCGTCGATGATGTTATACAAAGATAACTCTAATCAACCTGATCATAGGCAATTTCTTGAAGTACGAGTGCTACGAAATACTTCGACTGATCTACAACCAGGTCCACCTGAAACAATAGAAAGACCCACTGATGCATTTTTGATGCTACAAAGTCAAAACCCTGATCATAATTTAGGATTTGCTAACCGTAAATTAATGTTGAAAGGTAACCGTAGAAGATTTTCATGCGCGATTCCACTATCACATATCTTTGGATTTTGCAAAAATGTCCGAAAAGTTATCTTTGGAACGAAACACATAGTCGTGCTTGTACGGAAAGGTAACAGTAACGATGCTGTTTGGCGTGCTGATGGAGCTGCTGCTGGTAAAGTAATACTGTTTAAACTATCGCTGTGGATGCCAGTAATGACCCCATCGATTGCTGAAGAAAAGCGATTACTTTCTTTCATGAACACAGGCGGTAAGTCTCTGTTGTCGTGGTACTCAGTGTCCACCGATAGTACCCAAAGTAACATTACTGGGTTATTCACGTGGCAAATAGCAACTCAACAGGGTGTTTTTGCACCGAGGCACATACTTGTTGCGTTGCAAGATGCTGCTCGGGTTAATAATCAAGAACGCTCCCATATGATCTTTGACAGACTAGGTGTTACCGAGAACATAGACGCTGGTTTATAAATCTCACAGCTGGATTTTACGACATTGTATCCAATCTATTCTCGCTGGAACATTTATATTTATTTACGCAATCTGTCGTTGATATACACTTCAGGGCTAACGTGAATCCAGGTGCTGAAGTTGCTAATTACAAAGCAATCGCGGTTATACTCAGCGAAAAAGCAGTGTTACTTGAAAGTGCTGGTGGTCGAAAGAGAGTCGTTGATGCACCAGTGGAAAATCTTAATGTGTTACCTTAATCCACGTTATTTAGAAACACAAGTACTTCATAAAATGTCTTACCATCATGTTAGTGTCAGTCTGACTCCTGGTCAGATCAAGAAATTACAGTCCGCGTCGGCGAAAAAATGCGGAACAGCAATAACGCTAAAGCACAATCAAATCACAGGCGGTGAAAATAAACTATCATTGACAGAACGTCAGATTAAACATTTCAATAAAGCCAAACAATCCAAGACTGGAATAGGATTTAAACTTTCTGCTGGTGCTATCAACGACATAGTTAAAACCGGTGGAATATTTCCACTTCTCGCGGCAATACCAGCGCTGATAGCTGCTGCTGCCCCAGCTGTTGCAAAGGCAGCTGCGTTAGGTGCTGTTGGAACAGCTGTTGCAATAGCATTAAAAAAAGCAACTGGAAAGGGATTAAGACTTCCGGGAACTTATCTAGGAAAAGGTCTGAGACTTCCGGGAACTTACCTGGGGAAAGGTCTAATACTTCCGGGAACTTATCTGTGTTGAACCCACAATGGGGTTTTACATCGATGTCAAATTTTGATTTACTTGATGCTGCTAAACAACTCAAAATAAAAAACTTCAGAGGTGTTTTTATGCGAGATCAATTACCAAACCAACCAAATAGCGCTGAACCGGTATTATTAATCTCGATAACCCTCTGGACCTGGTACTCACTAGGTATCATACGCGATTGACCCTCGTGGAATTGTTTATTTCGATTCGTATGGGTTAGCTCCACTGTAGGAATTTATAAAATATTTTACTCCGCTGCAAATATCAGTTTGGTATTCGACGTTACCAACACAAAAATTAACCGATCCGCCAATATGCGGTCATGAAGCAATTTCTGTGCTCGAGTCTATATCAAAATCATCATTACCACCTCACAAAGCTGTGCACAATTATATAATTCAGCGTTGGAAATCTACGATTTGAAAACGAAGAAAAGAATAATAGTTGATATTTACGGAAGATCTCGTAGTTATATTAGTATCAAAAATATCTGACAGATTTATCAAAATACGCGACTAAAGATGAATTAGCTGATCTCATGAACCTGGCTGGGGTTGACCGAGATGAGGTTGTTGTTTTTCAGGACCGATATGGTGTTTTAAAAACGAGCAATATCAAATGGAATGACATAGTTCGACGAGTACTCGGTGCGGTCACGGATAACATCCCTGTGTTTACTGACGGGGGTAGAATCAGAGACTCAAATATATCGTTTACAACCATCAGCGATGAAATTGCAAGAAGCGCTGCTAATCGTTTGAAGAATACCGGTGACACAATGACAGGTGAACTCAGCATGAACGGAAATAAAATAGTAACGCTTGGAGATCCAACATCCGACGAAGACGCGTCAACAAAAAAAATATGTGGACGTTAACTACAGCACCGTTGATGGTAAATTATCCACGTTACGGGCCGAGTATGACGTTCATGTGAGTATGTTCGCGAATCTTCGTAGAAATTTTTGAAAAATTAATGAACTCGCATATGTTTTCTTCGGTACTCCATTGACCGCTGTCATGAAACTCTGATATCAAGACGAACATTGATACAATTAAGAAAACACAAGAAGATATCGTAAGTGGAATTCCTGATAACGTTAACAAAATTAATCTGATTAAAATTCCTCATAAACAGATCATCAATAACGTATACAGAGTCTCATCCGGGTTCGCAACATGGTCGCAGCAAAATAAAACTCTCAAACATACTGCAGAAGTCACTGTTTTGTATAGACTGTCTGTGTTCAGTGCTGAAAAATTTGAGATATTTACAATGTATCCCTGATGGCATTCAACCGATAAGTTTTCTGGGGTTGTGTCTGTTATGTTAAATAGCGGAACCGAAGAAATATTTATTCTGGAAGCAGCTGATAAGAAATTAACCGCAACATCTTACTGGTGGTGTCTGTAATCTGTTGCTCAAACGCCTCAATTGGTTACTGCGTAAAATAATAATGGCGTTGACAGAGTCAAGTGTTCAGAAATATAGATATGATCAAGTACGTGAATGGCAATAAGCGTTAAAAACCATCATTGATAAGTACACCGTGAAAGTAAAACAAATACCGAAGACGTGCAGTTGCCATTGATGTTGTAGTTTCTTCAGTGTCCACGTTAGTTGTGTCCACCGGTATAGTATTATCAGCGCTGACTCCGATAACAGTAGCGGTAACAACGATATGTGTTTCATCATCAGCAGCAATTGCTGAGGTTTTTAATATTATCGCGAAAAAGATATCCACGTGCACCAATACAAAATTGCACGACTATGTTACGCGGTTACACACGGCAACAGCCGCGTACTCGAAATTATCATCGCTGATATCATACAGCCTCGACGAGACAACAATATCAGATTTCGAATTTACCAACATGGTGAAGATATACAATGAAGTAAATGATTTAGAAAACCGCCATTTGAGAAATGAAAATTTAAATAATGACCGAACTGCTTCAGCAGATAGCCGCGAACACAGCGCCGTAAAAAACAACAATGATATCGACAAGCTCAACAACCCCTGAATTCAGTATTAATTTTCCAACTGCGATTTCAGTAAAAGAAATCGCTCTTGCACAGTTGCGAGTAAATCACAGATGCCAAATATCAGATCAAAGTCAGTCGGTGAATTACAATCTAATAATTCGCTGGTATTCGAGAAAAAAAAAACCCGATGGAACACCCGACTGGACAGTTGTTGGAATACCAACCGGCAGTTATCAAATCGAGCAGATCAATGATGAATTTGCACGTAGAATAAAAAATATCACCGGCAGGGAATCCCAAAAAAAAATAACAGTTCATGAACCAACACTATCATCTGCAATAGAGATAAATTCTCCCGATTACTACGTGGATATCTGTCAATCATCGATCAGATCAGTGCTAGGATGGCCTGATGTTGCAACACCGATATCTCAACCACCACCTGAACTAAAACTGGAGGATTTTACCACAGACAAGCAATTATGCCACGAAATTGACCCATTATACAAAAATTATTATTTCCCTGATATGAAAAATGTAACGGTGTTGAGTAGTCCTTTTAGATTATTTAGTAAGAACCGTATGTCGTGGGAATTTATTGTTAAACAATCCCCTGAAGGAGGAACTAAATCTACTGAGATTCGCTTAGAATATATTATTGAATATTTTAGACTTATTAATCAAGATCATGAGCGACAACAAGAAAACTACGGCAAAGTTTCCAACAACATCTTTTTGATATTGTAAGTTCACGCAGCGAAATCATTAAACAAATTGAAATATTAAATCTGCTTGTATCCGACATGGAATGTATTAACCAGGGAGTCATTCAGGCAACAATTGATTACTCTGACAACATAAATCGCTATAAACAACGACTTTTAGATGATACAAAATAACAGAGGCGGATCTACCAAATTTTAAATTTCCGGGGTATAACGCAGACGAGTGAAGAAAATCCACCAACGATATCATCGATGAGTTTTTCCCTAAAATACTCGCTGAACAGAGAAAGATAACACTACCGCCGGCAACTATTCTCTGACACAATACTGACCCACAGGGGACAGGCCGCCGTGTATCTCCGGAAATCGTAAATATATCCTCAGTGATCGCGATCAATCTTGTATGTGATCTAACTGATGGAAGCTATCAGACAAACACAGAAATATGCACACAGGCACAGCAAGGATATATCTTATATACTTTTACCCCGCAAGTCCCACCAGGATCTCTCATTGTGCAAGAACCAGTCAATCCCGTCTATCTATGATGTCATAATCCACTGTTATCAAGAATAAATTTCATACTAACTGACCAGTCCGGGAACTTGATTGACCTTCGTGGGGAAACGCTAAATCTGAATTTATATGTGAAATCGTAAAAAATCTACGATTTTCAAATCTACGATTTCTCGAGTGTTTTTATCAAGGAAACAGTACATACTTTAAAAACAGCACAAAAAAATAATTCTCCTCCTTGACAGTCAAGGTGAATATGTTTTTTTTTACTGACAAATGGACTAAAATCAGTAAGAGAGAGACTAAAATCACTTTCGTTTCCAAGAATGAGTCTAACTTTCATTTTCGTTACTTGACATAATCTTTCTTAGTTGCCTCAACGAGTATTAATTGTCTTCTTTGCTTCATATTCGAGATAATTCTGATCTAATATTTTCGATGGTACGAGAGAGAGAGAGAGATAGATTCCTTTACTTCACTTTCTTTTATTGTAGCTAGCGATTGACACATCGCCGTCTGAATTCATTTTACGAATCTGTGCTCGGATGGTAAAGTATATCCTCCTTCTTTCCTTCATTCTTGCAGTGTCTCAAAATCAGAAATATTTTTTCAGGATTTAGTTCATCAGATATATTAATGCCGTCTTTTTCTAATTTTTTAATAGCAGAAATAACATCAATGATATTTTCGTAATTCATTATACAGTATATATATATATATATATATATATATATATATATATATATATATATATATATATATATATATATATATATATATATATATATATATATATATATATATATATATATATATATATATATATATATATATATATATATATATATTTATAAGAAAAATATGTTACCCCCATGTGAAACCTAGGTTGCCCATATAACATCCAGCACGTCCAGAACGGTGTTTATATTTTTACACCGAAGACGACACAACCCCATATGAGCCTCTATGGTACCTATATGACATCCTACCAGGCTCAGGTGCACATGAAACACAACCCCTATGTGAGCCTCTAACCTGTCAAACAACTGTTTAGCAGACTCAAGAGGGCGTGTTTTCGAGTACGTCTCAACACATAAATCTTAATTCTAAGGAGGACGACACAACCCCTATGTGAGCCTCTAACCTGTCAAACAACAGTCTAGCAGACTCAAGAGGGCGTGTTTTCCAAGGACAGCATAACACATGGATCTTAATTAACTTAATTCTAAGGAAGACGGCACAATCTGCCTTACTATTTAC
The DNA here is from genome assembly GCA_028554795.2 of Sinohyriopsis cumingii. Taxonomy (NCBI): domain Eukaryota; kingdom Metazoa; phylum Mollusca; class Bivalvia; order Unionida; family Unionidae; genus Sinohyriopsis; species Sinohyriopsis cumingii. The sequence goes on from CM068827.1 coordinate 121,583,812, forward strand.
GGTAAGGACGGCACAACATATATAATGGTACAGACGGACACGGGGTCATTTTCTACAATCAACAGATTTTGCACACCTTCTCCCCAAAATCAACCCCTGGAGAGCGCAAAAGGTGTCCACCACATGTTGACATGGCGGGTATATGTGTTTATCTGTTGAGTGTCGCGAAAACCCCAATAAAAAAAAGTATCCTATTGTAACTAATCTGAACTGATACTTGGAAATTCAAAGATAGGTCACGCGATAGGCGTTATTTTTATTCTTAATTTTTCTTAATTATAATCCTAGAAAAAATATAGATGAACCAGAAAACCGGACGGATTTAGTAAAACATATATAATATCTGTGAAAAAAAAATATTATTTATCCCAATAATCATTTACACCTGCCCAAACTGACAGTCCTTGTTAAAAATCTACGGGAAGCAATCGGAGATAACTGTCAGGGCTTGAAATAGAACTGATACCAGAAATACCGTAGTTATTTTACTTCCGTGTTAATCGTTACCACAAAAAATATTTCTTAGATGTATTCTGAAAGGACAGAGGAAAAGATTAAACGAAGAAAGAATGATAATTTACCTTTGAGTCTATTTCAGACAGAATGTACATTGAGAATCTGTAATAGCCCAATTGATTTGGTGTAATTTGTATCTATGCGATAGGGAAACTAGGAGGCGGTTAATCAGTACAGGAAACAACGATAACTATATCAACCGCGTTACATATCCGCGGTAGAGTTGTCTCCGTTCATTGCCTAAATCACTAACAATAATGGAAAATGATGTTTTGTTTATATTTTTTTGGTTATATTTTCTGCGACTTTTCGTACTGAAGGCATGCAGATATCAAAATACTTTGCAGCAGTATTCATTGATTGAAAAATTACTGACTGGAATTGACAGACTATATTACGAACGAGCGATTGTTTATGGAATTTGTCAGCTAAAGGATAAACCCAACATCGATGATCTTGCACCAATGAGATTTTCAAAGTTGATTTGTGTAGCCGAGCGAGTTATCGAATATTTTACAAGTGCGATGCGTGGAAATGGGTTGACAAATCTACGACGTTCGCGGATAAACAAATGGGCTGAATCGGTTAAGGATACCGGAGCTACAATAAATGATGTCGCTAACTTAGAGAAAATACTAAAATTCCCAATAATCGTAGGAACGATAACAGGAGAGATTTTACACAATTCGAAACATTATAAAAAGGGGGGAGCTCCAAGTGAAATTATTGATCATAATGCTCACGCGTGGACCAGCGCAGTCACAATATTTCCACGAGATCGAATTGTAAGATTTTACTGCGGATGACACGTTTGATTTTATTCACGAAATAAGTAAAACCGATCCTGTGTCAATATGGCTATTTAAGAGTACCGATGATGAAAAATATGATCAATTTTTAAGACCTAACGGCGAAATATATCGTCGTGAATCTATTCACGAAACGATGAGACAACTCGCGCAGACATTTTCAACAGAGAATACTCAGCAATTACTAAATGATTGTTTTACAGTTCCATCTGTTGCCGCCCACGCTGCAAGAGAGAAAAATTAGCGGAAGCAAACACGCGCTGAATTTCTCGAAGATGTTCAAGCTAGTTGTGTCGAATACGGACACGGCAGATTGTGGAATACCAAGTATGACCACAACGACGTAATCTCGGTTGATGTAGTCGCGTGTTATCCGGGAAGTTTTCTTAGATTGGGCGAGTGCGCCGAGTATTTTGCGCGGTTTGGACACCCCACAAACGAGATGACGCGAGTATCAATAAATGGACCACGACCTGATTTTGATCTAACCGGATTCGCTCGTAATGTGTTATTCGAAATAGCTAAGGATCTTCATCCGATCTGTTATGTTTGGTTTGGTAGACACTTCTCGGAAAAACGCTGGGCACCAATAGTTTTATTACGATATATGCTTGATTGTAAAATATTAATATCATTGATTATAAGTGAGGCAGTTATATCATATCGGAATCGGACCGAAGTTTGGTTACCATCACCTGATGATAGCGCCGCAAAGGATCTCGGCAGAAGAATAATTGGCAAGTTTACTCAAGGTGAAGCATATGATCATAAACGTCATTATGCACGATTAATTCTAGATGATGCTGAATATGATTTTATAATCGCTGATGCAACAGCGAGAAATATATTTGTAAGTCGAGAAAACGCTTACTTATCTGACGGAACATGATTGGGTACTATTGTAAGTTATATCAGTGGCGAATCGCCCCAGTTTACTCATTTAAGATCTTCGATGCTCGCTTATGTCTCTATAAACTTATTATCGATGATAAATAGATTCCCTGACACTGCAGTCAGAGTTGCAATGGATTCATTTTATATCGACAAATATTCAGAATTACTGACTCATTTTACAAACACTGATGCATCATGGGGTTCGTGGAGAATAAAACAAGAAATGTGAATTAATTAAACTGAAATCCGCAGATGTTACGATTAAAGATATTTATCGCAGCAATCAGATATCAGAATTATCGTGTTCGGCATCCGTGTATGATCCAGTATCCAGGCACGACGCTGTGTATTTGAACGGACCTGGTGGATCTGGGAAGACGACTCGGGTGATCGAATTATTTCGACAGAATTCAGATTATATGATTGTGTTAACACCTACACACAGCTTTTTTCGACACAACGGCGATACATGGACTCCTGACCGAGTTGGAGCGAAATATATTCCAAAGATTATGATTTGGGATGAAGTGTGTACAGTGTCGTTAGAAACATTAAAAACATTTCTCGATTGGCTGTTATTGAAAAATACAGCTGTCATAATGTGCGGCGATCACGGTCAACCACCACCGTTTGATGGACCATCTCCACATGATTGGCTAAATAATTTTGTAGATTATTACTCGGAGATAAATGAGGATCACAGATCTCTTGATGCAGAATTAAGGGAATTTAAAAAATGAATCAGACTACAACCGAATAAAATTCAGTATGAAATAATGCGTAAAATAATTTCAGAAACTTCAGTGAACGACTTTCTGCAAACGTGGAGACCAAATAATTTGATAGTGGCGAGTAGAAAGATAGTTCGTGATATACTTCAACGGAGGTTATTTGAAAAGCATAAAGAAAAATTCTCAGCGTTACGTGTACCATTGTGTTATAGACCAGCTGATACACGACGACAGAATATCGACGTTGATATACCAGGACCCTTGACATAATCAAGGAAACAAAGTCTATTATTAAATGATGTTCTCGCAGTTGACGTCAGTGTTGTTGAGGATGCGCTGAATACGGATAAATCCCCGTGGACGTTAGGATACGCAATGACAATTCACTCATCTCAGGGGTTAACCATCTCTGATACTCGAGTTTGGATAGTCGACGATCGTGTCGAATGGTCAAACTTAGTTTATCTCGCAGTGTCTCGAGTCAGAAGAATATCTCAGCTGCGGTGAATTGTCATAGACGCTACAGAAATTATTGATGATGTCCACGATAAATGTCGAGTCGATAGTGATATAGTAAGAAATAAATTATCCGGTTATAAACAAAGTGACAAAAAGAAAAACAAACGCGACTTTGATCTCGATGTTGAATTTATCAACGCGCTGAAGCAGCAGCAGAATAATCACTGTGCGAGCTGTAATTGTGTAATTTTATGGCAGTACTCGAGTAATAATCAAAGACAATTTACCGTAGATAGAAAAGATAGTTGTCGCGGTCATACACGTGAAAATAGGATGTTGTCCTGTCTCGAGTGTAATCGACGTAACCGCGCTAGTTAAGTGATCGCGGTGGTAATTGCGTGTCTACAGGAATTACTTGTAATTGTTCACGTGTAAATCCACGTTGAGGAGCAGTTGAATCTAGTCTGTAGATTGCAGGTCTACCGGTGGATTTTACCACGCTGAAAATTGTATGTGTCGTAATACTCCAGATAGAATCAGTTGCTTTTGTTTCACCACATTCAGGTTCACCATGTTCATATGAATATCTTACAGTCACATTACCTAATACAGGTTGTTTTGAAAAATCACGTCGTTGTACTGGTATATGTTTTTTGTGATCGCATTAATAGGTTTCAGTTCGGTTGTTCGAGTAATTTCATCATTTAGCGCAGCTATCACACTTGACAATATTGCAACCCACTCGCAAGATCTTGTATCTTGAATGATTTCCTTCTCTTATTGATATCCAAATAACAGCTCAGCAAGTGTTCGATTAAATCGCACAACAAATGCCTGATCGCGGTGAATTGCAGTATGTCCTCGTCGTATTTTGACGTTATGCTTTTTCATCAACGAAAGAGAGTAGAGGATTCCACGTTGGTCCACATCTTGGTGACGAGAACAGGTGAATGAATGCAGTGAACTGCGGTTATTTATAGGGGAAGGGAGGATCGAAACGGATTGAGTTGGTTGACAAATCAAAACACGCGTTACAAAATTCAGTCACCCCACGTCCAATCTGAGAGAGCAGTCTGTGACGTCACATTCCCTATATAGAGACGCTAGCGTCTGTGCGCAGTGAATCCATGCGACACAGTTTTCAAACATGACGGAAACTAAGAAGACGATGAATTGGGTTGCACCGGCCGTGGAAACGAAAAGCGATGGAATAGCATCGTCTACCCAAGTCAACCCGGACTTACTTCCAAAAGAGGTTAATTTTAGTTGGGATTGTGTGGATTTTCTTTCGCAAGAATTTGTTCCGGAACCAGTACCTTCGCCACCTTCTCCTTCTTTACCACACAAGGAGAATTTTAAACAGAGACAGAAAGAAGAATTGGAGAAATTTATACAGCAGCAAAATGAAGCAGAACAAGCTTTTCTCCTACAGCAACAAGAGCAAGAAGAAGAGGTAAGAAGGAAACAACAAGAAGAAGCAGCAAAGAAACAAGGGTGTGAAAGTCAAACGGTCACGGTACTGTTAGACACTTTAGCGGAGTTAAGAAGTCTGAAATAAATATACCAGACTTCTTTATTACGACCGAAGAGAAAAAGACCTTCCCGAGCTAAACAACCCAACCCTGTGACTACGCCTGTCATACCACCCTTAGTGATTTCTACCAAATCATCATTTGACAGTACGCAGTCCAGAAGTAGGCCTTGGCCGTGGCAAAGGCTTAAGGCAGTTAAAGTTGATTTCTTCCTAAGTTTGTTGTTTAAACAAATAAATACCCAAAGGCTCTTTTCAGGGCCACGCATTTCTCTCGAAAAGAGATACTATTTAAATTGCCAGCATCAATTAAAACTTAAAAAACCCTTTATACCCCTATGGTACGTGTGAATGTATGAGTGCGTGAGTGTAGATTCTTATTCTAAAAATCAAAACAAAGAGACACTTACGTTTTATGCTTGGTTTATTCAAGTACAAATTTTACTATCCAATTCACAACACAACATATCACTTTAAAAAGTTCTCAGGTTTCTTCTGTGTCTCTGTTCACTCTCTCTGTTTTTTAAATTTCTTCACTTTCACAGCTTTTTCCTCCACTTCTTCCTCACTTTCTCCCCATCTTTTCTTTTCCTGTTTCTCTTTCTGCACGTGTCTGGGTTCTTCCTTGGGGGAGGGTACCTCTTCTTCCTCTTCATAATTCCTCTCATCTTCTTCTTGCTCCTGTTGTTTCTTAGGGCAATCTGGAGACCAATGTCCTTTTTCTTGACAATGAGAAAAGGTATCTTGACTTTTGTCTCTTCTAACCCCTGTTTTGCTTTTATGACGGTCTGGACACTCTGAAGACCAATGCCCTTTATTCTTACAGATATAGCAAGCATCTTGACTTTTATCTCGAAAGGAGGGTGAGTAGTCCCTCGGCTTGACTGAAGAAAATTTTCTGATGACCCCTCGCAAAACTCTGATGAAAAGTTCGATCTGTGTAGGCTCTTCCATCGTTCTGCTAGGTTTGAGAGTGAAATGAATAGTGGAAGGCAAGTCACACACCCTTTTTATATACGCTGGTCCGCCATGGATATAAAGTGACATATTGTGTTTAACATGTAGTCATTTGACTTTTCGCAGTCAAGATGAAACTTCTCAATCACTCCACTTTGCCTTATGGACGTGTCGGTATATAATATTGGTTGTAAGAGGACAGCCACCTACCAGAAGGATGACTTCGGCACAGCAAGAATCGAATGAGAGGCTCAGTGAGAACTCCAAGTTGAAACCCTACCATTTCCCGGTCTTCTTGCCTGACTATTGTGATTGTGTCCGTCGATTGGAAACGTTTCAAAAATGGCCTACGGATAGGGAAGGATTACCTACTTCGAATGTTTTAGCTAGAACAGGATTTGCCTACTTGGGACCTGAGAATGGATTGGGATACGAAGTACAGGTCAAAATACAAGTCAAACGTAAAGAACCATTGCATCCGTTACGTCACCGGTATTTAAACCACTACCTGAATGCTACAAGAGGACTGATTCATGAGAAAGTGTTCCAGTGGTCAGACCTTGTTCAACACTTCGAGGTTGCGAATGATCAACATTTTCATGATTTTGGTTACTTCGAGATTCACCTACTGCAACGAATTGAGGAAGAAGAGTTGAAGGATTACCAAAACCCTTTACACAACATCTGCTTAGTGGAAGAGGAAACATCTGAACGAACTCTGAACTGTAGGTTACAGTTTGGAAGATTTAGATTTCATATTGGAGAACGATGATCTCCTCGTAGTAAGTACATTCATTGCTTCCGAAAAAAAAGTGATTCAAAAGATTCCGTGGAAGGAACTCAATGACAATATTCCCAACCGTGGATAATTGCCATCACTTAGTACAAGAACTGTTTCCGTTGAATTTGGGTCGACATGTGGTGTGTGCCTTAGTGACTTGTTTTCTGGGATTTCGTTTACCAGTCGGTTCCTTGTGGACTCTTTACGAACAGTACTTACCACCCAAATGGCCTTAAATGGTCACGTGAGACATTTTGCTCAAAGCCTTGCATTTTCATCTGGATACTTCTCGACCTCTACGGAGAAAAAGATTCGTCAACTTTTAGCTACCGAGGACGTGTTTGACGATGTGTGTGCAGCTTGTGACTTACACCCCCATTGGACAGATGTACGTGACTGGATAAAATGGGGTTTTGAGGCTTGGACACAAGAAGTGGCCCGGTATGCTCGAGAGTTGTGATCCTTCCTTTCAACGTCCAAGGGAAAAAAGTCACTTTTCAACCTGTGTTAGTGACAGTAGCAGAAGAATCCGTCATGGACATTCCTGAAAGACCCTTTCGGGAGGATGCTTGTGTCACATTACCCTCTGTAGACCCTGTCAGAACATTACCAAAAACATGTTGTACAGAGACTTGTTTCTATTCCACTTTGATTGTTTTCATGTGCATATTATCGTTGTACTTACGCCTTTGGCTTTTATGTATTTTTGTCTTTCGTGTTCATTTTTAAAACATCAATAAACGTGTCCTGAAACAAGTATAAAAAGTCTTGTCTTGTCTGTTTTCGTGTCACAAGTGACATTCCTGACACTATGGTTACCTCTGCTGTTTCTGCTCCCTCTTCCTCCACTTTCAAAGTCACCGACGAACACTTTGATTGTGCCAGTTGGGAGGCTTTGTATCTTCGCCATCCCTTTAATATGCTCATTGCTGGACCTAGCGGTTCAGGCAAAACCGAATTTGTCAAACGTTTGATCGAACATAAACATCATTTGATCGATCGTCCACCTCAACGAATCGTGTGGTGTTACAAAGAGTGGCAATCGGCGTACAGCCTCATGCGAGAAAGTCAAGGCGATTCCATCGTGTTTGTGGAAGGCATTCCTAACGAAGACGACATAATCGTGTCTCACCCCCCTCAAACCCATTTGGTCATTTTCGACGACATGTTAGGAGAAGACGAAGAAGAAATTAAACTTTGGTTTACGCGCAAAGGGGATCATCGTAATGCCAGTGTCATTTACATCACTCAAAATTTGATTCAACAAAGTAAGGTCCAGCGCACCATCAGTCTCAATGTTCATTACGTGGTCTTGTTTAAAAGCCCTCGAGATGAATCGCAAGTGCATGTCTTAGCCAAACAGTTAGGAACGCCGTGGTTCACTCAGGCGTACGACGATGCCACTCAAACTACACATGCTTATTTACTCGTCGATTTGAAACCTATTAACCCTGATTATTTGCGATTTCGTACCCATTTTTTTCACCACTGGTGTCAAGACGGAGGGCCTGTCCTGTACACGTCTCCGTCCTCGACTTAATCCCCACCAAAAATCTATAAAAACCTCAGACACTTTTCGTCTGTCTCACACATTGTCAACATGACGTCCCTTCAGTCTCATCTTCCCGTCAAATTCATTCGTGCCTTGTTTGGCATCAGTAGCGAAAAAAATCCACAAATACGTGCTCGTGTCTTAGAAGCCAGTCTCAAAGAAGTCTTACGATGGTTTACGGTGACAGCACGTCAATTACTGCTAGGTTTCATTCAGATTCCTCATCAAACCAAACGCTTTCTTGATAGAAACAAAGTAGCTTTGATCCAACTGGCCGATCAGCACATCATTTTGAAACCTGGAGGGAGCGGTACTCTAGGAAGTGTCATCATTAGATCCCTCTTAAGATGGGATCCTAATGCTCCCAAAGTTCTCCCCAAGATAAAAGCCAAACGAAGCCCCAAAAAGAAAAAGAGCAACTGTGTCAAGACTAGGTCACAACACCGGAAAAAGAAAAGTCCCCAGAAAAAGAAACAGAGAAGTCCTCCGAAAAAGAAAAGCCCACAGAAAACAGCTTCTAGTCACAAGAGAGGCACTTTAGCCAGGACGCAAGCTTACATTCGCAAACCACGACCCGCAACGACGGTGACCGCGTCTCCGATAGCCTCAGGTTCATCCACTTCTACGTTGTTGACACCATAGAAGCCCGTGTCTCCAAGAACTTCTCCTCCAGTGGTGACACCCTCCTCCTCTCTAACTACCGTGGCAGCTACTCACAAAGTACCTGCTCCCAAAATAAAAGTCCAAGAGAGATCCGGCATGTTACAGAGTTTACTGGATTTGTCCAAGCAAGAACTGGCTCGATTTAGTCCGTTGCGAACCCCTGTACGACGCGTGTTGCCTGTCCTCAAGTTGATACTACGTAAAGACAATCAGTGGCGACGCGTTCCAGTATAAAAAGGCCTGATACAAAGCATGGGTATCAGTGGCTGTTTTTGTGCTCCTGAACTCCTAAAAGATGTCACTTCAAAGAAGTCAACACCGTCACTATCGTCATTCTCCTGTCCAAAAAAGAAAGAGACAAAGAGTCTCGTCATCGGACAAAGCGCTTAGCCAAGAATAGACGTTACCCTAAGAAAATAAACAGTCGTTCAAAGAAAAAGAGGAGTCACCAAAGGGGAGGATTCCTTGGCTATTTTGGAAAACAAATTGTCACTTTTATGACAAAGCGATAGTCCAAAACAAGATAAAAAGGCGTGTGCTAAATCATCGATGTTAGTGTATTTTTGGTGAATGTTCCTGAACCACCAAGTAAAGATGTCGTCCCCCAGAAAACATTTCTCTTCTAAACCGAAAGGAAAGAAAAGAAAAGGACTGCCTTCTCGTTTAGTCAGACATGGGCACACGTTATATGTCTTCTCCAAAACTTCTCCACCCATGCGAAAAAAACTTATTCAAACGGCCTCCAAAGATGTCATCGATACCGTGTGCGAATGTTGTTTGAACATTTTGAAAGGCACGATCCCTTTGTCCAAGCACCAGAAACAATGCTTAGGCAAACATCGTCACGTTCTTCACCAAATAGTTCCACAAAAAAAAATCCCCATTCGTCAAACGAAGAAGATGTTGGTCAAACGTGGAGGAATTTTGCCACTCTTGTTAGGCCCATTACTGAAAGGAGTCTTGGGAACCATGTTGGGAGGACTCGTGGGAGCAAGATAAAAAGGCCCTCTGAAGTCCCAAGATCTCAGACGTAACTCTTTACATCAAATGGAAAGACGAAAACTAGCTTTAGTGCCTTACAAACGATGGATGGAATACCATCGTTGGCAATAACAACGAACCCCGCATTTGCCTCCCAATCCCCATTTAACCGAAATGCCCCAGTTGCAACACGAATTGCAGTCATTGATGGATCGCCACGATTTGTCTGAGACTGAAAAATCGCAAAAGTACGGTCAACTCTTGCAACGAATGCAACTCTTTCACCAGAAAGCTTTAGACGAAACAAGCTCTACCTACTCTGAAAGATTTTAAGACCTTGAGGAAATGTCCATCCCCCACACCACCATCACCACCACCATCACTTCCATCCCCAGGGGTCACGAGAGACGCTACTCCACGAAAGCCTGAGGAAGAAGAGATACGAAAATATTTTTCAAACACCGTCAGCAGCTCCTATTTCTAGTAAGATTGCAGCATCCTTGTTGACCCCTTCCCCCACACCCCAACGAGAAGAAATGAAAACTTGGGTTAAAAAGATGATGTCCACTACTCCTTCGACAGAAGTGAAAAAGAAAGAAGGGAAACCAGAAGTCAAAAAAGAAAAGAAGCCCAAAGCCATTCCAATACCACCTCCACCGCTAGCTTCGATTTCTACTCCCGTGGCCTATCGGACACGTAAATCCGTTTCCAAACCACCCATTCGCCCCATTCAAAGTAGCATCAGCGAAGAGTTGGTCACTTATTAACAAACAAAAAATGGAAAAGGTGTTAGCCAGCATTTACTACGATCCATCCCATCCTGCAGGTTACGGAGGAGTTCAAAATTGTATCGTGCTGCCAAAACTCGACTGAAAAGTCTCCGTTTACCTCAAGTGCAACGATGGTTACAAGAACAAGCTACCAACACTTTACACAAACCCATTCGACGCAAGTTTTCCAGAAGTCGCACCCAAATGTAAGGCATCGATCATCAATTGCAAGCCGATTTAGCCGATGTCTCTCATTTGGCCACCTACAATCACGGCTACAAATATTTGTTTTGTGTCATCGACGTCTTTTCCAAATGTGCCTGGGTCGTGCCATTGACTTCCAAATAGAGCAAAGAGTTAGTGCGAGCCCTGCAGCGGGTGTTGAAACAAAGCGGTCGTCACCCTCTTCGATGACAAACGGACAAAGGCATCGGATTTCTGAACCAAGCTTTCCAAAAAGAATTAAAGAAACGTGACATTTATTTTTTTTAACATCGAGAATCCTGAAACCAAAGCCAGCATCGTGGAACGTTTTCAACGTACCTTGAAAGAACTCGTGGAAATACTTTACACATCACCACACTCTCAAGAACATTGACATCTTACCGCACCTGGTGCAAGCGTACAACCAATGTTACCATCGAAGCATTGGACGTGCCCCGCAAGAGGCGACTCCCGACAACGAAGTGCTGGTTTCTGATCGATTGTTTGGTACGTCCCCGACGGGGGCTGTCCCCAAGAAAATTGAAATGTTGACCCTAGGAGATTGGGTGCGTATTGGCAAAACCAAACGCACTTTCGACAAAGGTTACTTACCTAACTGAACCACCAAACTGTTTCGTGTCACTGGACGAGTGCATGACCATCATCCTGCTGTCTATAAATTGGAAGACATGAACGGATAAGTGTTAAAAGAAACGTTTTATTTGCCCGAGTTACAACGTGTCACCAAAAAAGAAGACGACGTGTACGACATCGAAAACATTCTCGAACGCAGAACATGTAAAGTAGGCAAACGACGTGTCAAAGAAGTCTAAGTTGGAAAGGATATCCACCCAATTTTAATTCTTGGATCGACACTTCTCAAGTCATCGACTAAAACAAGAAGTGACCATCATGCCCTTTCACACAGCCTCAGCTACTGCTACCACTGCAGCGACCACTCCTTCACTCGGTTCTTCTTTGCAAGATTTACAGAAACAACCTTTGTCGGTGTGGTATGAAGAACGTGTGCCTAAAACGGAAATCGTCTTTTTCTGCCAAATCTATTGTGGTGTATTGTGTCATCGGTGCAGCCATTGCCAATTTGAGTTTGCAACAAGGAGACAAACAATTGTGGACCATTTTATTGAGCAGTTGCATCGGTTTTCTGCTTCCCAATCCCTCCCTGAAATTCTCCTCGAACGGGAACAACGGCAATCTTGTGTCCAGTGCCAGTCACCACTCCAACAACAACAACAACAACCCCATTTTGGGCGGAGACACGCCTCTGACTTCCAGTAACCCCTCGGACAGCCACCATAACCAATTTTACTTAACCTTACCCAGTGACAGTTCCATGGAGGTGTTTCCCAACAACACTTTGTGCTGTTATACGGCCAAATTACCTCAGGCCATTCAATTAGATCACGAATCCCATTGGGAAGTGGTTTTGGTAGAAATGATTTACCCGACACAAATCAAAAACATCTCTGAAACTCAAAACACTTTTGAGGTCGAAGTTCTGGACCAAGCACTGCAACAAACAATGACTAACACTAAACATCACAGATTACTTGCAAAGCGTACAGTACCCAACAGTGACCTTCCTTTGTTCATCTATGAGTTTAAAACTCAGGACATTATTTTAGTAATCAACATCTGGTGAGCGCAATAGCTGACAGAGTCAATTCAACATTTAACAAAGTTATGAGGTCACTAAAAAACGTGTCACCAATGAGTACCATAAAGTGTCTCATCGCCTGCTAATAAACTTTGAAAGTGAAGAAAAAGTATAGGTATTATATTTGCCCTGAATTGCTTGACATTTTGGGTGGAGACCTCAATATGGCCACGGATAAGAAAAAAAAAGATATCCATACCAAACATTGTCAACAACCTGGATTTTGCAAGGCATTTTCGATCCCGGTAGAACGGAACCAAGGACTGAATTTGATCTTTGTGTACTCCGATGTAGTGGAGTACAACGTTGTGGGACACACCTCCGTACCGTTACTGCGTGTCATTCCTTTCAATGTAGATTCTGCTATGAACGCTGACGAAGAAGGTGGAAACACCTATCATGTTCACCGCGAATTTGTACATCCACACTATTTACCTGTCAGAAAGTCGTATTTTGACACTCTCAACATTGCTATAAAAGGAGATCTAGGACAAAATATTTCATTCACCAAAGGGAAAGTCACGTTGAAACTCCATTTTCGGAAAACGAGCCTCTGAAGAATCGTAAGTCATGTATCCAATGTACCGAGGCATCGCTTGACAGCGAGGACATGGTTTAGGAGATATGTTAAAATCAGTCTTTCGTTCGGTGGCTCCGGTGTTGAAACCGATGGTGACACGAGGATTGCACGCCTTGAAAGATGCCGCATTGACGCAAAGCAAAGAATGTCTCCGAAATGTCATCATAGACAAACAAAACCCCAAAGAAGCATTCTTGAGATCAGACAAAAATGTCTTGCTGAAAACGGGCAAAGACATTTGGGGCCGACGAGAAACACCTATAAATGCCCTGGACGCTGCTAAGTCAGGCATTCCTGCTTCCCTAGTGCCGCAGCATGGACGAGGTAGAAGGAGACAAAGAAGAAGAAAACACCCCTTCACAAGACATCATACTCCAAAACCTAGAAAGACCAAGAAATGAAGAACTGTTCGAAACTTTGACGTTTTTTATTATTAAATTATTGAGAAACATAAAAATTATGCACCGAGAGTCTTGTGCCTGTTCCAAGTCGGAACTCGAATTTCATCCCCTCTCCTCTTTGACGGATTTTGCTCCCATCGAGTTTGAAATCAAAGGACAGCCTTAAGATTACATTGATCTGAATAGCAGTTACTTGTACTTGAAAGTGAAAGTGATCAAACTGGGCGACGAACCCAATCTATTTGCCGGATCCAGAGTAGCTCCCGTTAACAATTGTATGTAGTCCTTGTTCAGCTCAGTGGATCTGCATTTGAATAACAAACTGATCAGCAGCAGCATGGATACTTACCCTTACTGAGCGTACCTGGAAATTCTCTTGACGTATGGAAAAGAAGCCAAGAACACCCATCTGGATGCTTGCGTGGTATGGAAGCCTGACGCTCTAGGTGCAAAGTTCGACAGCACTGCAACTGAGGGGGCTGAGACAAATTCAGGATTTACGGAACGACGAAACAAAATTGCACTAAGCCGTAGTTTGGAACTGATGGATCGTTTGCATTTGGACATGTGGTTGCAAGAGAAGTATTTGCTGAACGATGTGGATACCCGCCTGAGACTGAATCGTAGCAGTACTGCTTTCCATCTGATGGCTAATGCTAACGAGTACAATACCGTCATCCAAGAAGCCAGACTTTACGTGCGACGTGTGGAAGTGTTGCCTAAAGTGGATACGACATCAGTCACACGTTGAGCAGAACGACCGCCAAGTATCCGATACGACGTGTGGAAGTGAAAACGTTCACCGTTCCCAGAGGACAAAAATCCATGATCGAAGATCATCTGTTCCAAGGACAGTTACCCAAACGTTTAATCCTTGGTATCGTAGAGAATGCAGCCTTCAACGGAACTTTGGGAAAAAATCCTTTCAGGTTTCAACACTTTGGTGTGTCCAAGAACGAAGTCAGTCGCGATGGCAAGACCTTGTGTACCAGACCTTTGGAACTTAAGTTTGGTGACGAGAAGAATTACTTGAGATTGTACTTGTCTCTGTACGAAGCCACCGGACAGTTAGGAACGAACACAATCATGGTATTACGTACGAGGATTATGAAGGAGGCTATGCTTTGTGGGCTTTTGATTTCACTCCAGACCAAGGCAACGACGAGGGGCATTTCCACCCTATAAAATCGGGTCAGATTCGTGTGGAAAGTTAGTTTGAAAACCGAATTCCTGATGAAACGGTGAACGTGCCGAATTCGATAATCCCATAGAAATTAACAGTTTGAGAGAAGTCATTCTAGGCTATTAGGAGCCATGGAAGACTAGTAGTTAAGTGGGCCACCATAGGGACAATGGGAATTAGCATTACAGACCCCCTGGGCCACTATAGGGACAATGGAAATTTAACATGGAGAAAAACGCTGGGCCACTCTAGAGACAATGGGAATTTAACATAGAGTTTGGGCTTGTCTAGGGACAAGGGAAATTAACATGAGGAATAGAGTTTGGGCTTGTCTAGGGACAAGGGGAATGGAACAGGGGACTATAGTGTGGGTCTGTCTAGGGACAATGGGAATTTAACATGGGGAATAGATCGTGGGACTGTCTAGGGACAATGGGAAATTTAACATTACGGAAACCCCTGGGGGATATAGCCTCAAGGGAATTTACCATATGGAAATTGAACATGGTGGATCTGTATAGCGTCAAGGGGAATTGAACATGGTGGGACTATCTAGGGACAATGATGGTAGAGGGTCAAACACAACAGAGACAGAAACATACATACACTAGTACAAGCGTGGGATTTATATATAAAGCATTACGAAGACCAGAAATCTTGCTGGGGTGTTCAAAAATTTGCATAATTGTAATGATGCTATAAATAGCTATAATCAAGGAAATGCTCAACGACAAAATGGATGTGACTAAAAGTAACGTTAAAATGACGAAATTGTCCCAGAATTTAAAGGAAAATAAACATATCCCCGAAAATTAAGTTACAATGGTTTAGACTAAAATGGATAAAATTAGTAACTACTTACAATATCAACTTCTGTGACGATCGTGGATAAATACCTATGTATCTATAATCAGCTGAAATTCCTATGAAATCCCACTATCTATTTATAGCTCCAACTTGTGGGTTTTTCCTTTGGAAAATCCCACTATCTTTTTATAGCCTCAGCTTGAGTGACGTTCCTGTTTATGAATTCTAGTATATATGTATAGCTACAAAATGTGGAAATCCCCAAGTCGATATTTATAGTCTCAAAATTTCCAGCGTCAGTGACGTCACTGTACTGAACACTAGGGGATAAATGGCAACAGTGTTGCAAGTGGCTGACCTGAATACGCGCTACTGTAGGTAGGTAGGTAGGTTAAGTGTATCTGATAGCGATAAAGTGAGTTTTATAGGGACAAACAGAGACCAATACACACACACACACACACACACAACATACGCGCGCAGACTCACACACACAAACACACACACACACACACACACACACACACAGGGAAGAGGAAAAAACAAACCCCAAAATATACTAACCACACTCGGGAGGAAGAAAAAAAAAAACAACCAAATATACGATCTACACAACGTACGCGAACAAACACACACACACATACACACACAACATACGCGCGCAGACTCACACACACACACACACACACACACACACACACACACACACACACACACACAGAGGGAAGAGGAAAAAACAAACCCCAAATATACTATCAACACAGAAGGGAGATAATACAAACCCCAAATAAACTATCCACACAAACGTACGCGAACGCATACAAACCCGAAATATACTATCAACACAGAAGGGAGATAATACAAACCCCAGGTAAACTATCCACACAAACGTACGCGAACGCATACAAACCCCAAATATACTATCAACACAGAAGGAGATAATACAAACCCCAAATAAACTATCCACACAAATGTACGCGAACGCATACAAACCCAAAATATACTATCCACACAACGTCGCTAACGCATACAAACTCCAAATATGCTATCCACACTCGGGAGGAAGAAGAAAAAAACAACCAAATATACGATCTACACAACGTACGCGAACAAACACACACACACACATACACACACACACAGAGGGAAGAGGAAAAAACAAACCCCAAATATACTATCAACACAGAAGGGAGATAATACAAACCCCAAATAAACTATCCACACAAACGTACGCGAACGCATACAAACCCCAAATATACTATTCACACAACGTCGCTAACGCATACAAACCCCAAATATGCTATCCACACTCGGGAGGAAGAAGAAAAAAAACAACCAAATATACGATCTACACAACGTACGCGAACAAACACACACACACACACATACACACACACAGAGGGAAGAGGCAAAACAAACCCCAAATATACTATCAACACAGAAGGGAGATAATACAAACCCCAAATAAACTATCCACACAAACGTACGCGAACGCATACAAACCCGAAATATACTATCAACACAGAGTGAAGAAGAAAAAGTTTTTTGAAAGCACCTAAGCCCTCACCTGCAATGACCAACTCTGCCAAACACCTACACCCCACTCCCCACTCTCAACACTACAAAACCCATTTAACCCGTTATTTTATGGCATCAGTGTGTGATTTAGGAAACATCAAGACACAAAATGATGGATGAATAGACTGACTATTGTTTACCGACTTGCATGCCTAAAGAGCGTGCGTGAAGGAAAACATCCTTCCATTTCAATTCTAACTAAAACATGATCCAGAGGGATAGAGAGAGGTGAAAGAGCACAATTTCATAAAGTGTGAGTAAAAACAAAACACGCCATCCTTATTATACAATGTCAAGACCAAGAGACACCTACGTTTTCTTTCTGGTCTATTCTCTTTTAGAAGGTAGTATGAAATTTCACATCAGGGCCAACGCACCGGCTCACATTGTCAATTTTTCCATTTCCATGTCTTTACTGGCACAAGTTCTTCATCATCTTCAATTTCTTCTTCTTCTGAATCCCTCTTCTCTGTTTCGTCTTGTTTTTGTTTCTTCTCTTTTCTCGTAGGGCACTCTGAATTCCAGTGTCCTTTCTCCTGACAACGATATTAGGTATCTTGACTTTTGTCTCTCTTTCTTAGACGAAGCAGGTATTCTGGAGACAAATACCCATTTACCTTTGCAGATATAGCAAACTTCATTAGCACTTACACACTTTCGTA
Organism: Sinohyriopsis cumingii; assembly: GCA_028554795.2. NCBI lineage: Eukaryota > Metazoa > Mollusca > Bivalvia > Unionida > Unionidae > Sinohyriopsis > Sinohyriopsis cumingii. The sequence continues at coordinate 121,601,549 of CM068827.1, forward strand.
TGACTCTCATCAAATCAACGATCAAAAGAGTAAGTTTTGTTGCCACTTTCGCATGTGAATTATGCTTTCGTATGACTTTTAGCAAATATTTGACCAGCAGGTCGATCTGTGCTGACTCTTCCATCTTCTTGATCGTTTGAGAGCGGAATGAATACTCTGACGCTAAGACACTCTCCTTATATACAGGGACCTGCTGCGTATGAAACCTAGTCAAATGTAATTTTGCAATAAGATGAAACGATTTCATTGAGGAAGTAAAAAGCAATGATGTACCGTATCGCCTCACACAAAACCTGAAGTGTTAGTTCAAATCCGTGTCAGCGATTTCGAAGACGACATAACTGAGCTTTAATCAATGCTCGCCAATTATGCCACAAAACCACGAGTCCTGATTCACGCCAAAAGAAATTTCGTTCGGTCCATAAACAATAGTATCATATCTGAGAAACGCAAAAAGGAACTTCCAGAAAACTGAGAAAGACGGCTTACACCTACAACGTAAATGTATGAGTTCAAGTAGTGCGTAAAACTTAGTCAAATTAAATTTTTATAGTCAAGACGAAACGATCTCTTTTCAAACAAGAAAGCAGACACCAAGCGACAATGGCGATCCGTGTCACACAACACTTTTCAAAATGTATATTATCAGAGGTTTGTTCTAGCGATCTGCACGGTTAAATTAAATGTTGATGTATTTTGCAATAAGACGGACACAATTTCCATGGGATCGCCCATGGTACGAATGTTCATGCATTAGTTTAATTTTTAAAAATATTTTTTTTATATAAATCGCCTATAGGATAGACCCAGTAAAGCATGGCCATTCTCGTCACTGTCTGAATAGCTACTCAAGTCAATTCGAAGCGAACGCGGTAAGAAAATAAGTATAGCCAATGAAATGGCTTACAACGGGTGATGCATTGTTTTGTTCTAGGACTGTGTGGCATAATAATCCCTATGTTCTTGCGTTGTTACCATTACAGTGCAGACTGAAATGTGAACTTACAAGCCCTCTTTGTGTGTGTTGTACCATTTCCTCTTACCACATCAAAATACTGAGCGTCACAGTATTGGTTCGCGTTTTCAAACTGACCATTTTTTTTATATCTCACTTAAACATTTCGACATAAACACTCACACTCACATAGATAGAGTCAGAACAGACGTGTTACAGTATTGAGGGGCATGTTATCTTTTCGTTTTCAAACTAATAAATTTGGGGCTTGTATGAAGTAAAGAACCGAAAGTACAGTGAAACTCAAGGATGATGACCCAATCTGTCTGTCTATTGATGCGTATATTTACTTAAGAAGAAATATGACCTCTAAAACACAAAGAGATACGGCAAGCATGATTAGATCAAACACAACGATGTTTTCCTTCACGCCCGTGTAATTTAGAGTTTCAATCGTCTTTGAAGACAAACTTGGTCTCCTTTTGTAGGGCTTGAAATAATAAAAGAAACTGAAAAATCTTAAGCACTTTGCTATAGATAATTTCATCAACAGACTAAACAACATAAATACCGTTACAACAATAGAAAGCCTTAAATCTTCTATCAAAAAGAAATGCATGAAAAAAATTAAAGATTAACGATAACTAACCAATGAAACCGAATTTAACAAAGGCAATGACATGTGAAGAAATGCCTCTCACTTTGGAAAGGTAGGCGAATGTACTCTGTCATGCACCATCAACTTGAAAAAAATTATAAACAGAGAGAAACCTGAATTCAAAATTCAGTTGTTTCTTTTTCTTCAAAATTGTTTCGTTTCTTTTTTCTTTTTTTTGGAACAAATCTAAGCACTAATATAGAGTGGAAAAGGGAAAATGCACATACAAGCTTTGATATTTCTGAAAAAATGAGGGGATATTCCTAACGTTCATAACCACCTATATATGCTTGGACTTGTCTGTGACTTATCCACAAAACAAGATGTACATATTTCTGGTCAAGCTGCAAGTGTGTGCGTGTTTTTGAAAATGGTAAAAATGGGATATACAATTTTCTCGTGACACTTATAAAGTGAAGAGTGTCTTAGCGTCAGAGTATTCATTCCGCTCTCAAACGATCAAGAAGATGGAAGAGTCAGCACAGATCGACCTGCTGGTCAAATATTTGCTAAAAGTCATACGAAAGCATAATTCACATGCGAAAGTGGCAACAAAACTTACTCTTTTGATCGTTGATTTGATGAGAGTCATACGAAAGTGTGTAAGTGCTAATGAAGTTTGCTATATCTGCAAAGGTAAATGGGTATTTGTCTCCAGAATACCTGCTTCGTCTAAGAAAGAGAGACAAAAGTCAAGATACCTAATATCGTTGTCAGGAGAAAGGACACTGGAATTCAGAGTGCCCTACGAGAAAAGAGAAGAAACAAAAACAAGACGAAACAGAGAAGAGGGATTCAGAAGAAGAAGAAATTGAAGATGATGAAGAACTTGTGCCAGTAAAGACATGGAAATGGAAAAATTGACAATGTGAGCCGGTGCGTTGGCCCTGATGTGAAATTTCATACTACCTTCTAAAAGAGAATAGACCAGAAAGAAAACGTAGGTGTCTCTTGGTCTTGACATTGTATAATAAGGATGGCGTGTTTTGTTTTTACTCACACTTTATGAAATTGTGCTCTTTCACCTCTCTCTATCCCTCTGGATCATGTTTTAGTTAGAATTGAAATGGAAGGATGTTTTCCTTCACGCACGCTCTTTAGGCATGCAAGTCGGTAAACAATAGTCAGTCTATTCATCCATCATTTTGTGTCTTGATGTTTCCTAAATCACACACTGATGCCATAAAATAACGGGTTAAATGGGTTTTGTAGTGTTGGGAGTGGGGAGTGGGGTGTAGGTGTTTGGCAGAGTTGGTCATTGCAGGTGAGGGCTTAGGTGCTTTCAAAAAACTTTTTCTTCTTCACTCTGTGTTGATAGTATATTTCGGGTTTGTATGCGTTCGCGTACGTTTGTGTGGATAGTTTATTTGGGGTTTGTATTATCTCCCTTCTGTGTTGATAGTATATTTGGGGTTTGTTTTTGCCTCTTCCCTCTGTGTGTGTGTATGTGTGTGTGTGTGTGTTTGTTCGCGTACGTTGTGTAGATCGTATATTTGGTTGTTTTTTTCTTCTTCCTCCCGAGTGTGGATAGCATATTTGGGGTTTGTATGCGTTAGCGACGTTGTGTGGATAGTATATTTGGGGTTTGTATGCGTTCGTGTACGTTTGTGTGGATAGTTTATTTGGGGTTTGTATTATCTCCCTTCTGTGTTGAAAGTATATTTGTGGTTTGTATGCGTTCGCGTACGTTTGTGTGGATAGTTTATTTGGGGTTTGTATTATCTCCCTTCTGTGTTGATAGTATATTTGGGGTTTGTTTTTTCCTCTTCCCTCTGTGTGTGTGTGTGTGTGTGTGTGTGTGTGTTCGCGTACGTTGTGTAGATCGTATATTTGGTTGTTTTTTTCTTCTTCCTCCCGAGTGTGGATAGCATATTTGGGGTTTGTATGCGTTAGCGACGTTGTGTGAATAGTATATTTGGGGTTTGTATGCGTTCGCGTACGTTTGTGTGGATAGTTTATTTGGGGTTTGTATTATCTCCCTTCTGTGTTGATAGTATATTTGGGGTTTGTTTTTTCCTCTTCCCTCTGTGTGCATATGTGTGTGTGTGTGTGTGTGTGTGTGTGTGTGTGTGTTCGCGTACGTTGTGTAGATCGTATATTTGGTTGTTTTTTTCTTCTTCCTTCCGAGTGTGGATAGCATATTTGGGGTTTGTATGCGTTAGCGACGTTGTTTGAATAGTATATTTGGGGTTTGTATGCGTTCGCGTACGTTTGTGTGGATAGTTTATTTGGGGTTTGTTTTATCTCCCTTCTGTGTTGATAGTAGATTTGGGGTTTGTATGTGTTCGCGTACGTTTGTGTGGATAGTTTATTTGGGGTTTGTATTATCTCCCTTCTGTGTGATAGTATATTTGGGGTTTGTATGCGTTCGCGTACGTTTGCGTGGATAGTTTATTTGGGGTTTGTATTATCTCCCTTCTGTGTTGATAGTATATTTGGGATTTGTTTTTTCCTCTTCCCTCTGTGTGTGTGTGTGTGTGTGTGTGTGTTTGTTCGCGTACGTTGTGTAGATCGTATATTTGGTTGTTTTTTTCTTCTTCCTTCCGAGTGTGGATAGTATATTTGGGGTTTGTTTTTTCCTCTTCCCTCTGTGTGTGTGTGTGTGTGAGTCTGCGCGCGTATGTTGTGTGTGTGTGTGTTCGCGTACGTTGTGTAGATCGTATATTTGGTTGTTTTTTTTTCTTCCTCCCGAGTGTGGTTAGTATATTTTGGGGTTTGTTTTTTCCTCTTCCCTGTGTGTGTGTGTGTGTGTGTGTGTGTTTGTGTGAGTCTGCGCGCGTATGTTGTGTGTGTGTGTGTGTGTGTGTGTGTGTGTATTGGTCTCTGTTTGTCCCTATAAAACTCACTTTATCGCTATCAGATACACTCTACCTACCTACCTACAGTAGCGCGTATTCAGGTCAGCCACTTGCAACACTGTTGCCATTTATCCCCTAGTGTTCAGTACAGTGACGTCACTGACGCTGGAAATTTTGAGACTATAAATATCGACTTGGGGATTTCCACATTTTGTAGCTATACATATATACTAGAATTCATAAACAGGAACGTCACTCAAGCTGAGGCTATAAAAAGATAGTGGGATTTTCCAAAGGAAAAACCCACAAGTTGGAGCTATAAATAGATAGTGGGATTTCATAGGAATTTCAGCTGATTATAGATACATAGGTATTTATCCACGATCGTCACAGAAGTTGATATTGTAAGTAGTTACTAATTTTATCCATTTTAGTCTAAACCATTGTAACTTAATTTTCGGGGATATGTTTATTTTCCTTTAAATTCTGGGACAATTTCGTCATTTTAACGTTACTTTTAGTCACATCCATTTTGTCGTTGAGCATTTCCTTGATTATAGCTATTTATAGCATCATTACAATTATGCAAATTTTTGAACACCCCAGCAAGATTTCAGGTCTTCGTAATGCTTTATATATAAATCTCACGCTTGTACTAGTGTATGTATGTTTCTGTCTCTGTTGTGTTTGACCCTCTACCATCATTGTCCCTAGATAGTCCCACCATGTTCAATTCCCCTTGACGCTATACAGATCCACCATGTTCAATTTCCATATGGTAAATTCCCTTGAGGCTATATCCCCCAGGGGTTTCCGTAATGTTAAATTTCCCATTGTCCCTAGACAGTCCCACGATCTATTCCCCATGCTAAATTTCCCATTGTCCCTAGACAGTCCCACGATCTATTCCCCATGTTAAATTCCCATTGTCCCTAGACAGACCCACACTATAGTCCCCTGTTCCATTCCCCTTGTCCCTAGACAAGCCCAAACTCTATTCCTCATGTTAATTTCCCTTGTCCCTAGACAAGCCCAAACTCTATGTTAAATTCCCATTGTCCCTAGAGTGGCCCAGCGTTTTTCTCCATGTTAAATTTCCATTGTCCCTATAGTGGCCCAGGGGGGTCTGTAATGCTAATTCCCATTGTCCCTATGGTGGCCCACTTAACTACTAAGACTGTTATCCCTCTTTACATAGTGGAGAATCTTTGGACATGGAATGTGAGGAGACCATGAAAGGAGAACCCCAAGACAAAAACGAAGAAGTCATAATGATGAAGTCAAGATGGCCGGAACATAAAGCACATTTAGTCTCCTGTTTTCCTACAGTCCTGTCTGAAAAAATTAAGGAATTGATCAAGAAAGATTGCTATGGATGTCACAACGATCATCCCAGTCAAATTCAACACGATAAATGTCTGATGTTTAGTCAAGAAGAAAAATTGGACGAATATCTGGACGAAGCTTGGATTCTCATCTCGGAAGAAGACGTGTTGCAACAGTGCTATAAAGGCTTGCGTGACCATTCTTGTCCTCCATTATCAACTCTAGAGATCCATCGCATTGAAGCTATCTTGGATCATTGGTGTGTGGACAATATTGTGTGTATTTTCTGCATCATCGCAGCCTGGGATATTCTTTAGAACATTTAGTGACTTATTTTGATCGTCATTCTTCTAGAAACGATGAGAAAGTAGATCGATAGTTTTGTGACCGCTATGCTTATCTTTTGTCTTTAGCTAGGAAACGTAGTGTACATCAATGGCCCAATGACTTCCAACAGTGGAAATCACAATTTCATTCACAACGATGTCAGCCATGTCGAAAACAGATAGTTGAAAGAAATGTTTATTAGTTGATTGAATGGTTAATGTTAAAAAATTTGTTAATTGTTAGTTATGAGTTATTGGAATAAAAAAATCTTGTGTTTTGAAAAAAAATGCGTTTGTTGTTTGTTTTTGCCATGGGTATCATGAACCATGCTCTTTGACATCTCCCTATCCACACAGCTTACATATCCAGCCACAGAGGGAAAAAGACCATTAAAATCGGACCTAATCTGACCGACTAGCACCCTTAGCCGCCATCTTGACCAGAGCTGACAAAGGAAATCCAGCCAAGCAGCCCGCCACGCAGCCATTTTGGATCATACCACCTCGTATAATAACTAAGTACTTTAGTACAAGATTGCAAATCCTTTGACCGCCAAATCCACACAGCTTACATATCCAGCCACAGAGGGAAAAAGACAATTAAAATCGGACCTAACCTGACAGACTAGCAACCCTTAGCCGCCATCTTGACCAGAGCAGACAAAGGAAATCCAGCCAAGCAGCCCGCCACGCAGCCATTTTGGATCATACCACCTCGTATAATAACTACGTACTTTAGTACAATGTAGGAAAATTACTAAGTCTGCGGGCAATTGAAACTCTGTGCTGTTTACATCTCACTATAATATATTTTACCTTAATTATACTAAATTCCGTATCTACTCAGTTTGCCGCCTATTCTCTTAAACAGTCTCTAGGAACCATACTAGAACCGACTGGATTGAATCCACACATGATAATAGCACCAAATATCATTGTGTGATTTTCAATCACAGAGAATAAATACGACAAATTACACAACTAACCACTACCTTTTTCTCATAATAACAACTCTAGCTGTTAGCACTGTTCCCGAAAACAGGCACTAGGAAACACACTAGTACCACGCCTGGTCAGAATCCTCACAAGTTACAAGCACAAGCTAACTGCTGTGAGATTTTCCGATACAAGGAACGTAACAGAATCTCCTCTCTCCTTGTTTCCTCCTAACCACAACCGCTTTAACAACAATAACTAACCTAAACCTTATTCAAAACCAAAGTAGGAATGTCTCAATCAATCACAAACAAACTTAACTTTAACACTAGAAAACAAATTCAGAGAAACAATAGGCTTGAAAAGGAAATGAAATCACATAAACCCCCCACTCCTATGACACCAAACCCGCAAATAATCATGGGGAAATTGGATCTCAGTGCAAACTCCAAGCACCTTGAACTTTGCGAGAAGAAACTCAACTTCTCATCCACTCCTGAAAGGAATGATTTAACAACACCGCATCTAACCACCCCTGAGAGAAATGAACTAATTCAAATATCAGCAGCAGACTTAAGTATCAGCTCAACTGTAAGTTTCAAAAACTTACTAAATCCATTGGCAAATAAGGAACTGGACGATACAATACCTATAGAAACATCAAAATCGCCACTCCGAAAACAAGACCAGCCACCCACCCCCAAATACATGGCCATTGCACAATCCCCGAAAAAAAAACTATAGACATGATAATAGGAAACCCACCGAAAATAGGGCCCGATTCATGTAACAAAGGAAAAACTACACCCAAAATGGCGCCCAAGAGGACGATAACTCCACTCCCACCCATTCATATCAGTAACAACAAACCGAAATATCATAACAGTCAGACCCCTGGACTATCAAAACCCTTAACTGAAGAACAATTACTCAGCAGCCAAAACAAAACACAAGCTAACCCAACCACCCCAACTACTAAATCAAAACCTAACGTGTGGGATGGCAAGGGTAAAGGGAAGGGACCCATGTTTACCAAGAACAAACCTACCCCCCAAAATAATTCAAACTCACCCACCCCCAAAGAACCCAAGAACCAGGCCAAATTTGCATACCACCCCATAGAACACACACTTTATATCAGTAGCAACTCCAATAAACTGATAAACTTAACTGTTAACAGTCTCACACAGGCCCTCCTTAGGGTTCATCAAGGACAATTCAAAATATTTAGGCCAAGCACAAGATATATAAGAGTACACTGCAGCACTCGCAGTCAAATGGCCAAATTCCTAGAAATTGAAATTATTAACAACATTAGGGTTAAAGTCGAAAGACACAAACAAATAGGGACAAAGAACATAATAACCAAAACACACAATAGCAACCAAACCCTCATAGCAATAAACAATAACGCACGAAAAAATGACTTAGCCAAACACCCCCGCACGAACAACCCCACATTTAAAGCAGTTCTAAAACTCACAGGACAAAATAAAGGGATAAACAATGAAACCCTCACTGCCAAACTCAAAGACAGTGGTACCCCCATAAATAGTGCATATAAACACAAAAATCATTTAGGACAGGAAACCAACACAGCGATACTAGAATCAAACTCCCCACACTCAACCATGATAAGACTAGGTCACTCTGGATACGCCACCGCCTTGAGACCTACATAAACAAACCCAGGTTCTGCAGCAACTGCCAACACTGGGGACATTTCTCTAACAGATGTAGATATACCCAACTATGCTACAAATGCGGGGGAAACCACAAAGGTGTATGTCGTAGAACCACACCCAAATGCACCAACTGCAGGGGCCCCCACCTACCTAAATCCCACGAATGCCCCAACACTATCAAGGAATATCAAACCATAGATATCATGAACAACAAGCAAATCCCGTATCATGCGGCGAAAAAACTAACCCCCAGTATTAAAAATCACCACCATATCATGACCCCAAACAATCCAGCAACTGAAGCAACCACAGCCCAAACACCCAACCAACCAAGGTCAAACAAGGTCAAATAAGATTAAATAAACAAGATACATTCTGAATCAAATCCCACAAAAACTCACAACTCCACCCCGAAGAATCAGATAACACTAACACCAAAAACAAATCACTGTCAAACCCGACAAAAGAAAAGTTACTCATAGAGATCAAAGCCGAACTTGTCAACAACCATCACTCCATCGTGAATAAAATAACACAGATAATAAGCAAAATCGAATCAAATTTAAAGTTAACATCATAACCCTCAACACAAAACAATCAATAAAGGACCACTCCAATAATGGATTATACAACAAACCGCAACATTATAATACGGCAATGGAATGCTAGAGGGCTAATAAGTAATATCTGTGAACTCAAAGCCAAATTACAAAACTTAGAACACAAACCAGATATTATATGCATTCAAGAAACAAAAATAACAAGTAGAACCAAACAAATACCCAAATTCCCAGGATACGCCCCAGGTCACTTCAAAAATCGAACCACGGGACAAGGCGGTGGGGGTTTAGCCATCTATATAGCAGATAACATCCCGAATGTAACAACAATAACCATAACACCAACCCCAGGTAGCAACGAAACATTCGAAATTCAGTCCCTCATAATTCATACAGGCAAGGGTCAAATATAAATATTCAACATTTATGACCCAGGGGGGAAATCAGGCACAGCCAACTTAATTACTTACAAACAAATAAATGATCACAAACGAGTAGATCAGATCGTCATCTGTGGAGATTTCAATGCCCATAACGAGCGGGGGGGGGGGGGGAGGGGGCGGTGTGACGGACAAAGAGGCAAATTGATTGAAGAATGGACCGCAGAATCTAACTTAACCATTTTAAATGACGGTACAAAAACACACCTCAACCCAGAAAACGGTCTCATGTCCGCCATCGACCTCACCATTTGCTCGCCATCAATAACCCAGGTGGCTGACTGGAGATTGGATCAAACTGACCCCTTGGGCAGTGACCACTTTCCAGTAATAGTCACCCTGCAGATTACTGTCCAATACAAATCGCTAAAAAGAACCCCTAGATGGATATATTCAAAAGCAGGTTGGACCACATTTAATGAAACACTAAGCAAAGTAGACACCAAAAACCTAGAAAATAATAATATTAATAACTATTATGAAAACCTGATTGATACCATACTAAATGCAGCCACAACCAACATACCCAAAACTAGTGGTAACCCAAATAAACAAGCAGTCCCATGGTGGAATGATGAATGCAAACAAGCCATCACTGATAAGAAAAAAGCCCTCAATAAATTCAAACGCACTAAAAACTCTATTGATTTCACTATTTATAAACAAAAGGAGAAAAACCTTAAAACATAATTAAACAGGCAAAGGAATCAGCTTGGCATAATTACTGCACGAATATCAATATCACAACTAGTACAAAACAAGTCTGGGATAAGATTAGATCAATTAGAGGGAAGACAACTAACACCACCCCAAAAATAGCTGGAGGCATTACTAATAAAGAAAAAGCTGACCGACTAGCTCAGCATTTCTCAGATATGAGTAGCAACACAAACCACACCCCAGCATTTCAATTACATAGGGACAAAGTAGATAGAACCCATAGTAATCTGTTTAAAGACCTCGGTCCCAAAGTCTCGAACCTAAATAAAGACATTACAACTTACGAATAGGACCTAGCATTGAAAACCAAAAGCGAAACTAGCCCAGGGGAAGATCAATTAGGATACACAATATACAAAAATATCCCAAATGACATTAAACAAACAGTTATTAAATTACTAAACCAAATATGGACCTCAGGCAAACTACCCGATAAATGGAAGCACGCAATAGTAATTCCAATACCCAAGCTAGGAAAAGACCCTAAAGATATTAGCTCCTACAGGCCCATTTCCCTAACAAACAACATTTGTAAGATCATGGAAACCATAGTCACCAACCGACTCAAACACCACCTAGAGAGCAATAATTTAATCTCCGATAATCAATGCGGATTTAGAAACAAAAGATCCACCACGGATCAACTAATACGATTGGAAACCGCAATCAAATTAGCGTTGAACTCCAAACGCAAAGCTGATAGGAATTTAATTGCAGTATTTATTGACCTAGAAAAGGCATTCGACCCTGTATGGACCAAAGGCTTATTAGCCAAACTCAACCACTACGCCATCACAGGTCGAATGTTTAAATTCATTGAAAACTTCCTCGCTGACCGTAAAATATCAACCAGAGTCGGCGACACCTACTCTGAACCACACACACTTGAAAACAGTACACCACAAGGGAGCGTACTCAGCCCAACCCTTTTCAACATCATGATTAATGACTTGGACACCAACTTAACATCAAAACTAATTGAACTCTCACAATTTGCTGATGATAGTGGACTATGGTGAGCAGGAAACCCCTCCAAACACAAAGTAATCAGCGCTATTCAAACAAGTTTAAACAAAATAGGGAAATGGGCTGATAAATGGGGTTTCAAATTATCCCATGAAAAAACCATAGCAGTATTATTCACCACCAAACGTAAATTACAAAATCAGTTTCCAAAACTTACCATCCAAAATCAAGAAATTAAATTCGTAAAAGTAGCACGGTTTTTAGGAATGCATTATGACTCCAAACTAAACTGGGGACACCACATAAACGAACTAGTCAAAAGGTGCAATAAAGACCTTAACCTCCTTACAAACCTTAAAGGAACCACCTGGGGATCAAATCAAGAAACCTTACTAGCATTATATAAATCATTAATTAGATCTAAACTAGATTACGGATGCCAAATTTACAACTCGGCACCCCAAAATAACCTAAAGAAACTAGATAGCATACAAAGAAAGGCCCTAATTATTTGCACTGGAGCACTACCATCCACATCACTAGTGGAGCTTCAAATCTTAACTGGAGAACTGCCGCTCCACCTTAGAAGACAAGAACTCGCCCTCAGATATGCAGCCAGGCTAACAACACACCCCGACACACACCCCACCCGGCTAGCTATAAATAAATGCAACATACCTTTTAGAACTAAATTAACACAAAACATACCAACAGGGAAAGTAGTCCATCAATTAGTTGAACAACTTCCTATAGACAACCTCCAAGCAGAAATTGCAAATCACTATGACAAAGAACCATGGATAAATATCAAACCCTCAGTTACCACCCTCATTACGACATATGGAAATAAACACGAACAGGAACCCAAACTAAACACAATCTGAACAGAAGAAATCAACTCAAAATATTGCAACTACATTAAGATTTACACTGAAGGATCCAAAATAACAGAACCACCCAGAACAGCAGCAGCTTACGTAATTCCCGAACTTAACATTAAAGTAGGACGACGACTACCTAACCTCTGCTCCATATACACAGCTGAATTCTGGGCCATACCTGAAGCACTCAAATGGATCAAAGAGAACAAAATACCCCAAGCGGTAATAATAAGTGACTCGCTAAGCGTCACAAACTTAATACTTAATAACAACACCAAATCAAGAGAAAACTCTCTTAGGCAAACCAATTTATTGTTAAAAAAAACTGAACAATAATAACCTACAAGTAGAATTTATGTGGATACCATCCCATCTTAACATACCAGGTAACGATATGGCAGATATAACAGCTAGGCAAAAACTAAACGAAACCACTCACATCAACCTAGATTATAGCATATGCGAACTCAATAGCATATCTAAAACCCTCATTGACAATAAATGGCAGGAATTATGGAACACAAGCACTCAAGGGAGGAAACTGAAAACCATCATTTAAGAAGTCTGTAGAAATAGGAAACCACCCAAAACAAAAGGCAATGAACAAAAATTCATAAATAGAATACTCACCGGCAAAACCAAGCTGGCTAACAGCTTCGGACAGTACATAGGACCACAACCACATAACCCTAGCTGCTACCACTGCAGGGTCCCAGAAGACCTTGAGCATATTTTTAACAACTGCCACACACTTGAAAAAGAAAGGTATAAGTTTAAAGTTAAACAGCATAATATTGGATCCCCTGCAACATACCCAGAATTCTTGATGAACACAAACCCCAATATTAATCTAACATTCGAAAATATCATAAGTTTTATACACGAATCCAATCTAATTAAAAAAATCTAAGAAAGTAAATCAAAGACCAGTCAAAAATATTACAAATCACTGTTTGGGAATTATGACGGCCGGCTCGGTCTCGTGGGTTCACAGACTGACACAGCCGTTCATAGCCCGAATAATAAAAACCAGTTAAGGACTAATCTAATAAAATAAAATAAAAAATTACAAAATCACTGTTTGGGAATTATGACGGCCTGCTAGGTCTCGTGGGTTCACAGACTGACATAGCCGTTCATAGCCCGAATAATAAAAACCAATTAAGGCCACAACAAAATTAAATAGGAAAATAGGAATTAATTAAAACAGGACTACATAATAACATACAAACAACCATAAAACAAGTTTTCACTCCGAACCAATAAGATAAGGAATCAAAATAAATAAGGAAATCAAGACGAAAAGAAAAAGAAAAAATAAAAAAATAAAAAAAAAATTTAAAAAAATGTAAACATTTTTTTTAAAATTATTTATCTATACTGCCTTCCTGCTCTACTCTTAATCGTCTCCTTGTCTCTTAAACAACATCTGGAATGAAAATTAACACCTCTACGAACTCACTCACACAAACCCATGGTGACAGCCATCAACAAATACCTAGAGTTACCGACAGGACCCAAAACCAGATTGTATAAGGTGGTCTTGAACCCAGACCATCAGGATCGTCCACACTAAAACAGATTAGGAACAAAACGACCCCAAATTATCAATATATAAGGTGGTCTAAACTCCAAAGACTGTCAGATCCCGCAGCACAAGGCTGCAAAATAAAAAAGCTCTGTGCATAAGGAAGTATAACCCCAAATTAACACGTATAAGGTGGTCTAAAACCCAACGACCATCAGATCCAGTAGCACAAAGTTTCAATGAAAACAGCACTAATTAGAATACTAAGACCCTAAAAACCAATACCAATCAAGATGGTCCCAAATACTCAAGACCATCAGAGCCCGCTACACAAGGTGGCAACATCAAAACCCATGGCTGTCAACCTGGCTATCTATCTTTAACCTACTCTAAAACAGCACAGAGTTATCCTCCAAACTATGCAGGACGACACTTTTAGAAATATACTCTGGAGCTTAGAAACGCCAAAACTGTGCCACGAACCGCCTCCCGATCCATAAGCCTCTTCCTCCTCTACCACGACCGGACATCAAACATCACGCGTGCAGTGCACGCCCCCATAGCCAAATAAACGAGTGCGCGTTGGGTCCAATCCCACTCGTCTCAATCAGCAAAGCAATGCAACCTTAGCGATGAGTGCGTGCTGGGTCCAATCCCACTCAACTCGGCCATACATCCAGGTCGCTAGGAACTAAATAGTACCTCGATCTGACGGCCTAATTAATAAGTGTTCCATGAACACATAAAAGCCTGGGGGACGTGGCTCTCCTTCCTTCCCCCAGGAGTTATTAAATAGCACGCTGTGCGTGCATTAAACAGTGATACATGCTCCATTGGAGCGAAAATCACTTTAATCCAACTAAGTAAGTAAGAATAGGGTTTTAGGGGATGTTTTCTTTCACGTCCGTGCTTTACGTATATATATAAGAAGCACTCGTCAGTCTGGCTACCCATCGTCGACGAGACATCAGTGAAGAATGAGTAGCAGAATAAGCACATTGTTGAACTCCAGATGCACATGGAATACGCCAGGCGCCTCCTGAATGAGCTGGTAGCGGAGGCAATCATAGAAGAAGGTTGGATGAGCAGAGAAGGAAAAAAGAAGAGCAGGAAAAGAAGATAGGAATCCGGTCTCACCCTATGATGAGACCTGAGTCCAAGGTGAAGCCAGAGGCGAGGACCCCTCCACAAACAACAGTAACAGTACCACAGCGTCAGCCACAGCCACAGCCGCAGCCTCTTCCAACATTACTTGTGCTTCGCCCAAATGAAAACTGGGAAGAAGAAATAAGGAGGCCACAACATCCTCAACTAGACATGGAAGAAGGGAGAGGGAAACCTTCAGAATCATAGAGACAGAAGATTGGGGTGCTGAGGCTACTCATCAAGCCTCTGCACTCCCAACCACAACTATAAATTGGGAAGGAGATTGGAGTCGCCGTTGTGTCTGTGGTGCCAGACCCGGAGTGTGCAACCATTAGTCAGATGCCTCTGGAGTTCCATAAAAACAGCCCTTTTCAAGGCTAACCAAAACTCTAGAAAAGAAACAGTACTCAATTTACCAATGTGTGAATGTGGAGTTGTGTGAATATAAACACTCACTCCTTTTCCGGTGTGATTGTATGTGTTTATCTGTGTTTGTAAACGCTCACGTACGTTTGTGTGAATGGTAGATTATTGACTTTTGTAAGTGCTCACGTACGTTAGTGTGGATCGTAGATTATGATTATGTTGTGGGTTTTTTGCTGCTTCGCGTGTGTGGATAGTATAATTGGGTTATGCTTTGCTGCTTCGCGTGTGTGGATAGTATATTTGGGTTTATTTTTGCTGATTCGCGTGTGTGGATAGTATAATTTGGATTTGTTATGCTTCTCCGCCTGTGTGGATAGTAGATTTTGGGTTTAATTATGCTTCTTCGTGTGTGTGTGGATAGTAAAGAATGGGTTTGTTTTTCTCCTTCCAGTGTGTGAATAGTACATAATGTGGTTAGTTATTTGTCTCCTGATCAATGTGTGGATAGTAGATAATATGTGAAGAGAAAAGTAGGGGATATTTTCTTTCACGTCCGTGCTTTAGATATAAAAACATCAGGCGTCCGTCATTCGCGCCTCATCATTCAGCCAGGGAACGTCGACCGGTGAACATCGTGCAGTGCAAGGCAGCCGACCATGTGCTACGAAGCAGTGCAGTGTAGCCTACCACCGTGCTGCTAGTCATAGAATATTCACCTTGCAGCATAAATGGCACTTCAACATGGAGTTATACTGGAAGACAGAACGACACGGAGAATTATACCGGACAGCAAGATACTAAGGAATAGAGGTAATGGAGGGAGCGAGGAGTGGACATAGCTGCGGCACGTGGGCCGTGACTAACCAGCAACAAAAAAGCAACAACGGGGGCGCGATCTTTAACACGGAGCATGCAGCCCACGGAAACCTAGCTACCCAGCCTTCTCAACCGTTGAAAACAGCGGAATACCAGTGTCTTGCGGAATATTAGCATAGAATTAATTCCCTATGCCGAAAAGTCGTCATGACTGATGATATAAGTGGAGACCAATCCGGGCCTGTCGGTGACGTTCCCGAACTCAGTTTGAAAAGGTCGAGCAACGTATCAAATTGCCTGGTTGAATGTTGGGTTCTCATTTTGGCTAGAGAACCAATTTGATAATATCTATTTCATAACTAACCTAATTTGACCTGTTTTGGTACCGCCGTCTAAATTCTTATACTCAATGCGTGACTCAGACTCATACAAGTCGTTTAGAACTTTACTGATTGGTTTTTATTTCATATTCTATGTACACTGCGTACACGAAATTCAAACTTGTTAGTAAATATTTTTTCAAAATTTATAACTCTAATAATTTGACTAATTGCAGAGGTGGCTTACACATTATTGGTATTTTTTGTCCACTAGTAAAACTGGACTTAATTTGAAATAAGTACGGGCTAGCGTTTCGGGAAGTACACAACGTCCATGGCTGGCTTGCCGAGTGCCTTTTCCTCCTTCACCATGCTCGGACAACGTACACGTGGCAGTATGTGGAACGATTTCCACCTGCCACGCGACCAGATGTCCTAATGTGACGTCATCGCTGCCGACGAATCGCAGCGGGAATCACATACTGCTTGGGTAGACACCTGGGGCTTTTCAATGCAATTGAACTTTTCAGTAACATGAGTTGTGTGCTACCATTCCCTCTCATGTAACAGCCATTCAGTCAGATTGTTAGAGACTCAATAGTCCCACAATCTGAAGGTTAAATTAATAAGTACTCTGTGAGTACATAAAAGCCTGGGGGATGAGGCTCTCTTTCCTTCCCCCAGGAGTAATTAAAAATCACGCAGTGCGTGAACAAACCAGTGATACATGTTCTAGATGAACGAAAAGCACTATAATTCAACTGAAGAAGAAGATCATTTGCGCCATTCTACGGAATAAAGAAAACGAAGATGGTGGCTGCGACGGAGTTGTTGAATCATTTGATAGGTATATATTATTGGATATTGAATGTTACCTATGTAATGGAAAGGATAGAGAAAGAATGGAAGTTAGAAAAATGCCTGGACTATGCTAACAGTCTAAAGGCAGCCGAAGAGATGATACAAGGGATGATAGAAGAGGAGGAAAAGAGGTTGAGAGGCTTGATTCACCCTCCCTATGTGAGAGTGGGATCATTGAAGGAGGCCATAGATCATCTCACAAGAGTCAGGTGCTTCCTAGAAGACATTTTGGAATGCAGTGAGTGGTCTTTCATAAAGTGGGGAGTAAGTCAGCTGAAGAAAGCAGAACAACAGATGACAAAAGTGATGAGAGAAGAAGTCAGGAAGATCAAAGACAACTGGACTAAAGAGAGAAAAGAAAGAGATAACAACAAGCAAAAGGAAGAGTTTGAGAGGCTCAATAACAACTTGATCAAAGTCCAGGAGAAGTTCAGAGCATTGGGCCATCCTGACTGGATGCCAGAAAATGAATAAAAGAAAAAGAAGAAGAAAGGAATATTAGGGAAAATTAGAAGATGGTGGAACAACTGGAGAAAGCAGAAGAAGAAGCAAAAGAAAACAAAGGCCCTCAAAAAAAATTACAAACCCCATAGTCCCCATGTTCCATTTCCCTTGACACTATAGTGGCCCAGGGTGTATTAAAAAGTCTTGACGCTGTACAGGCCCAAGGGGGTCTGTAATGCTAATTCCCTTGACGCAATAAATTTTGACGCTATACAGGCACAGGGGGGTCCGTATTGTATTTTCCCATTGACGCTATATCGCCTCACTTTACTACTTTCGTCTCAGCGCAAGATATGCAGCCTTGCATATGTTCATGACATGTTGGTACAATGTGAGAGTACTGTCCAGAGTAACACCTAGGTTTCCAACTGACTGTGTGAATTTAATGTTGGTTTTGCTGATATTTATTGTTTGAGGTAAAGGACGTGAATGAGAAAGTCTTTGTGTTGTGATCAGAATGGCTTCAGTTTTACCATCATTCATCTGCAGCTTGTTACATGTCATTCATGATTTCAGAAATGCACCTCTCTACACCTTGGATGATAGCATCAACTTCAGATGGGTGGCTAGATTTGTATATTTGGGTGTCATCAGCGTGCATTTGGTGAGACACTGGATGATGATCTATGACACTTTAGAGCGACTGAGTGTATAGAATGAAGAGAACAGGTCCAAGAACAGACCCCTGTGGAACACCACAACATAGATCAACTGGGCTGGAGTGTATTCCATTTGCAGATAAAATTTGTGTCCTGTTGACCAAGTAGGACTTGAAAGACAGTAAGGCTGTATCATGGATGCCAAATACATGCTGGAGATTGTGAAGTAATATATCATGGTCTATTATGTCAAATGCTGCAGACAAATCAAGGAGGGTGAGGACTGTAATCTTTCCGCTATCCAGCGCTGAGAGAATGTCATTAACTACTTTTAGAAGAGCAGTTTCAGTACTGTCGCAAGGGCGATGTGCAGATTGTGCATTGCTACAAAAACTGTTTGAATTCAGATGAGATACAAGCTGGGATGAGATACAAGCTGGGATAGAATCACCTTTTTATATGAATGGGAGATTAGAAACTGGGCAGTAGTTCTTTAAATCGTTATGATCTAGTGTTGGTTTCTTCAGCAGAGGCTTTGCAATGACAGTTTTGAAAAATGATGGGAATTCCCCGAATGAGAGAGAGGTATTAATAACATCAGTTAGTGAAGGCAATACTGGATCTAAGCACTCAAGCAGCAGTGATGTTGGAATTGGATCAAGTTCACATGACTTTGGTGCACTCTTCATCAGGATTGTACGTACGAAATCCATAGAGACAGGTTCAAATGCTGATAATGGTTGCTGCTCAAATTCTGTATCCCAACTGTATGGTGACGATGAGTCAATTGAAAGGTCCGTCTCATTTACACGTTTTACTCTTCTTCTCAATTCATCTTGTTGCTGTTGTTGAATAAAGTATTCTTCTGCTTCTTTCTGTCCTTTCAATAAATGTCTCCAATTCTTCCTTCTGTCTCTTAATGAAAACACCCACCATTGGTAATAATGGGGAAGGAAGTGAATGTGGTACTGCCGTTGCAGGCGAAAATTCATCCGAAGACAACTGAAAATCAGCCAAAGCCAGACTAAATTAATTCTCTTGTACAAGAAGAACACTGGTTACAGCTGCAGTAGCAGTCGTTGTATTATCACTCCGAGTATATGTGGTAACCACAGCAGGTGCCCCCCCCCCACATACATTGTCCTCATTGTTTCAGCCGTATGGTACTCAAACTGTGTCGCAAATGATAAATCGTCGAAACGCTGATGCGCTTATATACTGAATATGACGCCAGGCGTCCGCTCTCTTCTGATTGGAAAAGAGACCTCTGTGACTGTATTTTTGTAACGCGCGTTTGGATTGGTGGAACATTTCAATCCATTTCCATCCGGTATCTGGCTTTAGTACAAGCGCATTGTCCAATTTGATTCGCCTGTTCTCAAGACAAATCAAGACGATGGCTAGTATAGAGGCATCAATCATCGTTTTGGTGTCCTAATTTAACCCCGACTACCACAAGACAACGTGGACCATTACCAGGATCACATACACACAGCGATGTGGAAAAGAAGAATTTATGTGGAGAGGTAAGGGTGCCGAAAGATGATCTTTCTCTACGGACCCAACATGCGACGAAGTTTGAAAAGAAGACCAATCGCGCGATGCCACGTATGTTGACCGAGTTAGAGCCGCGCAGATCTTTAAAATAAGATATTAATCGTATTTTCCAAAAGTAATTTTGTGTTTTATGTATGTTGTGTGTTTGTGCATGTGAGTGTTTCTATATGTATATGTTGATGACAACTAAAACTTAAAAACCCCTTTATCCTTCTCTTTTCTGTGTGATTGTGTATTTGATTATATGTAAGATTATAGTAGCGTGTCTATAAACACTTCCTACCCTTCTGTGTGATAGTGAATGTTTGATTGTAAGGGTATAGCCGTTGTTCTAAAAAAAACTTCATATTGTGTATGATAGTGTGTGTGTGTGTGTGTGTGTGTTAATACTTTCTAACTTTTATGTTGGATGGTGGTGGTGGTGTAGTAGGGGGTTTGGTCATAATACAAGATAAGCCGCTGTAAAGTATTGGTGGTGTGTAGTTGGATTGTGATCAAATAGTCGGTGCTGGATAGCATCGTATTTATAATAAATTATGTTAGTATTATCGAGCATTCTCTTGTATTATCATGGATAGCACTTTCTGTTCTCTCTAGTGTATATTTGTATTCTCTCTCTCTCGCTCTCTCATGAAATGCCACAATCTGTATCTTGTGTGTGTGTGTGTGAGAGAGAGAGAGAGAGAGAGAGAGAAAGAGAAAGAGATACAGACAGAGATTGATTATATTTTTACGACACATTAGCACGATTAGGCTATTTAGCGCCATACAAAAGGTTATATGTAGGGTTATTTAAAAGTGGTAAAAGATTTCGTATCGATCAGCGATATAAAACCAAAGAGTTGAATGTAAAACGACAAAATGGAAACGGTAATAAACAAAGCTTCCCGATCAACGGGGAATGATGACAGATGAAAAGGTAATGCATGTAAAGGACGGTATATGCATTACATAAAACTTCTCAACGTGATGACATAAAAGTTATAGTTTAGAATAAATATTTACTTCTTTTAAGAATTATAGAATACAACTTACGTTTATTGTATCAAAAAGTTCCTTATGTCATGCACATTGCAGTATTGATCGAGCGTAGGTTGCAGGTCGAAACACTCCGTCATAATGTGCTTAACAGTGAACGGTACGTTGCAAGCAACGCGCTCTGGTGGGTCTTCACCTTTTAGTATGTGGGAGTGGTTTATATAAATATGACCAATTCGAATTCTTGCAATGACTACCTCCTCTCCACGGATGATTCTGTTGGAAGGAGTCCATTCTCCTAGGGTTAGCTTGATTGCATGAAGTTTGTTATTCACTGCATCATTCCATGATGCCAGCCACTTCTGACGTAAGGACTTTTTGATACTAGTATTTTTTACGCTACACGATTGAAAAAAAAAATCCAAGACAAGCCATTCCATCTTCCGCAACTCTTATCATGAACTCCTCACCGAATTTAAAAACTACACAAGAATTTATACCGAAGGATCAAAGGATGAGGAGGAAAAGGCTGCTGCAGCCTTCGTTAGTGGAAATTAAGAACACAAAGTTCGCTTACCAAATGGCACATCAATTTTTTCAGCCGAAATCAGAGCAATAGACTTTGCTCTGCAATATATCGAAAACAAACGTATTTTAAACAGCATCATATTCTCTGACTCACTATCAGTACTTAAGTCACTGCACAATAGAAAACTGAAGAACCAATTATTTACCAATATACTCGTCAAAAATACCCAGCTGAGTGTCTCCCACAATATAATATACTGTTGGTTACCCAGCCATATTGGTATTAAAGGTAATGATAAAAGCAGATCGCGCTGCTAAAATATTCCTAACTCAAGAACCATCTGATTTTAAAATACCGTATACTGATTTTAAACCTAGTATAAAAAAAGTCCTTACGTCAGACAGAGATTAATGGTGTTGATCTTTAAGAAAACCTTGATTTTTAATTGACCTTAAAACAAATTTTCTATTTGATTGTTGCTTTCAAAGATGGACGTATTAGAAAATCTGAGATGAAAATCTGCAGTACCACTTAGGCTCCTCGCCTGAAGAGGAAGTATTCACTAAAAACAGAGGAGAGTACATAGGAAGGAATGAAAATTTATATGGTTGTATTTTGAAGTGAATATTATAACTATTTATAACAATCTACCTTGCTGACGAGACACAGCACGCCGGATCCCTAGATCCACCATGATTTGAATGCGTTAGACAATGGATCCGCGATCGTTATTTTCATTAAAATATCACTGCGTCCTCTATTGTCACGACGATTAATTAGTTTGCAACATGCTACAGTGTAACTTCCATTATGTTGACATCATATAAGTATGGCACTTAACGGTGTCATTACGTTGCATTTGTCAAGTTCAAAGTGGAAATTTGGAGTCGGAAAGACGCAGTTAATAATGTCAACATGTGCACAAAAAATATATCAATCAATAAATAAACAAATTAATAAATGAACATACAATCGATCACATGGAATCTTAAGGCACGAAACTGTAGTATTCAGATTCACTATGCCACATTGGTAACAGTTAAAGGCACAATAGTGCAGAGTGTCTGTAATTTTGTGAATGTTACAGAACATGTAACTAGTGAAATGTGTCGACTTATAAGATGAAATAATTCAAAATAACCAAGAGTTTGAGAAGATTAAATTCGGCAATTGATAAATAAACGAGAGAAAATGAATTTTTGTGGGGGCCCGCTTTAATTGAAACTTGTAGGTCACGAACGGTTACGGAAGCCTCACGTGACCACAAAAACGTATACGTCATGTTCGTTCAGTGGGCGGGTTATGAGTCACGTGGTTATAATTTAAATATCTACTATAAACAAAAATGGCGGACACACGTGAGAGTCAAAAACATAAAGGTCGCCCGCGCTTGTCGCTTTCCGAGAAGAAACGTGGAAAAACTGTCTGAGAAACCGAACGGGACTTATCAACGATTCGTCTTGGGGACCAGTTTGTTCGATGGAGAGCATTGATGTAAGAATTAGGACTGGCATCAGACACTGAAATGGCGAAGTTGTTGTTGGACAGGTAAGCCAATGTCTGTGTTATATGGTGATACACATTAGTTTCCCCAGAATCAAGTGACTGTGATGTCTATGTATAAGTGTTCTCCATTTTTCAATATCTTGTTCCTACTGTATGTTTGAAAGCACACTGTTTTATTAATACAATGTTTGCACAAGGACTTGCTTTGTAATATGCCCAAAATAGATGTGATCGGCTGATCAATATTTCACTCGTTGACTGCATTGTGTGTATTGAATGTTGGGGTGGAATATATTATTTATTTTTTATAACAGCGTGCTCATAAAGGTCATTTTGTACACCTGTCAGTTATCTTCGTGAGACAGGTTTTTTAAAATTCGGCGAGGGAACTTAGATACATTTACAAGCGTTATCATTATTTATATCATATCTATACCTCTCTCTCTCTCTCACACACACACCCCCCTTAGGTTAATGTGACATGCACATTACTTGTATAAAAGTTTAATAACCTTATCATGTAAACGTGATGGAACAAATAATAAGATTTTATTGTACATCTTTCAACTACTAGTAAATCTATTATAAAGCACTGTATTGACTACAATTACAAAAGGATCTCTAGTCATGATAGGAAAGGATGTTGTAGTGCTACCAGAATATATGGCTGGCAGATTGTTATCGGTTAAAGTTTTGAGCTGCAGTCAAGTTAGTTTTATTGATGTGAATTTTTTTTAGATCTATTATTATGTATTCTTGCGTAAATGAAGTATTTCAGTTCTAAGTGTTTAACACAGTGCACAAAGAAACAGATTTAAAGCATAACTTATAATACAAATAGCAGCAGAGGGGGGGAACAGACCAAAACAGTTTTACAAGTAACCCCTTCCAGGAAACTATTCCTCGATAGAGGGCTTATTTCGACGAAATAAACCCTTCTATTCAGACCATAGAACAAAAAAAATATCCCCGAAAATTCGGAGAGTCTTTCCTCGAGAAATTTTTCGAATTTCCAACGGGGATGCAATGCATTTCCGCTGGCAACTTGGTTTACTTCAATAAATCTGAAACAGTTTCCGTGGCGGGGTCGTCATTGAAAAATCCATGATCGGTCCAGCCCCCCCCCCCCCCCTCTGCTGCTGTGAGAAAACATTTTTATGTTAACCATACAATGTATCAAGTCCGATACGGTATCGTGTCCGCGGGTCGTGTAAATTTATTGTCACAAATCCGTGAGGGTTTCTTTGAGCGCGACTAAAGAAATTCTTAAACTTATTAATATCCATATCGCCGCTACACCAGGTTTGATGAATATTTCTCAGCGTATGAACATCAACTCCATTAAACACAGCAAGAAGATTACAGTTATCCCTGATTACTTTTGGTATTTGTGTGTAACGTTGAGTAACATAAATGACATCGGTGTTTTTATGACGACCTCGGGAAAATATTCTTGCAGGATTTTTTTGCTTGTCCAGCATCACATCATCATACACTACTAGGTTATTTATTTCTCCGTTAAGGTCTTCAACGCTGGGAGCTTCTTCGATATCAGTGATAAATTCAACTACTTCCTCGCCGTCTTCACTCAGCGCTTTTGCACTCTCATTAAAATCTTTTATAACATTATAGCATCGCTGATCATCTACAGATGGTGCTACCAAATACAGCTTATCCCACTTCATCCACTTTATTATCATGTTCAACAGCAGTTGCGTTTTACCCGATCCTGACGGTCCTATGATGATCATTCTGATAGAGTTTGGTAGCACTGAATTATGCTTAACTGGCTCCTTTCTTCGCGTCGCAGAAAAGTCTGTAATTTCCATTTGTATATAAAGAATAATAATTATGGATTTATATTGTGTGAGGTGCCGGGCACGAACCCCTACAAACGACATAACAACCATTACAACAAAAAATAACAAACAAGCACTTTCTGGTAAGTGTACGCGATGTGGCACAAAAAAATTTAGATTTCAAAAAAAAAGCGAGAATTTAGCGGAGGTGACATTGCAGCCAAACTTGGAAAGCTCCCCGGAACTCCCTGGGCAAAGTATCCCGGAGAAAAGCATCTCCCAGGATACAATTACTGCGGTCCAGGGACACGACTAGATATCAGACTTGATGAACAATCTAAACCAAAACCGGGAGAGTATCCGATAAACGCTATCGACGCAGCGTGTCACATACATGATGTTGCTTATCGAAGTAAAGATCTACAAGACAGGCATATCGCGGATGTGAAATTAATTCATGCACTAAACGCCATAAAAAATAAATCATTTAAGGAGTCACTCGCTAATTGGTTAGTAAGATCAGCGATGAAATCTAAATTAGCATTAGGCGCTGGATAATTAATAACAATGGAAGCATTTCCAATGCAAGCGATTTATTATTCCCCAATCGGATACTGGAGAGGTAACTCAGCAATTAATAAACTCGCCAACGCGGCATCAGTAACACGCGAGGTTGCCAAAAAATGGCTGTCAAAACAAGCAATATGGCAAATCTACTTACCACCACCTCGACAAATCAACTTTGCACATTTTGATGTTAGTGTGCCCAATGAAGTTCATCAGGCTGACATACTATTCCTGCCTCATGATACTGTCCGTAGAAAAACATACAAATACGCGCTAACAGTAGTTGATGTTGCTAGTAGATACAAAGAAGCAGAACCGTTAGCGACTAAAACAGCCGCTGAAGTTGCCTCTGCGTTTAAACGAATTTATCAGCGAGGACCTCTAAGCTGGCCCCGATTATTACAAGTTGATCCTGGTAAAGAATTTCAGGGCGCGGTATCATCACTGACAAAGCAGCATAACGTTGTTATACGACGAGGGCATACTGAAATTCATCGGGATCAGGCAATTGTTGAGCGATTTAATAGAACACTCGCTGAGAGATTATTCGGATACCAGTACGCGAGGGAATTCATTTACGATACGAGATCTCGTGAATGGGTTGCAAGACTGCCAAACGTGATAGCCGCGCTGAATAATGAAATTACCAGAACAACAAACATGAGACCTGTAAATGCAATCACAAAAAAATATATACCCCCCGTCAGTGAACGCGGACATGTTTCAACGCAGCCAGGGACGCTAGCGTCCCCACTGCTGGGTAATGTCACCGTTAGGTATTTATACGAACCAGGCGAACTAGAAGGAGGAAAAAAAAGAGCAACCGATCCCACATGGAGTGTTACTACACATAAGATATCCAGCATAACAAGATCAACTGGGAGAAACGCAATCTACAGATTAGATTCAACTGCTCCTCAGCGTGGATTCACACGCGAGCAACTTCAGGTGATTCCCACGGATACACAATTACCACCCCGATCACTAAAGTGATTCGCACTAAAGTGATTCGCACTAAAGTGATTCAATCATTTAAATAACTGCAGCAACCCCCCTGCGTCGGTTACACTCAAGACAGGTCAACATCACATTTTCACGTGTATGACCAAGGCTACTATCTATTCTATCTACGGTAAATTGTCTTGGGTCGTTTTTCGAATACTGCCACAGCAATAAACAATTACAACTCGCACAGTGATTATTCTGCTGTTGTTGTAATTGTATTACAAATTCAGCATCCAAACTTTGTTTGGGATCAAACTCTCTACCATTTTTTTTGTCGCTCTGTTTGTAACCGGCTAATTTCTTTCTTATTGTATCATCAGCGATTGATCTGTTGATGCTGTCGTTGATAACATCATCTAATACAATTCTTTGTAACTGACCTATCCTTCTTACTCTTGACACGGCTAAATAAACTAAATTTGACCACTCGATGCGATCATCAACAATCCAAACTGTTGTATCTGAAATAGTTAGTCCCTGCGAACTGTGGATGGTCATAGCGTATCCTAGCGTCCACGGGGATTTGCTCATTTTCAGTGCCTGTTCGACAGCATCAACATCAACGATAACAATATCATTTAATACTAAATTTTGTTTTTCCGATTTTCCTGGAATATCAACATCAATATTCTGCAATCGCGTATCAGCTGGTCTATAACACAACGGCACTGGCAACATGGGAAATTTCTTCTGATGTAACTGAAATAACCGCTGCTGAAGTGTGTCCCTGACTATCTTTCTACTTGCCACAATTAAATCACCTGGTTTCCACGTTTCCCAAAAGTCGCTCAGCGAAGTCTCTGGAATTATTTCACGCATTATCTCACACTGGACTTTATTGGTTTGTAGCCTGATCAGTGTCTTAAACTCTTTCAGCGTTTCATCGAGTGCTCTGTGATCGTTAGTTATTTCCTCATAATAATCTACAAAAGTTTTCAGCCACTCGTGTGGAGATTCACCTGTAAATGGGGGTGGTTGACCATGATCGCCGCACATCACCACTGCGGTATTTTTCTTTAGCAGCCAATCCAGAAACTGTTTTAATGTATCCAACGGCACAGTGTCTATCTCATCCCAGATTATTTTCTCGGGAATATATTTCTTACCCATTCGTTCAGGTGTCCACGTGCCGCCGCTGTATTTGAAAAAACTGTGATACGTGCAAGCGTTAACATCCCGTTGTCTCATCTCCCTGGCAAGTCTGTGTGTGGGTGTTAGCACGACCAAGTCAGAACCGCGAAATAATTCAATCGCCCGAGTTGTCTTACCAGAACCACCAGGGCCGTTCAGATAAACTGTTTTGTGTCTTGTAACAGGATCGTGCACCGGCGGAGACAACGAAACCGTCGAAGACATTTCTGCGCTGCGATACTCATCCTTAATTTCAACGTCAGCTGATTCACAATATCCTTGTAACATTTCATTCTTTATTCTCCACGAGCCCCACGATGGATCATCCGATATAACATTATCCAACAGCGCTGAGTGTTTTTTATTAATATAAAATGAATCCGTTGCAACTCTCACTGCGACAACAGGGAATCTATTAATCATCGACAACAAATTTATGGATACATAAGCTAGCATCGAAGATCTCAAATGTGTGTACTGAGATGATTCTCCGTCGATATAACTAAAAACAGTCCCTAGTTTTTCCCCGTTTGACAGAAACACATCTTCGCGGTTACAGAACATGTTGTTCGTGACTGCATCAGCGACAACAAGATCCAATTCAGTCTTGTCCATGATTAATCGACTGTGATGTTGTTTATGATCATACGCTCCACCTTGAGTGAATTTCCCTATTATTCTTCGTCCTAGATCTTTTGCTGTGCTTTCGTCATTTCTGAGTTTGTTTTTAAGTACTTCAGGAGCTTTCTTGATGATAGCGTCGATAGAAGTTTCTGGATGTTCTCGTGACCAATCTTCGATGACTTCTTCTAACGTAACCGGCGTTGGAGTTGGCAACCAAACTTCGGTTTGACGACAATAACATATAATCGCTTCGCTGACCGTCAGCGACAACAGTATTCGACTGTCAAGCATGTATCGCAATAACACTATCGGTGCCCATCGCTTCTCAACGAAATGTCTGCCAAACCAAACATAACACACAGGATGTAAATCCTTAGCGAATTTAAACGACGACACACAAGCAAATCCGGTCAAGTCAAAATCAGGCAATGGTCCGTTTACAGCAACTCTTGTCATCGAGTTTGTAACGTGGCCAAACCGTTTAAAATATTCGCTGCATTCTCCACGCCCAAGGAAACTTCCTGGATAACACGCCGTCATGTCGACGGATATCATACCGCGGTGATCATATCGAGTATTCCACAAACCGCCGTGTCCGTATTCAACACAGCTCTGTTGGATATCCGCAAGAAAACTTTTCGGAGTTGGTCTCCATGAATTTCGTTCCCGGGCTACATGTGCGGCAACACCGGGGACAGTAAAACAGTGTGTCAGTAACGTATCAGTGTTGCCCGCATGATATTTTTCCGCGAGTTTTTTCATTTCCTGCTGTAACGCCGTTGTTCTGTATATTTCCCCGTCGGGTCTCACAAACTGATCATATTCTCCATCTTCACTACTTCTGAATAACCACACAGACACTGGATCGGTTTTACTTATCTGATAAATAAAATCAAACATACCCGTGGAACCGTTAGCGGTTCCCATGCTTGCATTCCCCTTGCTTTGCATTTCCGGATAATACTTCACAACACGGTCTCGCGGAAATATCCTAACCGAGTCAGTCCAGGCGTGACTGTTATGATCGATAATAGTTATTGGTGTTCCACGGGAATTGTATTTACACTCATACAATACCTCACCGGTTAACGATGAAACCGTTATAGGAAATTTTAGTAATCGCTCTAGCTCAGCAACATCATTTATTGACGCTCCTTTATCCGCTACTCGTGTCGCCCACGCTGTTATTTTAGTTTGTCTTAGCGGTGTTAGGCCGTTTCCTCGCATTGCATTTTTAAAATGTTCCATTACTCGCTCAGCTACACAATTCATCCTTGACTCTGTCAACGGCGACACCTTCATCGGTTTGAGTTTATCAACGCTTGGTTTCTTCATCGGATAAATTCCATAAATGACTGCGGTCACAGGATACGCTCTGGCATAATATGGTATATCAATCCCAACAAGTACTCCCGGTTTTGAGTCTTTACTTAACAGAACGGTTTTTCCACGAACCCCCTTGGCATCAAGAACAGGGTCTAGTTTGTCTCTGATAATCCACTTTCCGTCGTCGACTCTAACAATAAATTTTATCTGTACGAAATATCTTCTATCGTCGAGATACCCAATTATGTTACGCGCGATTGTATCGTTCATGGTAGCATCAATGATACGGTCACGAGAAATGCTTTGCATTTCCCGAGAAACGCTCGCGTCGGGGATAATTTTATACGAAGACCACGTGTGTGCGGCACCATCACGACGAAACTCTTCTTTGGCGTTCTTGATAACACCAATTACCGTTGCTAACTCTCTTCGTCGTGGATCAGCGGTTAACCGGTCAAGATCGAATCGAGAACCTGATACGGGTTTTATTCTGGATAGTCTTTCAAATTCCTCCATATTATAATTAAGACAAGTATTTAAATAGACAAAAATATTATATATAATGAACCAATGCAAGTGGATTAAACTAAATTCATCAGCGCCGTGTAGCAAACCATGCAGACACGAATACTGTGGACAACATGCTCAACAGGTCCGCGGGGGGAGTCTAGGACCGATACCGTGTATCAGATGCGGCATTGGAGTACGAGGAAAAACGCAATTATGTTCAGCGTGTGGTGGAAAACGCTATCGAGAACTAAAACGGTATTATGATAAAAAATATCCAGACTGTGATAACGCTCTCTCGGAGCGTGATTACATAAATAAGTTTTCAGACAAATTATGAATTAGACAAATGATTTGCTTATAGTATAATGAATCAAGAATTCGTCCCACATCCAACTATTCCAAATTATGAGGCAAACCGAGATGGCATAGTGAGACACTGCACGCGAAGACGACCAGTTGGTGGAGTTGATAATGGTGGTTATTCAAGATTTACTGCCACGTGTGGAAAGAGGTATTTATGTCATCGTTTTATTTACGAATGTTTCTTTGGAGTGATCCCTAAGGGTTTTGTCATTGATCACATTAACGGTAACATACTTGATAACTCTATAAACAATCTTCGCGTGGTCACTCAGAGCAAGAACTGCCTACTGGGTAACACAGGGTGTTGTAAAACAGTTGCAAGAAGAGCTATTAAATCTATAAACGCAATTACAGGTGAAGAAATTGTATTCCAGTCAATAAACGCCGCCGGTAGGTATTTCGGTATTTGTCCACCTGCTGTACAGCATGTCGCAGATGGGATCTACAAAACAGCATTTTCCAAGAAGCTCAAACAGAAGATTTCATTCTGTTATATAACTCCTATCATTGACACAAACAACGATAACTCCTCCGAGGATGTTGTAACGCCCGCAGGCCAAAAATAAACGGTAACATGAGGTCCCTAAGGGAAAAATCACAACACGAAGGTCTAATATAAGACCAAGAAAAAAAAAATCCTAACAAAGGACTCATGAAAGAACCGTAACCCGGTGAAGAGTACCCGGTAAGTGATAACCGCTCATCATCTATCTGTGTTTTTGTTTTGGCGATGCTAGCATCGCTCAGTAAAGCATTTTTCATGCATTTAAAAATAT
This sequence comes from Sinohyriopsis cumingii, assembly GCA_028554795.2. Lineage (NCBI taxonomy): Eukaryota > Metazoa > Mollusca > Bivalvia > Unionida > Unionidae > Sinohyriopsis > Sinohyriopsis cumingii. The sequence goes on from CM068827.1 coordinate 121,632,611, forward strand.
GAAAATATATAATAATATGAATCACGAAAACATAAATACCATACTTGTTGAAATTAAAGAATTACAACAGCGAGGTTTTAATATTTTACTAGACACTGAAACAATTATGTCAGATTTTGAATCCCTGAATGAGCTATCACGGGGGGGGGGGGGAAGAACAATCTCCCTGCCAGATATAGGTTCATTAAGGGTTTGCAAGATTGCATTTACAGATCACTTGCTGGGATAACTGAAAATCAGGTATCTGAATTTATTCCACTGTGCCGTGCAGTTGAGAAGATTCGTCTTGGATTGTCACAAGAGTATGAGACTCGAAAATTAATTAGCGCCAGAGTGAGACGGTTAAAAGGTTATATAAAGAATCCAGACGTGGAAATGCCTGAAAATACTAGTATTTGTGACGCCGAAGAAGTATAAATACCACCGCGTGTGACTCACACCAGGTGAAAGTAGAACCTGAACCACACCAGCGTGGAAATGTAAAGCACATTTCTAGGGGTAAAAAAAAGTGTATTATTTTTTTTTTGCCTTGGAAGGGCGTTTTCAGATTTTCAGGATTTGCTTAAGCGCTTCAGCATCAATACAACAATGAGAATAGTTCATAATCTGTTCTCGTTGACACCAAACTATGATCATATGATTTTGCTGTAACTGCGTCAATTGTGACGGAGTTAACAAGAAGTCTTCGTCACCATACACGTCAACGATTATTTTAACGGGGAAATACTGTTCGGGGAATGTCTGTCCGAATGCGGTTTTTATTGCCTCGTGAAGAATTTGCTTATCATGAATATGAACTCGTGCGTGAATGTATTTACACTGATACATTATACACAACCGTTTTTTTTTAAATGCGCGCTAGCACGAGAAACTCTTCGAGTTTCCAACGATAACTTATGCCGGTTTTGATAACCACTCCGGAGAGCATTTTAGGATTTCACCAGTAAGTTCACGGAGACAGTCTCGTCACGTAGGTCCAACAAATTTCCCCTCTGGTCGGTGAGTTTGAAATTTATCGTTGACAACCACGGGGTATGACACCGCAGATAGACCGGATTGATTGGTTCTTGCACAATCAGAAAACCAGGGGGGTCTTTTGGTGTGAACGTATACAGGATAAACCCCTGTTGGGCCGTAGTATTATCTGATGCGCTGTAGCTACCGTCGATGACGTCACATACAAGATTGACCGCGATAACATCTGTGATATTTACGATCCCGGGTGAGATGTGTCTGCCATCGGATGCTGTACTGTTGTCGTGCTTGAGAATAACAGGTTGTGGTTTTATTCGTTCGTACGCGGCAAGAATATCTTCGAAAGATTGATCGATGAGATCAGAGACTGATTTTCTCAGCTCGGGCACGTTATATCCAGGAAATTTAAAATCTGAAATATCATTCACTTGAATACCATATTTAATTGCAAAATCTACTCTGGCTATCTGTCTATAATTATCATCGATATAGTCTTTAAGATCCAGTAAAGCCTGAATTATTCTTAGATTTATAGTTTCCATGGCCGATGCGAGTTTGTTTAGTTTTTCTATGGTTGTGATAATATTATCACGCGGACTTGTTAAATCAGAAATATAATCTTGGAAATATACTCGCAGGAGTTGTAGCTGTTGTTTATGTACTAGATTGATCGGAATAAATAATTCAGATTCTATATCATCTAGACGGTAAACACGGAGCTCCTGCCCCCCCTTAACACGTGGAGCTTCTATACTCCAAGTATCGGGCATTAAAGTACTTTTTCTTGCTAGTAATTGATCTGCAAGGAGTAAATAATAATTGTACTCGAGGTCGTGTAGTTCTTCCTTATCGGTCATAAAATCCGATTTTTCAGGTTTTGGTGGACGAGGTTTAACCTCGGGGGCCTTTGGCCATCCTAATAATGTTCGGATTGAGCTGTTATAAATATCCACGGCGTATCCTGGCGTTGAGATTTCAATGACCGCAGACAGCGTTGGTTCATGAGCTGTTATAGATATTTTGGCTTCCTTGCCGGTGATTCGTTTTATTTGGCGTTGTATCTCATTATTGATTTCTTCGATCTGATAACTCCCAGTGGGAAGTGTAATTGTATTCCAGTCAAGTTCACCCTGTTCGCCGGAGTCGGCTTTGCTTTTCCCGAACACGAATGAATTATTTGGCTGCAGACCACCAAATGATGCCGACCTGATATTGGGCCAGCTGTGATACACACTGAGCTTTGCCAACGCGATTTCACTCACTGGAATTGGAGTTCGAAAATTAATACCGAATTCTGGTGTCGTCGAGGACACTGAGATCATTGTGGTCCTTACCGGTGTTGTGTTTGTGACTATTTGTTGAAGCAGTTCTATTGACATTATTTATTTGTTTAGTTTTCAAATACTCATTGTACGCATCTGACATTAGTTTGAATTCAGAATCTGATATCGACGCGGCGTCGCTACCTTGCACGTCTAACGATGATGATATCAGCGATGATAATTTCTGATATGCGGTCGTGGCTGTATTTAATTTTGTCGTGTAATCGTGTAATTTTGTGTTAGCACACGAGGATATTTTTTTTTGCTATGATGCCGAAAACTCCTGCCGCGGTAGTGGTCGTACAAACAGAGATCGTGGCCGCGACTGCAATTACCGGAGTGACCGCTGATAGTATTACTCCCGCGGATGCAACAACGGCAGATACTGAATAAACCATAATGTCTAACACTGTTATGCGTCTGCGGTATTTTTTTACCTTTTGACTGGTTACTTCGATGACAGTTTTTAACTCAGATTGCCACTCACGGACTTGATTGTATCGATATTGTTGAGCATCTGGCGTCGTTGACATTATTCAATTACGCGGTAACCAATTGAGGCGTTGCAGCGACGAATTCCAAACAAAACCAGTAGGATGTTGCTGTTAAACTATCGTCGTCGGCTTCAAGCATAAATGTTTCCTCGGTTCCGCTGTTTAGTATTACAGTGCAAACCCCCGAATACTTATCGGTGGAATGTCTCCAAGGATATGTTGTGAAGATTTCAAATTTAGCGGCTGAAAACACAGACAACCTATAAACACCGGTGGCTGTTGCTGTATATTTGATAGTGTTATTTTGTCGTGACCATGTTGCGAATCCCGATGATACCGTGAATACGATGTTGGTGATATGCCCCGGAGTAACTCCAGTGGGAACTTTAATCAAACTGGTTTTGTTAACGATATCAGGAATACCCGATACGATATCCTGCTGTGTTTGTTTGATCGTGTTAATGTCGGTCTTTACATCAGCGAGTTTTACATCGACGACTGGAGGAGGCCCAAAGAACTTATCCACGGTTTCACTAGTTTTTTGAAAGTTTCTTTGGAGTCTTTTAAACCCGTTCACGTGAACATCATACTCTGACCGCAGCGTATTTAGTTTACCGTTGATGATGTCCACATATTGTTTGTTTGACGCATCCTGGTCGGATTCGGGATTCGCTAACGCGGTTATTTTGTTGCCGCTCATGCTGAGTTCGCCGGTCATTACGTCGCCGGATTTTATTACTCTGTCGATGATTAGGCCAGCAACGAGTTGGTACTGCGTGTCGACGTATTGTTTATTTGCGGCATCTTCGAGACCTTCCGGATTTTTTAGAACGGTTATTTTGTTGCCGCTCATGCTGAGTTCTCCGGTCATTGTGTCACCGGTTTTTTTCACACAATTTTTAATTTCATCGTTGATGTCTTTGATGATTTTGTTCGATATACTTGAATCCCTGATGCTACCACGGTCAGTAAAAACGGGAAAGTTACCAGGGACAGCTGTACGAACATTACGGATTAAATCATTCCACTTGATGTTGCTAGTTTTTAGTTTTCCTTGCTTGTCCTGAAAAACAGCAACCTCATCTGGGTCAACTCCGGCTAGATTCAAAAGATTATCGACTTCATCTCGGGTCGCATATTTTGAGAGATCAGCATCTGTGCTTGGTTTACCTCTTCCTGTGAAAGGTCTTCCGTAAATATCCACCATTATTCTTATTGCTGTTTTTCAAATGCTAGCATTTCTCGATGCGGTATATTCATACATTACCTTATGAGGAGGAGTTGCTGGATTTCTTGAGATTGCATCAAGAACATTTAAAACCTCCCTCCCACAAATGGGCGGATCAATTAATGTTTGTGTTGGTAGCGTCGACTGCCACACTGGAACATTAAAAAATCTGCTGACATACCTGAGAAACTCAGTTGGCGGTGCTAAACCGTACGAATCAAAATAGATAATTCCACGTGGATCGATCGCGTAAGCAACCCAGTGAGTTCCAGGACCGTCTTTGTTGTCGAGATTGATAATGCCAGTTTCTGGATTATTCGGCCGCGTCGGTAATTGATCTCGCATAAATACTCCTCTGAAATGTTTTATACGCAATTTTTTAACAGCATCGAGTAAATCAAAATTACTCATCGGGGACACAGAGTGGTTCCGTGCTAGAGATTTTTTGGATACCAGGATGCGGGAGTTCCCGGTAGTCTTAGACCGCGTCCCTTTTTTTTCTTGTATCCTTTTCCCGTTGCCTTTTTTAGTGCCATTCCAGCTGCAGTTCCAACTGCACCGAGTGCTGCGGCTTTTGCTACGGCTGGTGCTGCCGCGGCAATCAACGCCGGTATTGCTGCGAGAAGAGGAAATATTCCACCGGTTTTAGTCATGTCCTTGATAGCTGCAGCAGAGAAATCAAGTCGGACACCGGTTTTTGCTGTTAGTGCCTTATTAAAATGTTTAAGCTGAGTATTAGTCAACGACAGCTTGTTTGGACCACCAGTAATCTGATCTCGTTTTAGTGTTATTGATGTCCCGCACGTGCTTGCGTTCTTCGATTGCAATTTCTTTGTCTGACCGGAAGTCAAGGTGACATTAACGTGACTGTATGACATTATATTTCAGAAACTAATCTAATTGTTACATGTTTTCTACTGGAGCGTCAATAACTCTCATTCGTCCGCCAACACCTTCAAGTAGCATTGCTTTATCGGAAAGTATAACCGCGACAGCTCTAAAACCAGCAGGCGGGCCGGCGGGAAACTCACCTACATGAGCTTTGAAGTGTATATCAACGACAGATTGTTTGGTTAGATCCAAATGTTCCAGCGAAAAGTAATAAATCGGATACAGCGTTGTAAAATCCAGTTGTGATATCTGCAACCCGGTATCAATATTTTGATCACGTCCCATAAATGTCATCAAACGATGATACGCACGCGCGACCTGATTGTTTGTATAATCTATCAGTATGTCCTCAGATGGTTCTTGATGCCCGTTTATTCGCAGCGAAACCTCAGAGACATTAAGTTTGTCAAATATCATATGACTCTGTAGTTGGGAAGTCAACCTCGCATTTTGCTGGAGTGCAACAAAAATATGTCGCGGCGCTGATATTCCCTGTTGTGATGATATATGCCACGTAAACTGCCCGAGACCGGCACCTTGAATGGAATCTGTTGATGTTGTTAACCACGATATCAGTGATTTACCGCCTGTGTCCATGAAAGAGAGTAACCGTTGCTCTTCAGTGATCGATGGGGACATCACTGGCATCCACAAAGCAAGCTTGAATAATATTACTTTACCGCCAGCAACACCGTCTTCTCGCCAGATGGCGTCAATGTCATCACTTTTTCGGTTAAGTACAACTGTATGATTGGCTCCAAAAATAACCTTTCTGACATGTCTGCAAAATCCAAAGATGTGAGACAGTGGAATTGCGCATGAAAATCTCCTACGTTCATCTGATAACATTAATTTACGCGTAGCAAAACCTAAATTGTACTCTGGACTAGGCCTTAATATTGAAAAATCAGCACCTGGCCTGGCCGCAAATCCAGCCGGTTGTGGGTTTATAGCAGTGCCTTGTGCTGTTTGTACTTGAATAGCAGATCTGTGTTCAGGATGATCAGAATTATCCTTAGCGAACATCATAGTCGGACCAGCTGATCTAGTGTAATCATCTGAGTATCTCGCTAATCCCAGGATTGTTGTAGCAACGTCAACATTATCCTGAATTATTTCAATTTCTCTTCCGTCAATGCTGTATGAAGCACTTTTGAACAGCGCCATGATACCGTTGTTAACAAAACCAACTCGAACATTAGCTCCGTATGCTGTATTAGCGGCAACATCTGTTACAAGTTCACCCGTGACTTCAAGAAATGCTTCAGCGGGCAGGAAATATCTACTTGTATCCTGGACTCGTAATTCAATTCGTCCGCGTTGATTAGGTACTGTTGCCTCATAAGAATAATACTGATAATCGCGCACGGACTCATCTTTTAGTGTTGGTGCATCCATGTCGAACGCTGGATCAGATATAGGTTTAAACATTTTATATAAAATTATTGTCTTCTAAAACGAAATCCGCTTCCTGATATCAGGCTTGTATTTATTTGTTCGGGTGTTTGGGTTACAAGCTCTGCAAGTTTTTGATTGGCAGCCTGATTTATTACTTTACTGACGTCCGCGGGCATAAGTTCAGTACTGGCCAGTTTCACCGGTGGTGGTTTTTTTAATCTACGAGTTAACCGTAACAGTCTATCCTTGATTGACGCGAATGCCTTCCCGGCGAGATCACCAACAGATCCAAGGGCTTTATCCTTGACAACATCAATAGCTTTCATCGACAATTGTTTTGCAATCGGTAACACCTTAGGGGCTATTCTTGAAAACAAACCAGTAACTGTATCACCGAGACCATCTCCGTAGGTTGCTCTGTAGACTGGTAATCGCGAGTTTACTACGCGGACTGGTAACACACTAGCGTGTCTAGGTTGAGAATTGTGCACGATCATTTTATTTAATTATTGTTTCTCTAACTAAATTTGCTAGTCGCTGTAGTAACCATCCGCGAGTTCATCAATGAGCCCCCGGTAGATGCCGATATCCATAATGCCACGCTGAAATAGTCTCTGACAGATATCTGCGGCTTCATTTATAATTTCCGGAGAGTTGTTTCCGGCACGTCTTCCTCCGATGAGAACTTCCAACCGTGATACGTCATTGACGATATTGTTAGGACAAGCAATAAAACCGGATCCTAAACCCTTTCCTGTCGTCGTTGGTGGCACAATTCTTGGGGATAAAATGTCTTGCGGCAAACTTTCAAGAGACGTTGTTAGGTCAATTATCGGCGACCTAGTTTGTTTGGATTTTTGGCCGCGTGGACTTCCTTCAGATGCAGCCTCGTATTCACCTAACGGAGTTAGGTCAGGATCTATTGCTCTTTGCCGTGAAGGATATTGTTGTCGTTGTGTGTGTTGCAACGGTGATTTTTCTTCTTGAGGTGGCGGTGGTGGATCATAAAGTTTACGTATAGCATTTACAAGTCTATCATACTTTGTATCATCTCTGCGGATTTGTTTTTTATTTTCGCGTATACGATACGAATAATTGATAAAATTATTATCTGTCATAGAACCGTGTTTTGGTTTTAAAGACACATCTCTTTGAATCAATCCTAACACTATTGTCTCAGGTACTTTCTCTTCTGGTACACTTTTAAGAAGTTTAATATAATCCGGCGTAAATCTTTCGGCGGGGTTAGTAATTCTCTCTGTTGCTCGCTTACCAACAGGTACTGACACAACAACTTCCTCATCAGGTGGAGGCGGGGGTTTAAGTCCAGCTGAAATATCCTGTAAAATTTTCCTTTGCTCTATTAAAGCCTCTTTGGTAACAGCTGCGGATTTTTCAGTAGCTTTGGTCACGGGTTTAAATAATTCCTCCGCGGATTCTGCAAAGCCTTCCCGTGCTTGCTGTCTTAGTTGTAATTTTTGTCTGACACTATCACGGACAGGAAGAAATTTCTGAATTGCTTTGAGACGTTCTCGAGCTAATCTAGTCGTATGTGCTTCTCCAATATTTGCCATTATTTATTTGTCAATGATTTAATTCCGCTAACATAAAAATGTTTTCTCACAGCAGCGGGGGGGGGGGGGGGGGCTGGACCGATCATGGATTTTTCAATGACGACCCCGCCACGGAAACTGTTTCAGATTTATTGAAGTAAACCAAGTTGCCAGCGGAAATGCATTGCATCCCCGTTGGAAATTCGAAAAATTTCTCGAGGAAAGACTCTCCGAATTTTCGGGGATATTTTTTTTGTTCTATGGTCTGAATAGAAGGGTTTATTTCGTCGAAATAAGCCCTCTATCGAGGAATAGTTTCCTGGAAGGGGTTACTTGTAAAACTGTTTTGGTCTGTTCCCCCCCTCTGCTGCTCAAATGAATATTTAATTCATATTTTAAGTTATAAAGTTACAAAGAATATAGCAAAAGATGAACCCAAGCATACAGAACCGATGGCCAGTACATTTTCATGCTTCACATCAACACCTGGCCAAGTGCTTTTGCAACATACTGAGAGAATGAAGACACCTTCAGTATCTGAAGTATTTGCTATTGAATCAGGAAGGTAAAAATGACAAATTTCTTGCAGATTTTTTTTGTGTGTGGGTGGGGGTTGTCTTACAATTGTCATTCTGCTGAAAACAATGATGTAACAGATGCAATGCTGATAAAGGACATTATTATAACTGCCAGCAGGTTGAGTTCCCACTTCATGCTTTCCTTAGTTTGAGTTTGAAAAAAACCCTTGAATTTCGCTTTCTCAGAAGTGGGGTTGGGTATTTCAACTGTGCCACTTGATGCATAGAAAAAGGCATAATTTGAACTGTCATTGTTTTGGTTATGCAAAAAAGTTCCAGTATACTGTGCTGGCTAACCCAATAATCACAGCTGTTTTTTTTTCCCACTCAATAGAGGACTAGTGATTGTTTATTGAAATTGTGTCTACATGCCTCATATGCTTTCTTTATTCCGTTTCCCATTTATACATGTATCTATGTCCCACATTCAGTTCTTGCTAACACCCTCTTCCCATCTATCCACTTAGCTCATGATGAATGCACATAAGACATATTTAATTTAAAAACAAAATACTGAGATAACAGTTGAAGTTTGTTTTTGGAAACCACTGGCAGTTCATTAGAACTTTATTCATTAGGACTGGTGATATAACTTATTTGGGATTTAATCAACAATACTGTAAGTTCTTTTCAAATTTTATTTTTTATTCTTGGGAATTAAATGACTTGTTGGTTTTCACTCTTTACTGTTATAAAACTTTTGGAATTGAAAAGCTGTTTCTGTTTTGATGATTGCTCTTCATGCATTTTTAACTTTATTTTATCTACCTACTTTTCAAGGTTGCCAAACAAATGGATAATATGGCTTTATTACAATGGTCCCAAGACATGAACCAGTTTTGGTTTTCATGCAAGACTGCTAGCAGCTATGGACAATTTTTTGTGTTTTCAGTCCTTTTATTTGAAACATATATGTAAACATTTGCTATTGTATACTTTTGTATGAAATCAAAATTACAGTGCATAATCCTTATCTTCTGATTTCTTTTAATGTATTTTTTGTCCATATATATTCATCATCAAATCTTCTAGGTATGTAGTTTATTAAAAGTAATTTATTTGAAATGTCAGAGTAATGTGGAATATTGAAGGAACAACGATCTGAGGAAAATTTGAATCCTGCTACGCTAACTATTAGCCAGTTCTACAATGTAGCTTTTGCTTTATGATATAAATCAAGTTGTCTTATCAATATGGGGTCACCATGACAAAAGAGACCAGCTTTAGGTGCTAAAGGTATTGATTGTGGCGTTCTTTCAGAGTATCTTGAGGAGTGTCCTAAATCACATCACCAATACACATGAGTAGATCCTCTCACATGGCCAAGGCATTAATAAATGTCTTCATGAACCTTACCTGGAGAATGAAGAGCTGACAAAGCCTTGGCTTGATGAAGATGATGCCAAGAAGAAAGCCAAAGTGCTGAAAACCTTGGCACAGGTGCTCTTGGACCAAAGGTTCCTAAACAGTGGAGTATTACTTAAATTTCAGGTATGCCATTTCAGGATTGCAACAATTGCATGGTATTTAAAAGAAAAATGTGAAGACCACTTTAAATATTTTTATTCTCAACTAAATAATAAATTACTGTATATATTTACCATTTGAAGATCTGAATAAGTTAGAATTCATAAGATGTGTGCACATGATACATGTATAGTGACTCTCCTTCTCAAGTCTTTGGTAATTTCAGGTATAATACATGTACATCAGGTATAAACAATTCCATGACACTCAATCAATAAACACTCCAGTAAAGATTTTATGTATGCAATAATTACCAACAGTAATGATTATTTAATAATTGTATTAATCTGTTAGCAGATTACAAATAACACATGTTACAAGATACATGTTTTTGATAATTGCAGAAGCACTGCTGAGCTTGAAGTTTATCAACAGCAGATCATGATGTACAGTGCCAAGAGATTTTCATACATCCCTCCTGTGTGCAGGATTAGGAATGAGCTAGCTGCTTTGGATCACAATGTCCATAGTGGCTGAGGTGTAATGAGAAACAAAGAAGGGGAGACAGTGTAAGTTTGTTTCACTACAGGACATTAGAAATAATTTTATATATTGATTGTGCATTATGATCCCTGCCTGGAGATCAGACGAATGGAGTATTATTCACATGTACAAGTCATGAAACCTTTGTATTAGATACAAGTATTTGCAATAGTCGGCACAGATTTATATTTGTGGTAAGGAATCTTAATATTTTCATGCATACAGATCTTGTAATTAGTATTGTTATCATTTCTAGTGGATATTTATTTTGATTTGAGCAATGCAAGTCTAATAATTAGATCCATTGATATGTACAGCACTTTCCCAGGGGACTGACACACTTTATTGAGGATATATGGGGTTTATGGAATATCCTCAGGACATTTGGGGTAAATGCTGTCATCATGATGATTACTAGCTAATACCTGTTCATGAAAACATGTTGCTTTCTGAAGGAATGGGCAAAAATGCACCCTGTCTCACATAGTATTTTGTGGATAGAACAAAAAAAAACCCCTCAGCAACTCCTTCTTGGGAACTGATCATGAGGCTCTAATATTGGGTAAAAAGTTAATATGGGTTAGCATGGGGATGCTTGTCACACATGTTAAGAAAATAAAATTTTCTTTAAAACAGGCATCAATGTTACAACAAAAAAAGCGGCAGATGGTCCATCTACCCTTGCAAGGAAAAGAAAACATCCCCACATCAGGGAGCTTATAAAGAAAGCCCTCATCTGTCAACTTGAGGGAAAGCAGGGTATGCAGAGGAGAAGAGAACTAAAGGAAGATGATCCCAGGAGAATTTGTAGAAACCTGGCACCTCAAGAACCACCATCAACTCTAGTTTTGGTGTGGTGAAGGAGATCTCTCGATTTTAGTTATGTAAAATATGAAACAGTTTCTGATATATGGAGGGGTCAGCTAAGGCAGGTTACACTTTATATAATATCCTGAAATATCAGTAGTTGAAAATAAAATAATGTATAATATTGTATCTGCAGTTGCTGAAAACTTTTTATATTGATTATTTATGATATTCGTGCCCACATTGTTTATAGGCAGAAATAGACTGGTGTTAAAAAAAATCTGAAAGCATTATTGTTTGATGCAATATTATGTGCATTTATAAGAAAACAATGAATAAAATCAATTGTATTCATTTATATACAAACTCATACATGCAAGAAAGTGTTTAAGTTCATGCAAGCCTAGAGGGGATGAAGCCAGTGTATTGTCCATCTGGATATTTGTCATGTATCTGCCAGAAACAGCAAGAGGGAATTACATGTCTCTGTCCAGACCCCAGCCTTCCATGTTGCCATAGTATGAACTGCCTATATGTAGCATGATTGTTGGCACTCATCAAGTCAACTTTATCGTTGAGGACAAGAATATTTCTTCTGTACATCCTGAACAAGGCAAGTACAGCCTCATCAAGGATTAGATCTTGAAAAATCTGAAAAATTATTCCAATTGTAATATGCTATTTCTAAAATGAAAAAAAATATATTTTAAGAAACAATAGGAACATGCGCTTATTCAAATGTTATTCATCTTCGATCAGCAAATTCCACTGTGAAATACATGTGGATCAAAACTGCACATGGTTTTTATTTTGACATGAACACTGAGAGTTCCATCGCAACTAGAACTGATAGTTTATGTTAAGATGGACAGCTCAAAGCTTTTGGGGAGCATTTCTAGAAGTCAGAGACTCCTGCATTGGGATCTAATAGGAATGGCTGATTGCAGCTTAGATTTGTTTAGTATAGTGAGGTACCCACATTGAAATCAGGTAATGAAAAGAATCTACTTGATGAGTATCAATTGTAAATTAAAACAAAGTCCTTATCATTTGCATATGTATGTATGTCTGTTTTTGGACGGCTTACAATTTTAAAATTCTTTCACAGTGGCTGCAAAGAAATAACATTTACAACAATCATGTATGTACATCAATTATCAATCTTTGAGAGTCCACCTTGGAAATGGAATTCATTGTAAATGTTGTATTGTAAGAGTAACTATCAAAGTTTTAATTCTGTTTGTAAATTGATGCAGTATTTTGATTTTATTGGTACAAAGTGCAAGTTGTACATTCATAGGCATGTGCTACACATATCCTGTATACAGAAAGAGGTTTTCTGTAATGTAGCCAATATACCTGTCAAGTTATTCATACCTTTTGTGATATACATTTTGTACATAAAAAGTTTAAGCTTTGGCAATAACATGCTCAAGGAATATATAAAAGTTATTGAAAGAATAAAAGAAATTTCAAAATTGCCATTGAATCGAGTAAATTTGTTATACAGAAATCATTTGCAGTAATCACCAGTTCAAAGATGGAAACACTGAATGCCAAGCAGACTGGGCAATTAAAATTCTTACTCAAAAATGTTAGATCAGATATGAAGAAAAAAAAAGTTCCTTGCAAGCCTTCATGTCAGTCTTAATTCTGGATAAATAAAACAATTCAGGATTATTAAGTCTTATGTTTATCATGATATTGCATATATAGTTTGTGGCTTTAGAAATACACATTGAGGCATGCATCATATTTAAAACAGAAGAATAAAAGTGTAGTATTTATTTCACAAGACTTAAATGGCTATATGAATTCTGTACATGTCTAATTTTAAAAAAAAACTGCAATCTAGTCAGGTCTAATTGCTGAACTCCAAAGTAAGATTGCATAGACTTTTTATTACCATTTTGTATTTAAAAAAATAAAACTAATAAATGTATTACTTAAGTTGGTTTATTAATTAAATTGAAAAAAGAGCAAGTTGACCTTAATAGTATTGAATGTTTGTATGCCACTAGCGTAGATCACTAATACCTATATATGAAATGATTTTAGCTAATCTACCTTTAGGCCCGCATACAAAGGAATTTATCTATTTTAAGTGTATCTCTGAAGCCGCTGTATATATTGCTTTGGAAGAAGGAAATAGAGTTGGCATTTCTAATGTCAACTGGAATACTATTCCAGAGCAAAGTTCCAGAGTACTGGAAACATGTTTTGAATAATTCCTTATTTGGTTTGGGAATTTTATACTGTTTGGTAGACATGGATCACAGTTGTGGAGTGTTATCAGGTAGCCTATACTTGAATAGTGATTGTAAATATTCAGGAGCACTATTATTGGATACCATGTACATTAATCTGGCTTTTCTCAACCGGATTCAGTCTTTAATAGGTAATAATTTTAACTTACCAGCTAAAATTTTCCTTGCTTACTTTCTGGACTGATATAGCCTGAATGCACTTGTTTTAAGATGTGCCAGCTTTGCTATGATTTTATCATCTGAATTACTCCACAATGTGTTGCAGTAGTCTAAATAGGGTTTTATGTAACTGTTATAAAATAGGTTTCTGTACCTTATCCTACTGAAAAGCCATAAACTTGAATTAACTTTTTTACTGACATGTTCAGTCCATGATAGGTTATTATCTACCAAAACACCAAGTAGTCTATCATGACAAACCATTTGCAAATTTGTATCCTTCCATGTCAGACATAGTTCATCACTATCAAGATTTGTTCTTTTTTTGCCATGTTGAGATAAGTAATATTTTAGTTCTTCCAGTATTTACCACTATGCCATTGCATGTGCACCAGTTGTCCAGTTTGTTTAGGGCATCCTGTAATTAAATTTTGTTTGTGCTTTGTGTTTTGGATGTCTGACAATGTTGTGTCATCTGCATAGAGATCTGTAGATGAAATTGAGTCCCTTAGTAAAAAGTGGTAGGCCATTAATAAATAGTATCAATAGTAATGGACCTAAAATTGAACCTTGTGGTACTCCATATCTAATTGTTCCAGGTTCCGACAGAACATTATTTATATAAACATGTTGTGTTCTCTCACTTAAGTTTGAAGTAAACCATCTAATTGTGCTTTCATCACATTGGTTGATTTTCAGTTTCTTAAAAGAATTTCATGTACACCAACCCATAAACTTTCCTGAAATCTACAAAGAGAGATCCTATTATTCAACTTTGATCAAGTGGTTGAAGCCATTTATCAGTTAGAGAGATCAAGTCAGTCTCACATGAATGTTTCTATCTAAAGCCTGATTGAATAGGGTGTAACAGCAACTGTTTCATTAAATATGACATGAACGAGTCATGGACATGTTTTTCAATCAGTTTTGACAAGTTCTGGTTGTATTGAAATTGGCTGGTAGTTATCAGCATCATTCTTAGAACCAGATTTTTGCATAGGCATTACTTTTGCAGTTTTCCATATTTTGGGGACAGATGAGGTTGCAATATTTAAATTGATTATGAATGTTATGCTATCTGAAATAGCTGAAGCAGAAGTTTTAATGAGTGGTGGACCAATCTGATCAAGTCCTGTAGCTTTCTTGATATTAAGTTTACTGAGACATTTTTTAGCAGTTTTTTTATACCTGTGGGATAGAGAAACATACCTCCTTAGGGATTTTTCAGTTCATTATAGTTGTTTTCTATCACTGGTTCTTTTAACTTAGTGGTAACGTTAGTGAAAAAAAATTACTCAAAATATTTGCAATGTCAGTGTCATCAGTGACTTTTGTGTCATTTACCAGAAGTGAGTGAATTTTATTTGTCTGATCTTTGTGTGTTACCCCAATGAGTTCACTGAAGACTTTCCAAATGGAGTTTGTGTTGCTGTTTGTGTTTTCAAGCATTGATTGATAAAAAGTTTTTTTTTTTAGCCTTTTCAATCATACTTGTTATGTTATTTCCCCATACTTGACATTGTGCATGGTTTCCCATAGCCTTCAATTGGTCTCGTGTCTTCATCGTATCTAGAATTTCAGTAGTAAATCAGTTAGGTTGGATTTCATACTTTACTCAATGTACTTTAGTGGTGCATGCTTAGAGACTACATTCATAAATCAGTCCACACTTTTAGAGCTTCACATATGTCATCAAAATTTTGGATAATATTCCATGGAACTTTATATAGGTCATCTTGAAATTGTTATTTACTTCAATTTTTGAAAGATCTGTAAGTGATAGTTTTGTGTGTATGTTTCCTATTTCTGTTGCATTTAAGCTTTGTTGTCAAAAAAGTAGGATAGTGGTCACTAAGACCAACATTTGGTACATTAACATAAGCCACATTGATTGGTAGGTTGGTATAAATGTGATCAGTAAGAGTGCTTGATATTTCTGTTACACTTGTGGGCTCATTTACCAGCTGGACTAGGCCTAATGATTCAAAAAATTCCATCCAGTTACTCCTTATTTGAGTATTGAGTAGGTCCTTATTTACACTGCTGAGTATATATGTTTCTTTCTCCTGTGCATGAACATTTTCTATTTGTTTCAAAGAGTTATCATTCCAAATTGCTTTGGAGGAAGGTGACCTATAAGGTGACCTATAAATGAAACCAACTAGGAATGATTCTGCATTATTTTGAGAAATTTCCACCCAAATACTCTCAATTTCATGTGACCCCAAGTCAGGTCGCCTTTCTGCATTTACATCTTGTAATGTATACAAGACTCCCCCCCTGCTGTCTCTCTGTCCCTGCATAATGGTTTACTGTAGCCTTGACAGTGAAATAGATTAATAGATTATCATTGTGGCCAGCATTTAATTTGGTTTCAGTGAGTCCTAAAATATGCATATTATTTTCTTTGGAAGACAACATTAACTTAATCTGTTCTATTTTTTCCACTATACCTTGTACATTTAAGTGACCCATGTTAAAACCTTTTGTATTTAGTTTCATATCAATTATATGTATTTTATCATGCAATGGGGTACTCACTGAGATTGTCTCCATAATACTTTTACCATTTTGGTATTATATGAGGTGGCCTCTGTATTTTCTACGGTATCTGTGCATAGTCTTCCTTTATCAAATCATATTGGGGTGGGGTGTTGAGTGGCAACAAAAAGTAAAGCAGTTTAAACATACATTGTTTGGTAAAATAACTAATCCTTTAATACAAGTATGCATTTTCTAAGTTGTGCAAAACACTACTGACATAGATATTAGAGTCTTTGCCAAGCTCCTTAGTACCAAACATTTTTCAATATCTATCAATACTTGTTTTGCAAGATATAAATAAACAATTACTGTACCCTCATTCTTGTCTGCCTTGTCTGAACTATTTGTAGAGCTTGGTTAGCTCAGTTTTTAGGCTGCACAGCATGTCTTCCTCCTCTCCCCCGTCTGGTTTTTCAACTTCTTGCTCCATGCCTCATCCTCCCTCTTCCTCTTATAGGTCGCTCTAGAAATGAGCTTGAAAGTGAGCTGATTTAAGTCTATCTAATGAATTTTAATAGGTAAATGTATTTCATAATTTGACAACTAATATATTCATGATTACTTATCAAACTTATAGGAATATAGTGCTAACTTTGGATCAGAAATTTTGAGAGGTTGTGATTTGATTTTTTTGGGCTGGATCAGGTCGAGTGTTGGGTAGGGTGGGGATCCAAAATTTAAAAAGGGCCCCTACTTTCCTCGAATGGGTACCAAAGCAAAGTCTATGTGTCTATTTACTCAGTGTGCACAATACCAAATAAACATGTGCAAGAATAAAGCTGTGGTCAAACTTCAGCTGACAAGTGACTGTACTTTTGTGTGTGTACTTTTTTATGATCTGGCCCCGAGTTTTGAACCTGGATTCTATATTCTAGTCGCAGATTTAAAAAAAAAAAAAAGCTTGTTTAAAACCTTGTGTATATAAAGTATTAACGTGGAGAAGCACACAAATTCTTTTCCGCTTTGTTTGAAACGTCAGAAGATGGGTGTTAGGGGTCCACTGGTGACAATCTGGTTAGAATTTATAAATTGATTAATGAAATTACTCAATTTTGAGCATTTTTAAATATCCCAGCTGCTTTTCATTTATAAAATTGAGTGGTGGGGACGTGAGGGAGTACGAATTCTAGAGGGCAAGAAACAGAGCGAGTACCTGTGGGTTTTTGCAATACTGTACAGAGCACGTCGATTTAAATTATTCTCGTACCACAAAAACTTTGAAATATAACTGTAAAAGTAGTTCTACAGACATTTTATTGTTTCCTCTCAAAATTAAAATTAGAAAGGAAAAGGATAAGAAGAAAAGAACGAGATCAGAAGATCGTACTCACCGTTGTTGACATTTTGGGCGGTCTCGTAGCGTGGTTGTGTTTTACGTCATCATCTTCAGTGTTTACAATGTGGCCTATAATTATGCAAATTTCGGTCACCGGAATTATGTGTGTTATTCATTCGGGATCTGCCGATCACTGCCGAGCGGGATTTCAACATGGAGACGATAGATTCGTTACTCTACGTACGAAGATTTCAGAGAGCTCGTATTTCATAACGAGAACCCCTACATACTTGATATTACCCCAGAAATGCCTTTTAAATAGTATTTAATCAGTTGATATACATAAATGTCCCAACATTTTTGCAAGAAAATTCACCCTCAGCTGCACTATTGTGCCTTTAAGATACGGCTCAAAAATACTTTCAACATAATTAGAAAATAAAAACATATCATAATGAAAATTATAATATTCGTCGCATTCTAAAAGAAACGATATCATATACATAGAATTATATCAGTAATTCATCTGGATCGATAGTTTAAACTAACGCATACTTATTACAGTATATATACAACCACTGGCGACATACATTTTATGTTCCGTGCTACTTTAAAAGCCGTTGTGAGTGAACCAGTCTACATGCACTTCGCGGATGGATATCAGCGGGAAGTTATCAAAATGGCGTCTACTCATAGTAGTGATTCTTGGTATGCATCACTCCTTGGACTTGCTGAGAGCTTTAGGATTTCGAACCCACCAAACATTAGGCTGTGTATTCATTGCTTGCAATCCATTTTTAGTTTCAAGCCGCCGCCTAAGATTGAAGCGAGGACGCACCTGCAATTAGGAAATATTTTGATGACCCATACGAAAAACTTGGATCTTGCAAAGACCCATTTGGAAAAAGCGGTGAGTTTGACCATGTTTAATAATGTTTCACATAATCAAAAATTAATCTCAATTTTACACTTTAAGTTTACCTCTGTTAATAACAATTCTTTTTTTTTTTCCAGTGGGAGCTTTCAGCAAACGTATCCTTTAGGTTGCCACTCTGTCCTGAATTTTGCGAAGACGGAGTCTGGACATCATCTGAAAGTGTAAAAGAGTTCCTATAAAATTTCGGTGCTTTGGTAAAAGTAAAAGTGTGTATTGTATAAGACTGCGTTAAATTTAAAACAATATTACAAGCCGCATAGGTGAGAAACAGTAAGTCATTGCTTGGTTTGTATAAACGACTTAAAGTCTTCATTGTTTTTAAGTGGTATAGGGGAGACAACTCCTTTATACTTGTCATGCTTGTCATGGTTGACTTAGAATTGTAAGACATGTTGTGCTTTCGGGAAGGAAAAACCGTTATTGATATTTTAAAAAATGTGTCAAAGATAATTATAATACATACAGTACTGTTGCCAAATTTGTTTGAAATGGAATATCATCTGATAATTTTGATTGCCTTTGGCATCACTAGAATTGGACTCGATTGCGACTCCGAGCATTTTAATACAGGGTTCTCCATAGGATTTTGAATAACATTATGCATATGTTCTTGTGTCACCAGTATAAATGCAGTATAAAAATTATCAGATTGCTAATGTTCATTCACTATGCAGTGCTCAAAGAATAATTTTTTTAGGCATAGGCCCCACGCTGGTGATTTAAATAAACTCACAAGCCCTGACTGAAATTCCACAAGCTCGGACATTTCATACCTGTCAACTCTCAAGCCGCAAGAAATACCTCCCAATTTTGGGGGTATTTCCACACCTATCTCCTGATTTTTCACAGATCTCTCGATTATGACATTATGTCTGTCAATTTTCTTTTCTCAGAAGAAGGAAAAACATACATAAATAGATATAGTGTATGCAATCCACAATGCTATATTCTATTTTATATCTTGTGAATCGTGTTGTGAGGAAATAATATCACACTGCAGAGTTTTTGTTGTCAGTAAATAGAATGTTAAGATTAAACATTTTACAAATAAATTTCAAATTGTTTTGAACCCCTACAACTTTACTATAGTAAAAAATAAAAATATTTCACAAAAATAAAATCGTCACCAGTTAATTTCAGTTCCATGAATGATCACTGTGAATGTTGCATAATTTTTTCTGCAAATAATATGGCATCTCCAAGGGTATGTGGGCAACATTTGCCTCCCCCAATTTCACCTTTAAACATGTTTTGGTCTACATCCATAAAATTTCATGGCTGACTACTGTGTCCCCACCCCACCCCCCACCCCAAAAAAAACAGTTTCTGCTGGAGCATCTGGCACATCCTTTGAGAATTTTTACCCTTATTGGACCTGGAAGATCTTTATTTATTGAAACCGGCGCTAAAAAAAGACAGCATAGTAACCTTCCCATATTAGGTCCAAATCTCGCTGTTTTATTTGTTATTCTTCCTACAGCGGTTTTGAAAAGTTGTCAGGTATGTCATACTCAAGTTTTCATGTGCCCAAAATGTCCCCTCCCCCTTTTCAGTATTGTCACACAATGTTGCAATTGGAAGATTTCGAATATAAATTTAATAAAAATGAATTTCACTTGAACAGTATTCCGATAACTGAAATGATCATGCTTTGCATTCCATATACGCATTAAAATCTGACTTCAGGGAAACATTGCCACTGTTTAGAAACTTTTCAAAAATATAATACACATGGCTTAAACGTTCTAATTCAAGGCAATAATATTAATAACTTTTGTTCTTGTACACACATCTAGCATCTCTTTGATTTACCTATAAATGGGTTGTTCCACTTCTTGATCCTACCTATGCATATTAGCACAATGGGTTCACCCACTGCAACCTATTAGCTATTGTCAGCCAATTAATGTGAAACTTTGATGTTATACCTGACCTCAATTCCTTTAATTGTCACTATTTCAACTGCCTGAATGATAGTTTTATATCAGTTCCAGTCATTTCAGATTACTGTTTATACATACTACATGTAAGGGGCATAGACTGAATTTTTTTCTTTAATTACCAAAAATTGTATTTTTAGCAACGCTTCCATTTGATTAAAATCAGATTTTAATTTCATGTAGGAAAGTAGTAATCTGATTTAGGTTGCACCGTGTTATGGCATGTATGTAAACATCTTGAAAGTACATTAACTCTTTTCATTCGCTATCAAAGTTTCCTCGGGAAACTATTTTTTTCTTTTCAAGAATCCTGATGGGCACCTCGCTTTGAATACAGGATGGGTCCGAACTAAAATTAGAGGGGCCCCAGGCATCAGGCTGTCAGATTATTTGAGCACTGTTATGAAGTATTGAATATAAGAAAAGAATAAAAGTTTGTTGAGAATAATGATGTGTTGTTTGAAATGTTACAACCTTAACATTTCTCACTGGTTTTACTTTGATATTCTGTAATTTTTTTATGCAGATAGAAGAACCAGGAATAGATGTAATGCAGTTTCTTTTATACATGAATTGATTTAATTCCAATTCAGATCAATTATTTTGCCAAGACACTGGAAGTAGAAATAACTGACCATATTCCATTCGCCTTTTCTCATTTGATCATTAAGCATTACAGTATACTAGACTTATTTTTTTCCTAAATTTCTGAACTTTGGGTTTAGGATCAAAATCAAAAAGTTCTCAGCCTTAGTTCATGACCCACATCAGTTTTGTTTCAGGTTCTAAACACCTGCCCTTCATTTTGATACTGTTGTGACAATCTTCACACACACGCCATTATGGATGAAGCCAGTGCAACTGAAGTTAAAACAGCTTGTCAGCAGCTTTGCCCTTGGCACCAAAGAAATTATGTATGTTTGCCATCATAAAAATTAATGTGATGATCTCTCGAAAATGAAAGAACATGACTTGATTTTGTGATTAGATATAACAATTAATGTGGAAGTGCGTCTTCCTATGCCAACAAAATGAGTCTCAAAATCTTGGCCTTAATTTTTAGAATACAGATAAATTCAAGTGTTGCAAGCGTTGCAGAAGAATTAAAAATAGAGGATTAAAAATGTGGTGCCTATGAAACTGAGATGTCTGAGCACATGTCATTAAATTTTAAGAAATCAATACTAGTTTTAAAAAATGTTTTTAAGGTATAATTCATTTTAGTTTTATATTTTAAGTTATATTTAGTGTAATCGTCATT
The DNA here is from genome assembly GCA_028554795.2 of Sinohyriopsis cumingii. NCBI lineage: Eukaryota > Metazoa > Mollusca > Bivalvia > Unionida > Unionidae > Sinohyriopsis > Sinohyriopsis cumingii. The sequence goes on from CM068827.1 coordinate 121,654,251, forward strand.
AATGTGATATGCCCTTTTGCATTCAGACCTGAAAAGTGTTACTCAACTGTCATGTCAGTGCCCACAAATTCAAAATAATGAGGGGTCTGAATAAGCGTTAAAAGGCATGAAAATCCTAAAATGGTCATGTGTTATGTAAACTTATTTCATTTCAAAATTGAACACTGAGAATATTTAACTGGTGATATTTTTCTGTTTTAAGCTAGAATTATGCTTTTTGCCTGGTCTGAATATGATTTTCCTTGATATGGTTCCTTTTAATTTTGTCTGATCCAGTTTTAAATAATGGCCTGTCCAGTCACTAGGGGTGAGTCTAGGCATAGATACTTTTGCCATATCAGTACACAAATTGCTACAAAATACTACTTGTACAATACAGGCTTCTTTAATATCCAGCAATCATGAATAATTATTAGTCGTTTCTCTTTCTGAAAGCACGTGTTGATTGATAATTATAATTGCTGCAGTCGAATAAGTGTACAAGTGTTTATTATTGGGTATTTACAATGAATAAAGGTACACGGAAACGCTTGAGTAAATTTTAGCTGTATAAAATTTGTACAGACACTGTTCATAGACCCTGGAACGTAGTGAACTGTACATGTGCTTCATCATTCTTAACCTAATTTTGCTGTTAATTTTTCCCATTGAATTCAAACACATAATATCTGTGACAAAATTATTGAATAGTATAAATATGTATGCCATTTTTGCAAAGGAATTACATGTATTATGGATTAACTGCATGCCATGATGGTACACTATCAGATGGTAAGTAAACAGTGTTAATACTCTGTTCATGCTATATGTTAGATGTTGAATTCAGACAATGATCTGTGACAAAATTACATGCATTATGGATGAACTGTATGCAACGACTGTACGATAGTAAACGGTGTTGATACCCTATTCATCATATCCATTAGAACAGTAAACTACTGTAAAACCCAGCATTAATGCGACCCCGCTATTAACGCAGTCCAATTTTTTGGATCCCAATTATCGTGTTATAGCTGGGTTATACTGTACAGTAGTTTATTGCTCCAAGTGAAAAGTCAAATAGGAACTCAGTTGCCATTTTAAGAGTAGACTACATTCTCAACAGGCCAAAATCAATGGGTAATGGTACACTAAATGCTACTGACAGGTTATAGCATTTTCTTTTAAAATAGCTATTAATACTTTCTTTATAATAATTATAATAATAATATTATTATTAATAAGAACAATAACAGCAATTCATGATAAAATAAGGTGCCCTTTTAAGAATGATGTACATGTTAAAAGTGTCCTTGTTTTAGCTTGAAGTGTTCTCCTTTGGAGGATAATTATCATGGACTTCTTCCATTCTGGTGGAAACATAAGTATTATGCTGTAAAATCTGTGAGAAACTCGAGTTCATTTCTAATGTGCATACCTGACTGAAGTACTACCCTGAAACTATCTTTCTGTCACTGTTGGTCTTTTGACTATAGATGAATTCATTTTACCAGGTATTACTTAAACCCTTCAATTTTTTCCTCATCTTTATATCAGCCCATGTGTACTAATGTATTAGATGCATCTGTTAATAACTTTAATGATTGGCATAATGTGCAGAAAAAGACATTAAATAGAAACACGGTAGACTGTAAAACCTCCCACATTTGATTTTACCTTAGTTTTTAAATATTCATTGTGAAATTGTGTTGTCATGTTTGGTACAAGCTCATTTCTTTCAAGGGTATGTTCAAATTTCCAGTCAGCTTGTCCAGAACAAAGAGACTATAAAATTTGCCCAGTCCTGTATCTGACTGATGAGTGGATTGAAAGTGGGCCTGGCCTGATTGACTCAAGTTTAAAGATTGCAGTTGTTTCAAAGAAAGGAAAATGACTAAATCAGTGGGGTACAGGTTTAGTTGTTGATATCAAATGCTGCCTTCCACACATACTATGGTCCCTCCAACACATACTGTTGTCAGGCCCACACATAACATGCTGTCTCCCACACATCCACCTTCACAGAATAGTTGGCTTGAAAGGTACGAGCATAATGGGAGTTGATTAAAACTTAAAAACTTGTGTATCTCCCATATCTACAAGTTGTTATGGCAGTTCATTTCAACAAAAATATAAACCTGATGAATAATGCCTGGGCTTCCATTGCTTAAAGGAGTACATTCTGTTAATGAATAAAACAGCCTGGTATTATTTAACTGATGATGTAATGGCCTTGTGATTGCTTCATTCTTTCCTTAACACACACAAGATGACAAACATGGATGATGTCAAATTTGAGGCTGCAAGTCATTTGGCACAGATGTATGAGAAACAGGTAGGTTTTAAAATATTTCATAACTTTACTGTGGATTATGAGATTATATATTTAGCATACATATTTTAAGACCCATATAACTTGATTTAAAATAAAAATAAAAATCTGTTAAAAAATAAATGCATATAAGTGATTATGTTCATGCATATAAATTTGTAAATTCATCTGAACATCAGTTATGTTCATCTTCATCATGGTAAAGAAATATATATATATACTGGGTATATATATATATATATATATGTGTGTGTGTGTGTTTATTGTAGAACTTTGTCAAAATACTTTGATTACAAAATCATCTTTATTTCTTCATTTTGCATTTCACTACATTCAGGAAAGCAGCAAATTACATGTACAGAAAGGAAGAAACAAAATATTATTGTCACTTATTTGTGAGGTCTTTTTTATTTTTTGTCATATGTGTCAATTTTGTTTATGTTCTTACAAATTCAAGGATTTTATTGTTTTTTCCTACAGTACATGTACATTGGTTAAAATTTCAATAAATTTGACCATATATGTTCCATTATAAATCAGGGACACTACAGGCATCATAGACACTTGTCTACCATTTAATAATGTGCCAGCAGATCATGGACTGTGTCATTTGTTCTGCTCATTACTTGTAATGCTGCATTGAACTATGTCTACTGGTGTATTATGTGCCAGCAGATCGGAGTTTGATCCTACTTATTTGCAACTATATATGATATATTTTTTAAAAAAATTCTGCCAGTATAAAATGTTGACATTAGCAAAATAATTCATAATCCTTCAGTTATACGGTTCATTACAAGTGGTTCTTTGTAGCTTCTCCAAGAAAATTTTCAGCTCGTTTTACCCTGTTTTTTTTTATATTGAGGAAACAAAGATCAAGAAGTATAATACAACCAATGTTTCCATATACCCTTTTCTTGATGATAACATCGTGTCTGATGTTCAGGTAGCTAACACCATGAATATACTTATCACCATTAAAATGGCATGTCCATTGTTGTGGTAGCTAACACAGTGAACATGCTTAGCACCTTTTCTTGATTATAATGGCACGTCTGATGATGATGATATGTCCATTGTTCAGGTAGCTAACACAGCTGCATATGCTTAACACCATTGATGATAATGGCATGTCCATGTAACACATTTAACATGCCTAATACTATATTCAAGCATATTTAGAATTTAAAATGTGATGTCTTTATGTTTTCTGCTGTGTGGGAATTGATGTGTGTATACCCACTTATAACACTGATTTTGTAAGAAATAGTTTGAACCACACATAAAAAACCAAGTATATTTTGAATAAAATTTGTATTTTGTTTATATAGTTTTGGAATTTTTCGTTAAGATAAATTTTAAAAAATGGAAATGTTTTGAAAGAAAATCAGTTTGAAAACTTGACTATTTAAATCAAGTTGAAATTGAATAAAGCAAGATTTTGTACATGTGTGTAAAGCTTGAACTGGTTAGTAGCTGATTGGGATTGCAGTCACCTTGATCTAACACATAATCTGAAATTTCAAATTTAAATTTTCTCTTATGTAAAATTTAATCTGGTCTGAACAAATCTATCTGGTGGCCTAGTGGTTAGAGCATCCGCCTTGGATGCGGGAGGTCATGGGTTCGAACCCCAACCAAATACTTATAAAAATGGTACTAACGGCTGCCTCGCTAGGTGCTCAGCATTAAGAGATTAGTGTTAGGACTGGTTGGCCTGGTGTCAGGATAATGTGACTGGGTGGGACATCATGCTACATGTCTGCGGCATGCAGACCTTGTAGCGATGTGACTGCAAAATAGTTGGATGCGGGAGGTCATGGGTTCGAACCCCAACCAAATACTTATAAAAATGGTACTAACGGCTGCCTCGCTAGGTGCTCAGCATTAAGAGATTAGTGTTAGGACTGGTTGGCCTGGTGTCAGGATAATGTGACTGGGTGGGACATCATGCTACATGTCTGCGGCATGCAGACCTTGTAGTGATGTGACTGCAAAATAGTTAAAGCTATTTTAAAAATCCAAAACACAGGCACACACACACAAATCTATCATTTTCTGGTATATATATTTCATAAATAGAAGTAAAAGAAAATTGCAATGTTCTGAAAACTCCTATTTTTATTTTAAAAGGGTTCATTTGGAAATAGCATTATTCAGACATGATTTTTCTCCACTTTTCTCCTGACTTGAATCGGAAATTTCTTGATGTAGTCCATTTCTTGTATCATCTCCGATCCTGTTGTTTAAAAACGGTCTGTCAGGTTCGATTTCACAATGATTCATTCCATATATTGGTTAGCACATCCAATGAATCTTTGTGTAATGGAAACTGATGGCAATGGAAAGAAGCAGCATGCTTGTAAAACATGGCATCCCGAGTTGTTGAGAGAGAGCATGACACAAAACGTTTAAATAAAGGTTTTAAAAATGTATGGAAATGGGAATGGCTGGAGCAAAAAGTTGACTGAAATTTTGTTGGTCAGTTTATAAGAAAACTGAGGACTGGTATTTTGTGACCTCTGCAAGAAAGATCTGAATTACGGTAATTGCAGTTGGAAGAGTGTGGAACAGCACCTACAAAAGAAGCTGCATACAGAAAAATTGCAGCTCAGAAGGCATCTGGAAAAATTGCAGTTAATTACTATAAGAAAAAAGATTTCTTGCACGAGGGAACAGATGTAGCCCTCTGTCAGAATATGGCCGCCATGTATAGCCTATCTTGTGCTGAAAAATGGCGTTAAACCCTACAACAACTGTCAGAATATGCGTAATGCATGTTGCCAATACAAACACCAGATTAAAAAGGAAAAAGGCTCTCATTGTGAAGGAAAAAAATGATTGCACATTGAGCCAAGAAAGTCATTGGTGACAAAAAGGAAGGCTGAAGAAATCTTTGCCTCAAAAAGAGCTCGACTGGCATATCAACAGGTTGTGTCCCTTGGAGAAAAAGACAAGTGATTGTATGGGATATTATTTGTATATGGTTGATGTATTTGAGAAAAGAATTATATATTTGCTGCAAAACTTGACAAATTATTGTGATTTAATTACGATGTGAACACTGACATGCACATGATATAACTTCAGCATCAGTAGTGTTACAGAACAAATTCGTGTGTCTATAAATATTGTGAAATTATTGAAGTAAAGTTGAACATTTTTGGTAAGTTTATTACTTTTTCAAATGATTATTTTGATTTATTTTATGATCATAAGTGCACCAGGAGTTTTTTTATGAGTTTAAAATGCATTGGGGGGAGTCTTCGGCCCCCTGGTCATGGGTGCTGCTCCCATTGGGGGAGGACCCCCAAACCCCCGCTTAAAAAATTTTCAGCTTTTTTTAATGAAAGACCAAAATCATGTCTGATTATTGACCAAAGCTTGTGTACTTTGGCTCAGTCTTAAATAGTTTTCTCATTTTCTTTTTGTTTTAATTGTGTTGTCAGTTTTAGGTTGTTGCAGTAAAAAGTATATTTATTCAGTACTTATCCAGTGTTTACATGCTGTGTTCTTGCTTTTTTCACATTAAAATTTTAAATACAACACATAAACATCAGCAATGAATCAATAAAGGTATACAAAAGCAGCCATCATTAGCATTGGCTATCTTGTACTTAGTGTCCTAACTTTTAGGCATATCCACTAAGTAATTAACATGAATGATTGTAATATTCAAGTGATGCAGCAAGCTTCTCATTGTACTCTGTGTCCTAACTGTTAGGCATATCCACTAAGTAATCAACATGGATGATTGTAATATTCAAGTGATGCAGCAGGCTTCTCATTGTACTCTGTGTCCTAACTGTTAGGCATATCCACTAAGTAATCAACATGGATGATTGTAATATTCAAGTGATGCAGCAAGCTTCTCATTGTGCAAGAATATTGTGTGCTTTTCTAGAGCTGTCAGTTGTACAAAGTTAAAGATATTTGAGTCCTCTGAGGTAATAGTGACTGATCATCACTATAAACACACATACCATGAATCTGGAGATCATTGGGAAACAAAAGAATTAAAATTATGTATTGTAGTAGTGTTTCATGGCACCTTGGCACAAAAGTGAGAATGAAGTGACAAATAAAGTTAATGTAAATACATGTACCATATGAAACCATGGGGCATACTGCTTGTAAATCCACCTTGTAATGAAGTATGGTATACTTTATATACTTGCTAATAGTCTGACTGCAATCACTATGGACCCTGATCTGTCATTGCATAATGTGGCATCAGGTCAGGACCGATGTTGTTTCTTTTACTGATTAATCCTAATCAGCTGCATACATTTGGATCTGCTGGGGGCACACTGTGCAATGGCAGATCTTGGTGTGTGCAGGTTGCAGTTGGACTTGTACACAGGTGTGTACATATATATATATGTATACACTTGTTATAATGAAGGGTCTTATAGTGAAGGAGTTCTATAAAATAAACCTGTTTTCCTATAATAGCAATCAGTCTCTAAACCAAAATAGAATATTAATTTACACTTTGTAGGCTGCAAATGCATGAAAGTTCACTTTCTCCAGTCTCATGCAAGGTTTCAAAGTAATATTGTGATTAAAATGCAATTGCAACATAAATAATAAATTGACACAACTTATCCCAAAGTATGAACATTTTAGTTTGCCAGTGTCTTACACGGCTCTTTAAATAGAACAAAGACACAGTAGTTGATATTATACTCAGAATAATCACGTATTTGATGGCAAAATGAAGGGTGAAGTTGTGGTTTGGTTGAATATGTTGACTAGAGAATCGGTTTATGCTTAGCGTTCTCATTGTGTTTGGACAATATGACTGACACTGTGATGACTGTTTTGCCTAATTGCTTCTTGGCTTGGACCTGTATTAAGGTAGTCACTTGAAGATGTGCATGTTGACTATTGGCTTTGCTCACAGATTTTATACACCTATTGCAAGTCGGAGCATATTGTTTGGTTGTCTGTCAATCTGATTCCAGAAATTGTTTTCTCCACAGTAGCTTTAGTTCTTATTCACACTACATTTACCAAACTTTGTGGATTGCTTGCACTTTGGATAAGGAAGAAATCCTCGCCTTAAATTCTGGGTCAAAAGGTCAGAAGTTAAGGTCAGTGTGACTGGAAAAAGAAAATTGGTTTCAGCACAATAACGAGTTGTCCAGTATCTACATTTGCAAAACTTTGCAGATAGCTTTCTCCTCGGGTAAGGGAAAAAAACCGTCAGTTTTGGGGTCAAAATGTCCAACGTTAAGATACCTGAGAGACACAAAAATAGTTTCTACACAATAACATTAGTGTCCCGTCTTTCATATCTGGACCAAATGTTGGCTCACACTTGGATAAAGAAGCATCATCTCCATTTTAGGGTTTAAAAAATCACCATTTACCAAACTTGATGGATACTGTAGCTTGCACTTGGAGTAATGGATAACACCTTAGTTCTTTTTAGGCTGTGGCATTGTACCATGGACCCTTATTTTTTGTATTTGGCACAAAAGTATTGACGTGATGGCATTAATAGGGCATTTAAAATGATTTCAGACAATAAAGATAAGATGGTTGCAGATGATATTAAACTGAGTGCATCCTAAGTTGGCTTACTTAATAGTGCGGTCATAGCCAGAAAAGTGCAAGATGATCAATTTCATTCGCTGACAGAAAAGTCTTACTGATTTTGATTAGCTTGGGCACCAATTGAGAACACATAGTTGATGACCAGCATTGGAAAAAGAAAACTGTTAAATACATGGCAGACATATTATGTGCCAATCAGAGTATTCTTGTTTCAGGTTTTTGCCCTTGTCAACTTGCATTTGAATGCAATGCATGTCAGAATCAGTGTGCTTCTTAAATTTTTCATAGAGTTATTGCCCATTTTGATTTGAAGCCTGATGCAGTGTGTATGTATGAAAGAATTTTGTGATCATAATTTGTCCCCCAGATTTCATTAGATCACCATGAAACTTGGAATGTATTATACCAGATATATGGTAATTGCCAGAAGATGGATATATATAGAAAGCTCAGTACTCTTTTGAATTATTGCCCTTTTGTTCTGAAGCTGAATGCAGTGTAAAACAGAATCATATGAAATACTTGTCATACACTTCTTTTACAAGGACATCATCTGTGTTGTAAAAGCACACAGAGAAGGACATCATCAGTGTGTTGTAAATGCACACAGAATATACTAATATATCTTGCAAGCTTGTGTCTAGTTAGTAGGCAGGTTCTCTAAATCATTAGGAGGCTTGATTATAACACTAGAACCATGTAAGCAAATCTCTCATTGATCAAGATTACCTTTTGTTTTGAAGGCTGCAATTGAGCAAAAATCATAAGAAATGAAAGGCTAATGAACTTTGTTTGCAGAATACTTACTAAATGAAGTTATAATGTGTATTTAGTGGCTGTGGGCAATGGCGGAACTGAAATTAAGTACGATGGCAGTAGGGGATTTATGTCATTTGCTGATATCTGTATAGGGGAATGATGGCAGGCCATTCAAACATAAAGAATGCAGTAGAAATTAGCTAATAATCCCAAATATAAAAAAAGTTAGCTAAATTAGGGATAACAGGAATAATTTTAATTTCCATTGATAGAACCAGGCAACAGCATCCAAGCCATTGTTGAGGAGAGCAATTGAGATTTCCCAGCAGTCACCCTTTTGGCACTGTCGTCTTCTGTTCCAGTTGGCAGTAAGTTAATGTGTCACATATATGTCATTTTTATTTGGTCCGAAAATCTTCATACATTGTAACTAAATAACTAGTAATGCCTGACAGCAGTGATGTATAGAGACACATTCTATACCTTATATACTAAATAGGATCTGGTACATGAATTCACGAACCATGAAAGTTGAGAGACTTGTGGGAAAAACCCAGCATGCTGTTCACTTCAGGCAGCTCATGGCATACAAGATACATGATCACATTTCATAAATTTAATATATAATAAGTGATCTATGGTGGCTGAGTTGGTAGAGCACCAGACTTGTATTCCAAAGGTCAAAGGATTGATACCTGCCCAGGCCTGCTTGATTTAGATGCTCCGGGTGTGTCTACTATGCATTTGTCATGATATAGCCAATAATGTGTTGGTAGTACTATTAAAGACCAAGCAATCTACCATGTCCTTGTTGTGATATAGCCGATAATGTGTTGGTAGTACTATTAAAGACCAAGCAATCTACCATGTCCTTGTTGTGATATAGCCGATAATGTGTTGGTAGTACTATTAAAGACCAAGCAGTCTACCACGTCCTTGTCATGATATAGCTGATAATGTGTTGGTAGTACTATTAAAGACCAAGCAGTATGCGAACTATCCATTATATCTAAGGAAGAAATTTATTGTAGGACATTTAAGGCTTAGCATATTGGGTAAATTCAGAAATTTTACTTTACTTCACTCTAATAGACTGTTGCACCTTGTTTAATGTATCTCAGATGCTGACATCTGTGTGCACCCCCTCTCCCCAAAATGCACTTTCAGGTTTCTTTAGTGGATGTCCATCCATGCCTGTGTTGACACGAGCAATGACCAAAGGCTCTAAAGTGATAACACCTTTAAGTTGGCAATGAATCTCCGTTTTAATACAGTATATCTGGCAATGAAAACATTCAATGCTTTTGTTAGTTGATGCAATTCAAAGCCTTTATCTGCTGTTAATGAAAAATATTTTTGAGGTTCAAGTCATGCCTATGGCACAGAAAATTTATTTTGAGTTTGAATTAATGACAACAGACACAAAATTTGTGCAAAGACACAATTTGTCAAATAAATCATTGTTTAGGACAGGAAATGGTAACTTAGAAAACAAATCTCAGTTTTTTATAATAAATGCTGATTGATAAGGAGTGATAAATGCTGATTGATAAGGAGTGAACACTAACGTTTAATTAGATCAAGATCCAGAACACAAAATTCCATGGTGCAACTCATATGAAGTTAACCAGATATTCAGACAAGGAAAATATGATGGTAGCATGCAAATGACAAAGTTAATGTGGCAAAACTGTAAAAGCTTTAGCACTGATCATATACTGATATTTTTCTTTTTCCCTTTAAAATGTTACGTTTCCAAACATTTGAGGGGGAGGGGACACCATGTCACCTCCCAAGGGGATCCTAGATGTAACACTGCTGATATCTCACTGACCTATTTCCTCAGTATTTACAAAATTCCTGCTAAAAGAAGGGTAATTTTTGTGGACTAACTTTTAGGATTACTGGTCATAGACCAGAAGAGCTTACAGGATGATCTGTCGTTCATACCTCCCTTAGCACAAGTTATCACCTCTTCTAAACTTGAATTTTGACACACACATTCAGCCCATGGTCTTCTTGTTCCTAAATGAAGATGGTGCCCGTGGTCATCCAATGTGGCTACCTCACTGGCCATTTAAAAACCTTGTTATCACTACTTCTCCTGAATGGATGGCCATATCAGCATGGCATTTTCACTAAAAGACTTCTCGTGATGTTTAGTTGCTCCTAAATGAAATGGGGTCTGATGTTATGTCCAAAATGGCTGCCACGGTGGCATCTTGAAAATCTTGTTTTTTCTAATCATCCTGAATGTAAAGAGGTAATTTCATCAATTGGCCCAAAATGCGAATGGTGTTAATCTGATGTCCAACATGGCTGCAACAGTGGCCATCTTGAAAATATTGTTATCACAACTCCTGACTCGATTGTTGTATCACCAAATGGTTGTTACTAAATAGCTATGTTGTCTAGTCAGCCATAATGGTGCCATTATGATATTTAGTATACCTGTCACAGTCGCACTCTTGAAAATCTTATCACTATTTGTCCTGAACGAATTATCATGATGTCTACATGGTTATAAATGAAAATGTTGCCAATCGAACTTTTAATATGACTGCAACAATGATTGTCTTGAAAATCTTGTTATTACTACTTCTCTTTGATGGCGTGTCAAATCTAAATTGTGCTTTCACCAAAAGACTTCTTTTGGTGTCTAATTGGTACTCTATAACAATGGCGCCAGTTTGTTATTGAATATAGCCACCACAGTATCCATCTTTAAAATCTTGTCATTATAAATCTTTCAAAATGGAAAGTCAAATGGGATTTCCACCACTTGTTGGTCCTAAATGAAAGTAGTGCCCAGCTAAAAAAAATCCAGTATGTCCACCACAGCAGGTAATTTGAAAATCTTATTGCTGAAGAATATTAACAATGGTTTCAACACTGAGACAGTGAAATTAATAAATGGTTTTATCCTGATTTCTTCAAAATTCTTTTCAGTCAATAGAGCATGTGTCACTTCAGGACAGTTTCGTGGTTTGCCAACTTTTCTGGATTTTGTAATGTACTCTTAATCAAAACTTTATTTTATTTCAGCAAATTCATGCATTGGAGAAGGATTACCTGTCAGCTATCAGCCTGCTAGGGGTAGGGGTGGACTTTGCTGCAGCAGCACACTCAGAATACACAACATTGCTTTTCCTGCTTAGTAAGGGAATGGTATGTAAATCATGGGTAAATCAGAAGGTTGTGAACTGATGGCTGGGGAAGGGAATGATAAGTTAATCATGGGCAAATCAGAAGGTTGTGAACTGACAGCTGAGGAAGGGAATGATAAGTTAATCATGGGTAAATCAGAAGGTTGTGAACAGAAGGCTGAAAATACTGTGATTTTGTTTCCATTTTCAGCCTGCAATAATTGTTAAGCAAGTTATGCCTAGTTGTCACAAGGTCCATCAGTAAATTTATCTGCAAAACCACAAATCAGAGCAGAATGCTGTTTGATTTGTTGTGCATTTTAAGCAGAATAAGGTCTTCTGGGAGCACGTAACAAAAGAAAATAATATACTATTTGCACTGTAAGTGCAGACCTGACAACCCTTACGATTTTACCGTAAATGACCCTTAGCATAGGACTTGTGGAAGAAAAGCGAAAACTATGGAAAAATGATTGTTACAAAAGTATCTGGATAATCGGTTCATCCTTGCTTGATTTGGATCCAGGTTTCATATTAGAATTAGCGAAGTTAGTCGGGGAACAGACTAACTCGACAGCAGTACCTCAGACGCTTTAAACTGCACTTATATTTTAATGCAGACAGTCTGGATGATTAAAATGTTGATTATATAATTTTTTTAAAAAGGCATCCAGCAAGTTATATAATTTTTTTAAAAAGGCATCCAGCAAGTGATGCATGTTGAAGACAAAAGGGCGAACAAGTCTCTTTAAAAGTGTTAATAGAGATTGGATTGCCATTGGCATATGAAATGGTAAAAATTATAAGAATTACGGTAGGATCCTATGATATCATAGGATCTGTATTATTTTGGTATTTGGATTTTTCTGCATTTTTTTTCTGCATAGTGCTACCTATCGTGTACTTATCTTTTATACACTACATGACCATAAGTTATTAGTTCTGCATTAGTATTTGATTTCAGGAATATCTTGTGATTGCTGACGAGTACACTATTTAAAAAATACACCCATGAATATCACAGTTACCAGATAATGGCCATACCCCATGTTCTCGAATAAAATCTGTATCTTAAAACCACTATCACTGTAGCAAATTGATTAACCAGTTTGGCATCTGATAATGACAATGTAAACAGTTTGGCATCTGATAATGGCAGTGATGTTAAACAAGAGTCAGATCACATGATTACCATATTTGTTAAGAGTCAGGAGTTCGAATCTATGATACTATTAGTAGCAAATAAGAGTCAAGAGTATGCTCTATTGTTTTCTGTTAGCTTTCACAATTGAAAGGCATGGATTTTAAAATCCATTTTCATTGGAACACCACAAGTTGTTTAAATTTTCTGAGGCTGACATGTACTTACATGCGCATGTTGGTGGTTCATTCTCATCAACAATCTTCTGGCGCTAATCTTCCCGTCATGAGTGGTTACAGATGCACTTTTTTAATTCTCTCTGATAAGTTTCTGTTTGATGACACAGGTGGCATATTGAGGGCCTTGGAAGTAGCATCCATTTTTTTAGCTGATTTAAACTTTGTGCTACATATACATAAAGATAAGACAAATATATATTTCGGTATTACCACACCATCAGAATAACTCCCCTTGCATAACCTGGAATCTACATTGCACCTGTTTTTTGATCATTTTTAGCAGTCATCAGATTTAAACTGGAAATGAAATGCATTTTAGTATAGAGCAAAGAACAACAAATAGACATGTATATAATATATTCAAGGTTAGTGTTTTTATTTACATATTTGCTGATTGCAAACTTAAGACCCACAATACCATAGCCTTACTGCTGTCAAGTTCAGAGATAACAACAAGCCATTGAGCTGCATAGGGTTTGGAACTGAGTTGTTTGTGCAACTGTACTAGTAAAAAAGGTTACATGTACTTTACAAAATTTTCAGCTGAACATAATGTTTACCATCACTGCAACGTTTCAAATACCGAACTTTTGAATATGTTTTCCAGCTTTACAATAGCAATTTATGATATTTTGTTATACGTTATTGAAAACGTCAAACTCATTGAAAAAAAAATCAATTGCTTTACTGAGATGATCTTGTTGGGGTTGGCAGGTCTGCAAGTGAAAAATGGGGCTAAATGATGCCAAATGGATGCTCTAGATACACATAAAGAATGTTACCATATCCTGTGTTTTTAATCTGTGAAGATCAAAGACAGGGAAACCCCCAGGAAGGACAGCATACCTCTTAAAAAGGCAAGATGCAGCATCTTCCAAACACAGGCTTGAGACAACACCACTGACTAGTGTTTGTCACGAACTCCCCTCCCTTACACTCTGTCAGTCAGTCAGATACTTGAGATGGGGAGGGTGAATGTTTAGAATGGGTGACAATCACTCAAAGAATGATAAAAAAAACTGCAAAATACACAAATAATATCAGTTATTGACAAATAACACTAATAATGCACACACTCACACATACCCACCAAAACTACTTCATGACGATGATAAAATGAACAGTGAAATGACAATAAAAACTGGGTAAAGTCCCATTAATTAGCTCTCTTTTTTTTTTTTATAAAGTTCTGCTATTACACTATAATTAGAACTCACCAGTGTCAGTTTTCCCACTCATATCCTGATCTGAATTGCCCAACAATTTGGCTTCCTGAATTTACAGTTTTACATCCATAAGTCACCAATATATCTGTTTATGTATTCTTCACAAATTAATGTGTATATGTTGACACAATCCAATACTGTTGTTTCATAATGCAGCACTATATCTTTGCTTTTCCTGCTCAAACTTGAGAATTTCCCCTTCACTGACCAGAACACTCTGTGAGGTTTTTCTTGTTGGGTCACTCTGCACTTTCTCTGACCTGCTTTTGCTCCCTAAACACATCAGTATATGCACAACAATTTGCTTTCCACGGGTTTCTTATAGGAACACAGACTTATCCTTAAACTTATAATACCAGTATTACCTAGTAAGTCCACTCATGGCAACCTGCTACATTAAAACTCAGTTTGATGGGTTTGTGTGACAGTGTTGCATTATAATTTTCACTGTCAAAAATATATATGCAAATTCAGTGGGGGGGGGGCCGCTTTTCGTATCATTTTATATATCCACCCCACTCCAACCATCAGAGATGCATGTGTATATAGTAAACTTTTGATGGATTGACATGAAACTTGTTGAAATCTATGGTCATCACATGTTATAAATCGCTTCGCTCTTGCAAGTTTTGTTACAGGTATTCTCTTTGTCTATCTCTGTGATGCAACTAGACCAGCAGTTTTTGAAGGATTGCTGTGAAACTTAGCGAATATTATGGTCGTGACTTGCATATACGTATATTGACAAATCACTTTGTTTCTGCAACTTTCGTTGTAGTTATTTTGTTTTGTAGCGTACTGCAATGCATGATACTTCTGATTCAGTGTCGATCAAACTTAGAATACAGGCTTATGTCATGTAGGTTGTGCATAAGTTTGATAACAAGCAAGATCCATGCATACCAATGAGGTAATCATGCATCTGATTAGCAGAGCTTGTTACAACTCTAGAGGCCAAATTTCTCATCAGATTATGATGAAATTTGGAATATATGCTTATATCATTAAGATCTCGGATGAGATCCCTAATGGTTGAGATCAATGCATACTGTGTATGAGATACTGAATCTGATTGGATGAGCTTGTTACACCTTTAAAGTTATATTTGCTTATCTGATTCTTATTGAAATTGAAATATTGACTTGTGTCATCAAGATCTTGCATGGGTTTGATAATGTATGAGACAACACACGTTGTTGATGTGATCTTGCATGTGCTATGGTTATTCATGTCTCCTTTTGGAGTCCGTATTTCTGATCAACTGTATGCTTCTGTCATTTAGGTCTCGGATTAGTTTGATATTGAGACAGATTCATGCATACTAATAAGATGATCATGCATCTCACTGTCTATGCTTGTTGGCAATTGGGAGGCCACATTTCTGAATCAGTTTTGATGAAACTTGGAATATATACGTATATCATAAAGAACTTATATTAAAATATATATGTATATCATAAAGACCTTATATTAGAATATATATGTATATCATAAAGGCCTTATATTAGAATATATATGTATATCATAAAGGCCTTATATTAGAATATATATGTATATTATAAAGACCTTATATTAGAATATATATGTATATCATAAAGGCCTTATATTAGAATATATATGTATATCATAAAGGCCTTATATTAGAATATATATGTATATCATAAAGACCTATATTAGAATATATATGTATATCATAAAGACCTTATATTAGAATATATATGTATATCATAAAGACCTTATATTAGAATATATATGTATA
Organism: Sinohyriopsis cumingii; assembly: GCA_028554795.2. Classification (NCBI taxonomy): domain Eukaryota; kingdom Metazoa; phylum Mollusca; class Bivalvia; order Unionida; family Unionidae; genus Sinohyriopsis; species Sinohyriopsis cumingii. The sequence goes on from CM068827.1 coordinate 121,670,394, forward strand.
TCATAAAGACCTTATATTAGAATATATATGTATATCATAAAGACCTATATTAGAATATATATGTATATCATAAAGACCTTATATTAGAATATATATGTATATCATAAAGACCTTATATTAGAATATATATCATAAAGACCTTATATTAGGATATATATGTATATCATAAAGACCTTATATTAGAATATATATGTATATCATAAAGATCATATTAGAATATACATGTATATCATAAAGATCTTAAATGAGCTAGATACACATACTAATTAAGTGATCTTCCCTCTTATTGGCAAAGATTGTTACCATTCAGTAATTTCCAAATCCATGCATATCAGTGAGGTTATCTTGCATCTGATTGGCTGAGCATTGTACCAATGTGGAGTCCAAAATATTAGTTGGGATATTAAAGCAGGAGAAGTAACCGATGACCAAGTCTATTGTAAATCACATTTTTGGGTTGTGAAGAAAATAGACCCATTTCACAATAAACTTGTCAGAAGAGATGCCATTCCTGATATCCATCACTAAATATCAAAACGAGGCTATCACTGCTTGGTGTAGGTTGTTTACGTTGACCAGGAAGTGGAGACCAGTGTTGGAAATAGTTGCTTAAGTTTCCAAGAAATTGTCATGTTTCCTATTTAACTGAATTGTTCCATCATTAATTGCAACAAAAATAATTTCTGGACCACCAACATTTTATAGCAAGGAAGCACATTATTTTGAAATGGGATGGCATACTCTTGCAGAAAGATGGAAAAAAAATCTCTGCATTTTTTTAATACATTATCAACAGACAGTCTCTTTATTATTAATTTATTCTCACCTTGGAAGCAAGACAGTGTCTTATAAAGTTGTTTAACTTACAGAAATATTTTGAGTGCATTAGTGAAAAGGTCTTGCTGTGGTTGGCAGGTCTTGTCTTCAAAAGTTGACAAGTTCAGAAGTTGGAGTTATCCAGTCTACTCACTTACAAGTCAAGCTACAAACTGCAGACGTGTATCTGTGTTGCCTGTTAGGAGTAATTAATAGAACTAAGAACATAGACCTGTGACCTTCCATTGTGACAGCACAGATCAGGGTCTGTGTTGTTTGCAGTTAGACTAGACTTAAAAGAGAGTACCAACAGTATTTGGAGAATTGTTCATTCAAGTGAGTCAGTAGATTGTTGACTTGAATAATTGGCTTGGAACAAGTTGCAGCTTCTATTAAGTAAAGGAAAAATATTTGTAAAATTGTAATTTTCATTGAATGACCACATAATGCCCTTTTTGTGACAGTTCAGAACATTTCATATTTTCAGTGTCACCAATTTATAATATGTGGTCAACTAGCAATATGTGGTGAAATCACCGAAAGAAATGGCATGACATCTTAGGAGTTGATTTATTCGAATCATTATTTGTTACGGACTTTTGGCTTATTGCAACAACAAAAAAACTTTGTGTGCTTTGTCATGTGATACAAAGATTCCAACTTCTGTAATCTTTATAATCTTTGTTTCACTATCTCAAGCCTTTTATATTGTAGTAAAGTACAAAGTTGATCAAGGATGTGTCAAAAGAATCTTGTCAAATCCTCAATGTTTGGAGATGAAAAATTGTATGTTTCGTTTATCTTACAAGTAATAACACAAATATTTATCCTGCATATCAATTTCACAAAGATAAAGATGTTCTTTCCTTTTACTTTTCAGTTATTGCTGATAGCCAAACAGACTAAGGAGGTCCATGAATGCCTGTCACAAGCAGGGAGTCTTATAGAACGATACAGTGGGCAGGCAGTTCAGAAAGAAGCCCTCAAAGTCTTCTTTCTTGTTCTACAAGTCTGTCACTTTCTGATGGCTGGACAGGTACATATATTTAGTACAAATGGAAGACTTTTTATAACTTCTCTAGCGGCCTGCATGATTTTGAAGATGGAAAGATATAGTCATATTTTCCCCAAAAATGGGACCAATTCATTTAAAGATTTTGAAACCAAATGTTGAAGGTTAGGGGAACAGTGACTCACAGATTTTTGCATCATATTTAGTGCAATAGTGACAATGGAGTGTGTGTATATATATATATATATATATATATATATATATATATATATATATATATATATATATATATTTATTTATACACATACACACATGCAGACAGACATCTTCTGTGAGATGAAACCAAACTACCAAGACTATAAACTATCCAGATTTGCAGTTCAAATAATACAGAATTTAATTTCCATATTGAAACAAAAACAGTTTCTTAACCCAAGTTTATGTCTGGGCATAGGAACTAAAGCATGATTTCAAAGATTTGTTGGTTTATTTGAAGATAAATAATAATTTGATCATTGATATGACCTATACATTATTTATTAAAAAATTTAAATGAATATTGTAAAAATATAAAGCAATGATGCCCAAATAAAATTTCTTTAATATGCCTAGATGTTGCTTCTACTCTTAATACAGGGTCTACACAGTCGTTCAGGGTCATTGAAAGTCATAGAGAAATGAATACCTCAGTTCAAGACCTTGAAAAGCATCGATATTTCACCTAGGTCTCTGAAAGTCATTGTTTTAGTGACTTTTCTTAAATAAAATATGTTGGAAAATTGTACTTTTGAGTCAGTTATTTTATGTTGTGTGATTAGAAGTACGGTTTGATTTTCCATCATATTCTAGCAATTCCATCATTAATCCACTGGAAGTAATCAAATGTCGTACATAATGCCCCTTTCACATGATGTCATTAATGCATACACACACTTTCACTTTTCCAAGTTTAATTGACACATTGTGTTCTGGACAGAGCGTTCTGTTGTAGTTTGAACCAAGCATCAAGGAAGTTTTAAAACTGCATCTTAAAATACAGGCTACCTAGAAAACCCCAAATGGCTGTTTCCAACTCCGTTCATTTTTACATGAAGTTTTCATTTGGCAAATACTGGCTGAACATAATGACGATGGCAATTTATTTCTAAAACTGAAGTGTATCAGATCACTGGAGCTGAAAAAATGTTAAAATTGCAGTTTTTAGCTGATGTGCATTGCATGAAATTGAGTTTTCAGAACCGGTTGATGCATTGCCACAACATGACTGAGGTAGTACATATAATTAGTGACGTCATTTTGAAGTTTTAAAAATATGCTTCAATGCAAATGTGTGTTTACTTTTTGACCAAATATTGGTACACCATTAGAACAAACTTTCTAACTTTTCAAACACCAGATATGTTATTTTAGTATGTCTGATCACCAGCTTAAGAGGTATAAACTTCTGGACTGTTTATTTCACAACTGTTAGCACCAGCCTATGGACTTCTAAGCTCGTTTAACCCATTGGTATTCTTATGAGTGTTTTTTAAACATTGTCTCTAATTTTGATTTACTGCTTAATGTTTAGGTACAGGAATGTGTGCAAATGAAGCGATGAATATTAACAGAAATTTATATTCTTTCAGTTTGCCTAGATTATGTTTTTTATTTATGAGAAATTAATGCAATATGTATTCTAATGTACTGTGGGATGATTTACTCCCAGATTATATTAGATTGGAAAAACATTGGCATACATGTTTTCACTGTCTTTTTAATTCACTTGAAGACATCAGAACATTTATTTACTTTAGGGTACTATAAAAAGTGTTTACAATTTTGACATGTTTTCAAATTTTCTTTTGTTGATGAGAGAACTGCTGATTTCTGGAAATGTTTACTACAGGATATGTTTAGATTTAAATTTTAATCAGCTCCTGGTGTAATATCTTGGAGTTTATGAGTTAAAGACAACCTGTAAATATATAATAATGAGACCCAGGTAAATCCCCAAAAGTTAATAATTCTCCTAAAAAAATGTATCTTTAAAAATACCTTGAGGGTTGCTCAGTATGCTCATACGAGTTCAGATAAATTTAATAAATAAGAATCAAAAATGAAATTTCAAAATATATTTATTTGATCAAAATACCTTTATCTGAACAAGCAGACTGTGGCAATGAAGGACTTAAAATCCTAATACAGCATTCTTGGAGATAGTAAATCAGGCTTAGTGGTCATTAAAGCACCGATTTGAGAGAGTGAAATTTTAGTAGAGATATATTAGTGAAAAATCTTATTTTGGAGCAGAAGTATCCAAAAGACAGTACCTGTGAACTGTGGCAAATTGTACAAAACAGCCGTAAAGAACAGTTTCCAAACTTGTTCCAGCTGGCTAAGCCAGCTGTGCATATGCCCCGTGAGCAGGGGATCACAGCATGGAACAATATTTATACGCAGGTAAGAAACGGATTAAGGTCCAGGAAAAAAAAACTTATTAATGCTTATACAACTAGAGGTGACATCTTTTAAAGATTGTGATTACAATAGGACTGTAACAGAGTGGAGTTGGAAGAGAGATGGATATTTAAGTGTTGGGTAAATATTAAACTATGGCCATTTCCCCCTTCCCCTCCTTTTTGTTTTACCCCCACCTTATTTTAGTGACAATTGTACCCCTTCCCCCTTGGCAGCATCTCTGTAGTGACTGCACTGGAGTTGTGGCTGGTGTCTGTAATGCTTTTGTCTTTGTTTGATAACTTAGTAACAAGTAAAACACTTGATAGTGTGAGTAGTCATTAAAAAGTGAAAGCTGGTCATTGAAAAGTCATTGAATTTCAGATCTCCTGATTTGTATGTACCCTGTAATATATTAACTACTGTCTGTACTCATTAGTCCAACTGCAAACTGCACGACCCAACTTTGCCATTGCATCATGTGCTGGTAGATCTGGCTCTGTGCAGTTTGTTATGAATAATCAGTAAAACAAACGTCAACCCTGATCTGCTGGCACATCATGAGACAGCATATTAAATCCTATGTTGTTGCACTTATAACTGAAAACATATGGTAGTGAATATACTAAAGTTTTTTCATATAATTTATATCCTCACATTGATAGCAAAGTCTGAACATAAAATTTGCAACTTTTATTATAATTTTTTAGTAAATCAATGTGTTCTGATCTTTATCTTACTGCCTCAGTTCTCAGATGAAATAGGGTGTCCAGATTTATTAGACAAAAAAAATACTTTAGTGGATGCCTGAAAGTCTGTTTTTAAAATGCTGTCTCTACAAAATATTAAGTGTAATTTTTTTTTTAATTTTAAAAAAAAGGAAAAATGAATGAGAATTTGCTTTGAATTGTTGCCACTACCTTGCACTGTAAGTCTAGTGGCTTTTTTCATTGAGGTCATGTGACATTAATTAAAAGACTATCTTTGAAAATGACATTATCCTTGCACTGTAAGCCAGTGGCTTGTTTCATTGAGGTCATGTGACCTTAATAAAAAGACTACCTTTGACTATCCCATGCACTAGTTTCCAAGTTTTAGTTTCTATTGAGGATACATTGCCAGACACTTGGATTATTTTCTACAGTAAAACAACCTTATTGACTGAAGTGAAGAACTATGTTACATCCAGTATGTAATAGTATGTAATATTACTTCAAAATCTTATCTAAATTGATAAATTGGGGGAAAATTATATATTAACAACCTGAGTAACTATCAGGTTTTGCATAATAATACTTTTTATGTACATGATAGTATTAATATTACCCATGAATTAAACAAATTATATGTATTAATATTACCCATGAATTAAACGAATTATATGTATTAATATTACCCATGAATTAAACAAATTGTATGTATTAATATTACCCATGAATTAAACAAATTATATGTATTAATATTACCCATGAATTAAACAAATTGTATGTATTAATATTACCCATGAATTAAACAAATTGTATGTATTAATATTACCCATGAATTAAACAAAGTATATGTATTAATATTACCCATGAATTAAACAAATTATATGTATTAATATTACCCATGAATTAACAAATTATATGTATTAATATTACCCATGAATTAAACAAATTATATGTATTAAATGCAGAAGTACCTGATTCTTGCAGAACATACCAATTCTCTGAGCATTCTTTAGATACATTTTTTCAGTAAAGTTGTTTGAGGAGAGCTTTTAATGTAAATCTCTGCAAGTTTCTGTCATATATGACTGTAAATTGTCATTGAATTAGTTTTTTTTTCTCATGACCACTTTCCTCCTCTTCCTCCTTTGCATTCACTTAAATCATGTATACGATAATCTGAAATATTTGTGAAAATTGTTTAGAGTAGCAGAAGTTTTTTTATCTTTGCAGTTTGTTAAGAGTAATCAGAAGAATAAACAGCATAAACCCTGATCGGCTGGTACATTATGCAATGGCAGATCAGGGTCTAAGTTGTTTGCAGATGGAATCAACATCTATTAGATGTTGTAACAATTCTTAGCTAGTTTCTGCAGTTGGCAAGGTTTGTTGTCTCCCTTGTCAGCTGAAGCAACTGTTTCTCAAAAATGGCATGGGGACACTGTCACTTTCAATGCTGGCCTTCCATTGAAACTGAGCAATCCACTCAAACACCATGAGCAGAACTAATTGTGTAATGAGCTAAGATTGGTCAGTTCATTTGAAGCCCGTTGTATTTATTTTGTTGTAATTATTTTAAATGTAGTTCATTTTCTTAATATGAGTTATTTCTTTCACTGAGGTGAATACTATACAAGAGCAACAAAATGCCAACACTTCATAGTAAAATTAATAAAAACTGTAGTTGTTAGAGACCAGTGTATCTCTGCTACTCATTAACTAAGTTTTTATCCTGCAGTTTCCAGTATACCAACCAATGTTCAGTGGTTGATTTTTGTGTGAGAAATAGAAATCTGCAAACATAAAATCAATGGATTGGGATATTAACTGAGCTTTAACAAGAATAATCTTGAAATCTATCATTATTTTATTTTCATTACCAGGGACAGAAAAGGTTCTTTATACTGCCTTTGGTACTGAACAGAATGAGTGGGAATGCTTGTCTTGTTTATGGGTGGTCAGAAAGATAGACTGCAGTTGCTTTCAGATTTAATTTTCATTTTGTCATCGTTTTAGGTGAAGAGTGTGAAGACAGCCCTGAAGCAGTTGCAGCAAAGTATACAGACTATTACACAAATTCATACAGATGAAGGTAAGGCAGACATAAGCAGTTACAGTCTATTACACAGATTCATACATATGATGGTAAAGCAGACATAAGCAGTTAGTCTATTATACAAATTCATACAGATGAAGGTAAAGCAGACATAAGCAGTTTCTATTACACAAATTCATACAGATGAAGGTAAAGCAGACATAAGCAGTTTCTATTACACAAATTCATACAGATGAAGGTAAAGCAGACTTAAGCAGTTACAGTCTGTTACACAAATTCATACAGATGAAGGTAAAGCAGACATATGCAGTTACAGTCTGTTACACAAAATCATACAGATGATGGTAAAGTAGACATATGCAGTTACAGTCTGTTATACAAATTCATGCAGATGAAGGTAAGGCTGACATGATGCAAGCATTTACATCAAAGTAAACAGTTACAATCTATTATTCAAAATAATAGACAGCCCTGAACAGTTACATACTATTATACAAATTCAGCTGTAGGTAAGGCAGACATGACCTAAGCAGTTTGAGCAAACTATATAGTTCCGCATTTTATACAAATTACAGACAGTCTTAAAACAGTTACAGCCTATTAAACAATTTACAGACAGCGCTAAAGCTGTTGCAGTCTGTTATATAAATTCACACAGATGTAGGTAAGACAGACAAGACTTAAGTTTTTACAGACTATTACACAGATTCACACAGATGAAGGTAAGGCTGACGTGACTTTTAAATACAAAATCTGTGAAGAATTATACTACACTTTTGTAGCATGCATACACATGAGGCATTTAAAGGCTCCTAGTAGGTCTCGTGTATTGGTCACAGAATGGCTACCACCTTAAAAATAAATTCGCTGTTTGCAAACATTTAATTATGAAGAAACTGGTTGACAAGAGGCTTAAGTTTTAAAAAGGAAGTTTTTCTTTTGCAATTATAAAAGCAGTGACAGATTTAATTTCCACGTCCTTCATGATCCGTTCATCTCGTTTTATCTATTGGCAGATACAATTTTATCCGCTGTCCTGCCACATGATTTGCTTGGTAAAACTGAATCCCCATTGTATTGGTATTTCTTGCTGTTTTTGTGTAATGTGAGTGATTTCTTTCTTGACCCTCTAAAGAAGTCAGTTTTCCCTGCTAGAGTGGATTCACATATAGTACAAAACATCTTTCTGTAGCTAAACTGTAACTTTGATAATTCTGTTAGCCAGTTATTTACAAATAGCAGAGAGAAGGTTATTTTAACATTAGATCCATCATCTTTGTATTTGTATTCACTTTTGAAACCTTTTCCCTACTACCACCTTCAAATCCAAGTGCTTGTAAAGAAGCTTGCCATTTGAATAGCTGGCTTCATTGCGATATGAAAAATTGTTAAAGCTGCATTATAAATCCAAATCAAACACACACACACACACACACACACACTTGCAACTTGGAGCCCTGTTTATTTTGGGTCTAGTCTCAATCCGATTGAGAAAAGCAAGCTTTTATCCCAGTGCTTGCAGGAAAAAAATGGCATTAACTATTTGATCCTGCCTGTCTGGGTTAGATAAACCGTCATAAAGAAACTAAGATGCACAGTCTCTCTTGACTGTTATGGTTACAACACAACACCAGACAAGGAGGTATGTTGGTATGTTATGTATTATTTACTGAAATTACAGGCAAAAATACTCTCTTACATCAGAAAAAAGCATTTTGAACTTTAGGATGTCTGCTAATATGACGTGGATCACATGCTTTTCAAAACAGAGATATCCTTGAGACAACACCTGTTAACTGCAGATAATTCTACAAAACAACCATAAAGAATAGTTTCCCATCTTGTTGAAGCTTGTTTAGCTAGCTATGCATATGCCTCTTCAGATGGCCAACTTTGAAAGGGGTTTTCAGCACAGAACACTATTCATACACAGATAAGCAACAGATTAAAGACAGTAGATTAACCCTTTACGTCATGCAAGCACCTTTGGACGCCTCTATTCCATTCTCATGCAAGCGCCTTTGGACGTCTCTACTCCATTCTCATGCGAGCGCCTTTGGATGCCTCTACTCCATTCTCATGCAAGCGCCTTTGGACACCTCTACTCCATTCTCATGGATGTTCCTTTGGACGCCTCTACCTGATTCACATGGAAGCGCCATTTGATGCCTCTACCCGATTCACATGGAAGCCCCTTTTGATGCCTCTACTCCATTTTCATGGAAGTGCCTTCCAACGCCTGCTGTAAACATGAGCCATTTTGAGCGAGTTTTAGTAGCACCACCTTCGGGGAAAACCCATATTAGATACTACATTCTTTGGTGTGAATGACCATTACGTCAGATCACGTGGTCGCTGTTTAAGACCTGGTCGAAATCTGTTATTTGAAGTAACTGGGTCATATTCTCCACTCTCCAGAATGGAGGCCGCAGATTTCGTTCAGTATTTATTCGAGTTTTCATAATTAGAATCACAACTATGAAAGCTTCAATAACTTAAGTAAAGGCTCTGATATTGATGTAGACAGCAATTAGTTTTTAGAAATTATCAAATTCAGATGATTTAGTGACATAGACACAGACAAAGAACTTGTAAATTTTGAGTATGAGAAATGGCAGCTACGGTTGTTCTTGTGGCTTCACTGACTTGGAGTTCTCTCAAGATTTTAAAGCACATAAAAATATCTTACGTGAAAAGTAATTATATAGTTATAATGATTGGATTTTACTCTTAAATCTTTCTATTCATAATATATGTGTACCAAAAATGTAAAATCGTTAAAATTGATGTTAAACGTAACATATACTACACTGTTTAACACTTAACCGGCATGTGTATGGAGTAGAATAGGTAACAGGTGTACTGTTTATAGCGCACTGCACTTGGTAACATTGGTACATGTATATTGAAGGGCTAAAAAGCCATACCCTCTCTGAGGTAAAAAGTTAATGCTTTTAGAACTAGAGGAACTAGAAAATTTTGATTTCAAAAGAGACCAAACAGATTTGATCAAGAAGACAATGAGATGGATAACAATCCCCAACCCCATCTTTTTTCTTCTACTCCCCTTTTATATTGGTGACATGGGGGTGGATGGGGTGAAATTCCAGGAGAAATTACAGGCAAGATATAGAATTTTATTGAACCCTTGTTCATTATCCCCACAATATTCACAGGTAGCTGGTTGTGGAGCTGGCATAGGGTGGAGGAAGCTATACATATAGGTGTAAAAGGGTTGTGGGTAGGGATAACTTATAAAAGTGTGGAGATAAATTTGCTTTGCTGCATGTGTCTGGTTTAGTTTGTTCCCACTACCAGAGAGAGATGGAAAAATCCACATGCCTTCGTTTGGAACAGTTTAGGTGTAATACATACCATTGATGAAATTAATTAAAAATACTGACTCAGCATTGTTTATTTCATTTGCAGAACCACAATCTAGTAATGCAGTGGATTTATTCCAGTGGTTACCCAAGGAACATATGTGTGTCCTTGTCTATTTGGTAAGTTAATGCTTGAGACAAATACTACTGAACAATACAATAATCTATTAAGCATGTGATGCCTATTATTAAACACTTATTTTCATTCCAGTGTCTAATGTGTTCTGGTGATTCCTATACAAACCTTTCTTCTATGTTTTTTTGGTAAAGTCTTTAAATGAAAATGTTACCAGTTTAGGTTTTCTTTCTGATATAAAGAAGATTCTGTCGAGTTAACATGTTCATAGATCTGAACCTCTTTCATGTGAAATAGATTGAAAAAGAATCATTTAGAATAATTATTATAAACATTATATAGTCACCGTGCAAAGTTAAAGTTAATTAAAAGTTAATTAATATTTCTCCCCTCTTCGAGGATGCATTCACTTACTGAGTAATATGAATGTTTTCTTAAAGCTTTTGAACAGGTGGTAAAAAATCAGAATAGCTAGCAAAAAGAATTTTCAGATTTTTAATGTAAGATTTGAGGGAGGGGAAGTAGTATTATGACTCTATGGTTTTAAACTAAGTAATAGAAAAGAGCAAAACCCAACAAGTTTTGTAAAGTTCGACAAATAATTTAGTTACCTAGAATACAAAGTGATAATTTAAAAGAAATTACATTAATGCAGATTAAGTCCAAATGTATAAAGTTCCAACCGAATTCCAGTGGTATTCCCAATAAGTTCCAATAATGAATGTATTGATGTGTCTGTAGTCTCAAATGTGGTAATGTGTGCCAATAGCCTGGAGTTTGATAATGTACTAACAGTCTTTTGATGTTATCACAGCAATATTATTCGGAAATGTTCTTGTCTGAAATCACTATGATTCCAAATTAATGTTCCGGTCCATGAATATTATAGACCAGCACTTTGTATTTCCAGTGAATGATAATTTGAATAAATAATTCCACCTGTATGAAATGCTGAACACAACAATAAGATTGATTCTGCCTGATATTAAATGCAAGAATAAGTAATTTCTCAAGCAAATAACATATAAAAATCTAAGATGCCTTAAGTAGAACCCAGATGGGAGTCAAAAGTTCATATTCTTAGTTGTCAACAAGATAAAACCTTACTAAATTATAATAAAGGTCATGGTAACCACCAGGTAGACCAGAATAATCCATGGGAGAATTTTAGTGGCCTAGACCCATACACAAATAAAAATATTGACCTATGTTGATGATGATCCTAATACTGAATCCACACTCAGAGAGAAGTATTAATTATGTATTATTTCTTTACAAAATAAAAGTTACTGATCAGGTACACAGTCAACATGATTTTGGACAGGTCAACATATAATCATGGAGAAAAAACTAACAATTGCAAATTAGATATACATAACAGTAGACAAATCCAAATATAAATACATTTTGCTGGTAGCTACCTGTCAGCAAGATTATTGTAATTTGTAGAATGCAGTCATGGTGTGAGTGTTCGAAAGAAAAATTATGTTCTGGTATTAGGTGAAAGAATATTCTCACCTTCTTGTTAAGGCTTTATTTTGTTTTTTTTTCCATGATGGATAAGTATATTGCAAGTCAAATTAAAACCTTGCCTTTTATCCAAGAGTCAACATAATTTATGTTGGAGGAAGCATTGCATCAACTGAATAAAACTGGACTGTATATGGGTGCTTGTTTTACCTGGAATGTGTACTGTATATAGTCGCCTACAAAATGAGTCCAGCTGCAAACTTCTCAGACCCAGATCTGCCATTGTCTAATGTACCAGCAGATCTGAGTCTGTGCAGTTTGTTAAGAATTAGCAATGAAACATCATAGAACCTGCTCTATCAGCAAATTATATGATGGCCGATCTGGGTCTTTTTGTTGTTTGCATTGCACTTGTATGTGAGTATATAAGGTATGTGAAAGAAGACAAATTTATCAAATATTTTGTTAAATTTCATATCTGAATCTCCAAACCAAATGAGTACTTGATATTATTCTGATATTACTCTAGATCAGTGAGTATTTAGAACTGTTGTAATCATCATTTTAAAATATTTTTTTTTCTGCAAACTAAAACATTTTATGGTAACTCTTCTTTTCAGGTAACTGTTATGCATTCCATGCAAGCAGGCTACATGGACAAAGCACAGAAATACACAGACAAAGCTCTCATGCAAATAGAAAAATTAAAAAGTAAGACGCACCTTTTCATTGAATTGCTGTAATTAGTTTGAGGTCTAGATTATAGGTGTTGTAGGACACTTTTCCAGCAGCAACATCAGTCTTAACATGATCCATGCATCAGAATAAAGGGGTGATTACATTTGCCTGATTCTAGTGTGATTCTGGGTTCAATCATACTTAAAGTAACAATATTTGTGAACTACATTTTCATTTAAAAAAGTGAAAGGTTCTTTTGTCACAAGTAATAGATCAGGAAATATGTAAAGTTATAATTGTTGCTTTATCTGTCAGTAATTGAAGAGTTGTTCCTAGGTATTTTAAAATTTTACTTGTTTCAAAGAGTTTTTGTTTGTCCCCAACCATTTTCTGAAAAGTGGGAGACAAAGTATTCATATTTCTGCTCATCATGGTCAGTTGGTCCATCTGTCTGCCACTTTTGTTTAGGGTTGTTCCATTAAAAGGCACCTTTAAAGTGGGATACTAACCCATAGCTTCAATTGAAAATTTTCTTATCATTTTAATATGAACTCTATGAAATCAAAGTGCCCTGACATATATTTTTTAAAAACTGCCTTCCCTGGGTACCATGTATGTTTTGTACCATGTATAATTAAATGGAACAACCCTTGCACAACCTTTAAAGCCATTTGAAGTTGATGGATTAAACTTGTGTTCTTGCAAAGCATTATTAAAAAATGTGTCATGTACCAAAGAGGCATCGAGAATTGGCTTATAATAATGAAAAGTTTATTTTGGAGCAGAAGTATCCAAAAGTCAGTACCTGTGAGTTGTGAAAATTGTAATTAACCATGAAGAACAGTTTTGATACTTGTTACAGCTGGCTAAGCTAGCTTTGTATGTGCCCCTTCAGAAACAGACTGTGAAACAGGGTTCTCAATACAAAACAATATTTGTACATAGAAAAGAAACAGTAAGCTCAGAAACAATCAACAGATTAATGCTTATACAACTAGAGGCAACATCTTTTAAAGGTTTTGATTTCAGTAGGGGTCTTACTGAGTGGAGCAAGACGAAAGAAAGATGGATATTGAAGTGTTATATAAATATTTCACTATGGCCATTTCCTCCTCCCCTCTTATTTTTTCTACTCCCCCCTTATTTTTTGTGTCGGGAAGGGGAGAGGGGGGCAGAATCCCCCTCTTATGATGAAATCCAGGGAGCATCTGTGAGTGTTCCTTTAATGTTTAAGACAGATGGACGGTAAAGAAGGACAGAAACTTTATCACTTGTCCTTGTTAAATACTGTGACTATCAACAATTTCTGTGGGAACGGATTTGTTTGTAATCACAATCTCAAGGACATTTTACCAATTTAATTTAAATAGGGTGATTCCAGGATTTCAGAATTTGTTTCACTAGTATATTATGCCAAACATTCAAGATGAACCTGAATTTTAGACTTGACTAAGTAGTGATCAGATTGGATATTGACAGTATCTGCTAAGCCATAATAAACTTGTATTCAGACTTTATAAATAATTGTCTTAAATGAAACTCATACACGGGTACTGACCTCATCTTTTTCATAAGATGTACATTGTATTGGATGTGAAATGGCCTTATGGCTTCCATAAACAGTATAACTTTTTTACAGTGCCAGTTACTAGGGACCTAGTTTCATAAGTTTGGAAGGAGACCATTTGGTTTGATGGGAAAAGAGGGATTCCCAAGAAACAGTTGAGACATTTTTACAAAGACAGGGAAGCAAAAAAATAACCCCTGCAAAAAACATGTATGCTGCTTACAACAACTTTGTACTAATGCACTATAAAAAGAAAATAGCAACTATTATTGCAAGAGGAAATTCTTTACCCCTACCCCTTCTATATGTTGTAAGTGATTTGGAGCTGACATCTCCATTACTGACTTATAAGAAAATAAAGATAGTGTCAGATTCTTAGTGTATAATGACTTATATCAAGGACCAGATGTGGAAAGATATTAGAGTTAAAATTTTGGGTAAGATGATCAAAGGGTGGGGTATAGTAATAGCTATGTGCAAGATATTTTGAAAAATGCATTTTCAAGGTGTAATTTTAACTTTTGCAAATTAATCACAGTCTCATTATTACATTTTTTCTTCTTCCCATAAACCCAAAGTTATAATGCCAGGAGCTATCCAAAAATTGAAATCTAAACTTAACGGGTTGTCAAAATTTCCAGCTTCTGGAGATCAACAGTTTTCCTTCAATAAAGGGGTATTTACAAAAATGTTTAAAACCAAATGCTTGTTGATATGACCCCTATTCTACACCATGTACTTAATAAACTTGCAGTTTTCAACGTTATCTTTTCAAGAGTATAATGAATAGAAATAGGATAATGAATAGAAATAGTATAATGAATAGAAATAGGATAATTTATAGAAATAGTATAATGAATAGAAATAATATAATGAATAGAAGTAGTGTAGTGAATAGAAATAGTGTAATGAATAGAAATAGTGTAATGAATAGAAATTGCAATGTTGTGAGCTGCCTGATTATTCAGAATTTTAAATTTGTGATTATTTGAGAGAAGGGTTTTGATTTCAGGTGATTTATAAGGTTGGGAGTTTTTCCGTTGCAAACTGATTTTATACTATATGGTTTACATTTTGCCCTGTTTGTATTTTTTGCAGAATGTTACCACACTTGCTAGATAAACAATCAGATATTTGGATAACAATTTTATTTGCAAAAAAAATGTATTCTGATTTGAATATTTAGATATTCTTTTAAGCTGTAACAAAAAGCGTAGAAGAAATTTAAGTATCTTACCAATGATACCATTTTACTATCAAATATGGCCACTGTTACTAAAAATAGAAAATTCTTGAATGAATCTTTCTGGAAAAACTTCTTGACATAATTTTACCACATTGGACAGAATGCATAGTAGCATAATGGGGGTGTTTAAGTGATGCCAATCAATCATGAAATGTTGCTAATATTACTAAAAAGATAAAAGATTTAACAAGCTTCAACTATTTATTAAAAATTGCTGAAGGGAATTTTACTAATTTGGACAGAAATTGTCCTGGTATTCAAAGGCCAATTAGTATTGATCCATTGATTTTGTTACCAAATTTAGGGGAACTGAGAAACAACTGTTTTCTAAACATTTTTAATTAACAAAATTGAAAGTAATGTTAACAAAGAACTCTACGAAGATTTCTTGCCAAGCATCTGTTGCATCTGGCTTTTTGGTGTAAGTCTGCGGGATCTCCAGCTCATTTGGTCCTTTTCATTTGCATTTTCTGCACTTATACTGTAATGTCTTTTGGAGAGAGAGCCAGAAACATGGTTACTTTCCATTTCTGCCCAGTAACTGTACAGCTGTCACAAAGATCAGCAATATTGCATTATTATATAACTGAAAATTTATGGAATTTGCTATTTTTATTCTTCAGATACATTCATAAAACCCTAGGAGTTCAACCACTACCTCTCAAATTCAGCCCTCCCAATTCACATATTAGCTATAAAAAAAGAGTTGCCAGTCCACATATTTGGGTAACAGACAAGAGTAATCTTCCCTTGGAAAGTAGTATTAGTGCCAAATTCTCCATACTTAGTTAATACTTTTGTTCATGCTTGGGAATCTGCTCTTTTTAGAGACTTAGAAAAAATCTTTTTAACTAGTTTATTGTCAAGACTACTTAGTGAATTTGAGGAGTTTTTGACATCAGGGATGTATATTCCATCTATATTTATCTTCCACGCTGTTTTCTAACTTTATTAGGACAAATTTCTCATACAGTATACATGTTGGTGCCTTTTTGTTATACCTGCCCCATGGTCACTAGTATGTTCATTGAATGGTACATACCTGACCTATTATAGATTTGCAGTCATTGACTGAATGATAGTGTGATGCAGATACTTTATATTTGTTCACTAGAGTCAGTGCTAAAAAGAAAATCCAATAGCCAAATTCCCCTCTACTTTCAGATCGGGCTCCTCCTGCATTCTAATTGGGGTGCTCATTGGGCTTTTTAAAAAATTTAATTTGGCGGAGAAAACTTAGATCACGCTGATGAAATGCATAAATTTATTTTCAAGACGTTGACACCTGCCATAACATGGCATATCAAGCTAAAAACCTGACTTTTTAAAACTCCCAAACCCCTTACCATTTGTGTTAAGAAACACGATTTTCATTAATCATCAAATATAAGAAGATAAACAGTTCATTATATGCCCATTACATGTAGCTTGTATAAACAGTAAATACTCATAATGGGACCTGATGTAAAACTATCCTTTTATCAGTTTAAGCTGTTACTTTAGTGGCTGACATAAGCTTATTAGAAGTGTTTGAAGACTGCAGTGGGCAAACCCATTGTGCTAATTTGTATTATGAAGTCTTTGAGTAAGTTGTTGAAAAAATGATAAGATGGGATCATAATGATATGTTCACATCATTTTATTGATGGGATAACTCCCAAAAGGTCTAACAAATAGTGATAGATCAAGGTTTCTAGTAGCAGAATTATTTCTACAAACAGTATAGTCATGGTATTTGCTCAGGTCCATTTATAACAGCCCACTATTTCTGACAATTGCAATTGCAAAGTACATTTCATGGCTTAGACCGCTCCAGCGGCTGGGTGGTTAGAGTGTCCACCTCGGATGCGTGAGGTCGTGGGTTCGATCCCTGGCCGAGTCATACCAAAGACTTAAAAAAGGGTACTAACTGCTTCCTCGCTTCGCGCTCAGCCTTAAGAGGTTAGTGTTAGGACTGGATGGCCTGGTGTCAGGATAATGTGACTGGGTTGGGACATCATGCTACATGTCTGTGGCATGATGCTTCAGTGCTAGACATCACTATAAACTGCCACACTGCAGACATCATAGCGATATGACTGAAAAATTGTTAAAGCTGCATTAAAAATCCAAATCACACACACACATTGCATAGCAGTATGGCTTTAGAACACTTGCAGTCTTGATAACCTAGTTCAGACTTGCAACCACATTTGATAGCTCATGCAAGCTTTAGCTTCTATTGTCAACCCTCATCCTTCTGGTGTGAGAATATTGTGTACTGTACTGATATGCCACTCACTTAATATATTGTAAGAGAGCATTCTAAAGAGACGAAGAAGTTTAATTTATAGAAACAGAAGCAAAATAATAACAGTATAATTGTCAAAATTCTGCAGAACAATGGAATATTCCAATTAACATCTTTATCTCCGTAGGAGGAATGTTTTCCAGGCTGTTGCGCTTTGTGTAGAATTGCTCCCTACTGACTGGCTGTGTTGCTGGTGTCTGCCTTAAGACATTCTAGAAATCAGTAGACAGGTCTTCATCTTTCTTAAATGGGTTCTCTTTTCATGTGGATGAAATGCATCAGTTGTCTTATTTAGGATTTTCATGCTTGCCATTAACTCCCATATTGAAGAACGAAGCTGTACCACATCTGCTGAAGTTTTGGTAATGGGGATGGGGATGAGATTTCTCTTTTCCAGGGTTCAGGCAGATGGTGTTTGTATGGTAATAGTAGAACCTTTGCAAATCCCTAACACAACCAACAGGTCCATTTTTTGGGATGCAAAGACAAGTTGAACATAGTGCCAATTGAAGTGACAGTGACATATGTGTTGACTGTGTGGACAAGAATTTTGTTTGGACCCATTTTCTCAAAAGTGACTAAAATGTACCATGATTCTGGTATCTGCCTCATCATGTGCACATTCCTTCACAGGCTGACAGCTCCCTATGGAGATAACTGTACCTAGGTATATAAAAAAAACAGACCCATCAGTAGCATTTCCACTAAGGTAGTGCAACAGCTGCTGCCTTTCCAAAGTGATGAGTTCCTGACCTTACAGGAGCTGCATTGATAATGAACGTCACAAGTCTACACCACAGCAGTAGTTTAATCGCATTGCATCACTTTCAGTCCCCGGCTTAGTCCACACACAGTTAACAATTTTGCTTTACAGTTCATTTATGAAGTAAATAGTTATGGTGTTTACATGGATGACATAAAATGTTTCGCTATAGTGGCTTGGTGAGAGTGACAGTCGTCCATAAATATAAAGTAGCAAAATCCAAACCAGTTTTGGTCCCTCTGCAAACAGACTCATGGTTATTCGTTTATTTTGAACAAGAAGAAATAAAAGTTCAGATTAACATATGAAGCAGAAAGAGGGGTGCTTTAATTATTTTTGATCCACTCATCAACAGTTAATCGTGCAAAACAGCATCGGAAGTAGAAACATACTTTTTTGGACAGCAAATACACATGATGAAACTGGCCTCCTCCATTGTTAAGATGCAGCAGCACTCCAGTACTATCTTTCAGTAATTTGATAGCCATGGAAGTTTCAGCCTATATGTAAGTTGCCTAGTTCATCAGTTTAGGGAGGCTGTATATACTGTATGTGTATATGCCTATTTTATCAGTTTAGGGAGGCTGTATATACTGAATGTGTATACCATTACACTACTTGAATCCATCAAAGAGATAAGCAGACTCTTTTCCTGATTCTTTCTATTGCTGTCAACCACTGTTTAAAGTTGGCAGCTGTGTGGGTATTATAGTTGTATGAAAAGAACAAGTTGGTTTCTGACCGACTTTGATGCTGAGATGGTTAACTTTGAAGACTTAAACCACATTTTACAGTTTGTCTGTACACAAATTTAGACAGTCTCATTTTTTTTCTAGAACTCGCAAATTTTATTGTTAAATACCGGCATATACCGATTCGACTCAATCTCTGCACCATCAATCATTTGCATAAAGAGTTATTGCTTATCAGATATATAGAGAATACGTACCAGCATTATTATTGTACAGGTCTTTGGGGGACACCTCTTTTAGGAGGTAAAAGAATTCCTCTTTCTTGGCCTGAAGTCTTTCCAGTTAGCTGGCATCCTAGTTTAACATGTCACACACTGCTGCCCTGAGTCTTTGCTACTGCTTGGGAATACCAAGGTTGATGTGGCATTTGAACAATTTTTGGGACTGATACTGATAACTGACCTCGGGATCCTCTTTCTGGAGGTTCTCACTTTCAAAATTACTCTGCAGCCAGGCTTGCTTATGGCTGGCAGTCATCCGTCTTTGTAGACCACCCGGATCTTCTGTGAGGCCTATCACACCCTCACTGTCCCTTAACTTGCAATTTCTTGATCATGTACCTGATCATTTGGAAGAGATGAGACCCTGTTTGTAGTCTTGTCCAGAATTGTTGAAATCCTCCTTAAGAGCTGATGGTAATGACTGCATTTTGTGGTTGTGACCCAGACACAGTAATTGTAGAGGTCAGGTTCAAAAAAGAGGAATGTTAGTGATTTTAAAGCTTCTGCTCACAGATGAAAGTCATTCTGTGTGCACAAATGAAGACGAGAATCAAGATTTCTGTCCGGAGCACTATATCCCAGTACTGGAATGTGGGACTTGTCTCTATCGTGTCTCCAGTACTGATCTTGGTCACTGGAACCTCTTGTATTGCTGACTTACACATCAGGCAGTAGTTTCAATAGAGCCAAAACTGTCTTGGTGGATGTATTTTTTCCATGTGATGTGAGTGGCTTTAAGGAATGAATCAGCATCTCCAGACATTGCCATGCCAGCTTCTGTAAGGGCATTGGTCCAGCCACTTTACTCCAGGAAAGCCCTGAGGGTATTCCAAAGAGCTTTCCAAATGTGGAGCCCTCCAAATATAATGACAAATTTGTCTTAACAATTTGCAGGGCAGTTCCTCTGGATGTTCTTTAGAGTTTGCAAATATCAGGCAATCACACCTTAGAACAGGAACTTGGTCAGGATTCAGGACTTAAAAGGCAGTGAATGCTTAATCATTGCTGGTGAGTTCGCCTTCTCAAAAGAAAAAGAGGAAGGATGGTGGTTATTGTTAATGGGTTGACAGGATACATGCTTGGAAGGATACATGGTAGGTAGCCCAAGACAACGTATTGCCTTTCTTCAGCTCCTCTATCTCTTCCTTGCTTTTGCTTTAGAAATATGGCTTCCCTCTAAATGTGTATTTGTGGCTTTAGGAAGCTGCACTGTTCATGTTCATAGATGTACTACTGGGATAATGCTGAAAGAATCAAAAAGGTGTCGCTTGCTCCATGATTTACTCTTGGAGGGGAGAGCTGGGGCCTCTCTGTAAATGCTAGTGTTCACTTGTGTAGGGAACTGGATTACACTAATCGAATAGGAGTTGTGGTCAATAATATCTAGGATACCATTCATGAAAAGTGTCTTCCGCAGATTAGAAAGATAAACCAGGCCATTGATCTTGACTTGTTCACAAATGGAGAGAGAAAACTGATTTTCCTGTTTAAGAAAATGGCTGTGTGAGATGCTTAAACCTATAATAGCTAGTTCTTCAACTAGTGTTCTGCTTCAGGTTACAGCATGAATGTTCATACCAACAAAGACTGGAAGAGAGGGCTCAAACTCTACAGAATGTTGAATGTGAGTGGCCTCTGCCTTGGGCCTCTTCTTTGAGTTGTGAAGAAATGTTGTGCGATGCTGAGAATAGCTCGAGAATCTTCATCATCTTCTTCTAAAGTTGGCCCGTAGAGAATCATTGATATATACAACTGAAAAAAAAACAAGATCAGATGAAGATATTGTGCATTACAGCTTGTGAGGTTAGGGCAGTTGCCACCAGCATTACATTTTGAGCACAATTGTTCCTTGACAGATGCTATATAAGTCATGGGTCGGAGACAGCTCTCTTAATTTTACCATCAAGATCGTTCATCCCAAAGGTCATGATCTGTCCTGGTGAGACCTGTAGCAGCAATGCAACAAAACTCACTTTCCAGGTCAATCAGCAGCTTCAGTGACACAGTCCTGTGACTACAGGATTTACTGCAGTGACATTTTTCCTGGTCAGTTGCATTGAGACAAAATGAGCCAGTACTCCATCTTAGTTATATCTCAAGAGATAAAGCTGTCTCAGATGCTTTAGGGGACTTGCAATGGAACTTCTTCGCAAAGAGGTAACTCTTTCCACTTGTTGTCTGTTCTCCTAAGGTATTGTGATCGGGTAATGTATTTGAAGGAAGCAACTTTCAGTGTCTGGTATGTTTCTTTGATAATATTGACCTGATATTAAAATGGATACACCCTCCCAAGCTAACTTCAGTTATAGTCTACTGGCAGAGTATGCATTCCACGCCAGTAGAAGTATGGATGGCATTTGGCACCAGTTCCTCTAACCAAGTGGATATCAACATTGTCTGACTCCTATGAGGACAGATAACTTATAGTTATCTTATAGATAAAATTTAACTTGGAAGGACTTGATATGCGAGATTGTGGTCATGTACCTGAGGTATTATGATTGGGTAAGTATTATTGCAAAAACATATTTTTCTCCAAAAATTGGTTTCCTGATGATCATGTTATCTTGGACATTCAAGCAAGTGATGTAAACAATATTCATAAATAATATGTTCTATGTAATTAGTGCATAATACTGTTGGGAAAGTATTACGGTTTTAAAAAATAATATCTTCAAACCTTCATTTCAGTGTTAGATGCTCATCCATTGCTATCATCCTTTCAACTCATGTTGCTTGAACATATCATCATGTGTCGACTCATCATGGGAAACAAAACAGTTGCCATACAAGAAGTGAGTAGTTTTACAATTTCTAAGTCAGTTCTAACATGAATTGCATCACAGAAATGAAAATTACATAATTCTTTCATTTATGCCCCTTCTGTCCATCCAGCTGTTAATCCATCATTAATCCATTCTAGCTTTTTAACTTAGAGTCATCAGGTTTTTAAACTATGTAGATAACCATATTAGATCTATTCACACCATTATATAAATTTTTCAGTTTTTGTTAACTTCTTAAATTTTGACTATTAAACAAAACAAATTGTTACCTCACTTAAGGAAAAACCGTTTGTGGTATTGATATGTAATTATATGTAAATGCCCTAATTAGATTTTGCAGCACTTTGCCATTTCTTTTTTATTCAACTTTTCTTTTTATTAACAAAAAGCATTATACATTATCCATTAGGCATAATTTCCACTCAATGTCTTAAATCAGTATATTGTGACATAAGTAAGGAAAACAAGAAAAAAGTATTCAAATACTACTATTACTTAGAATGAAATAGCAATAAGTGATACTTTTATATGAAAATTGTATTTAATACTTTTTCAAATGATATTTCATTCCTTGTGAAAGCATGTTTCATTTTATCCATCCACCATGGTTCTGAAATACCTAACCATTTTATTGAGGCAGAGTTACTAATGAAATGCTGGGTATATGCACCAACTACAGCAGAGTACAGAAGCTGACAATTCACTAATGTACGAACAAAACCACTGAATCAACTTAGTGTCAGTCAAGTTTGCTGGTACACACAAATATTTCTGAGGTCAATAATTCTGAAATTGTTGAATTTAACAAGTTCATCATTGTCAGAGCCATGGGCAATTAGATTCAGTCATTCAATCATTTGCTTATGAGTATCAATTATCCATGCAACATGAATTGGCTTGATTTATGAGGTCTAAAGGTCCACAAATACAGTACATTGATCTCCACCAGTGACATATTTTCTTTTAGTCTTTATGTTTTAAGTATAGTGGTTGAAGTTGGTTTGTACACAAAGCAGGCTCAAACAAAAAGAATGATTTCATTTCAGTTTACTTAGACTTGATTCGCTGTGAATGCGTCAAATGATGACTACATGCTAATTGCATTCAACAAGAGGTGCTGGTCAAGTGTTTGCCTGAAATGTGGAATGATGATGTTATCCAAACTGATAGAGATCAAAGCTGAATATTTACCACTCTTAAGCCACTAAAAAATGCCATGGTCGTTCGAAAGTAATCACTAGTGCAATTTTATGAATACTGTTTTAAGGAAGAAACCATTCACATTTAATTACCAATTAGCTTAGTGTTCATAGGTTGGATGGAAGTGATTGATCTTGACAGGTGTTGATTGATCTTAATAGCTGTTGGATTTGTGTTCATACAGGTAGTAGTATTGTTATGACTATAGAAGCAACCACAAGTAGCTCATTTAGTGCTGAAGTAGCTGCAGTCAAGTACTCAAGGAATCACCACGGTAGGTGGCCTGAGCTGATCTAATGGTGAGATTAGAAACCAACATTCCCGGAGTCTTGCACACTAACCACATAGCCATGATGGTTTCCACCACAATTCGTCATCATTTTTTACATCCAGTAGTTTGTTCTGAGCATATTCAGCATCTCCCTGTCCTGAGAGGGTTTGGATAAATGCTATTGATCTGCAATCATATAAATAAAAAAAGTGAAGACACAACAGTCTTGGTAAACTTTGAAAGAGTCATCTTCATAACATATGCAATCAATAGCTTTGGGAGAAATTTCAGCAGCAAGCATTCCAATAACCCAAATTTCTTGGCCAGCTGCGTTTCACTGTTTAGATGGTGTCAGCCAGTTGAGTGTTAGCAGGCCTGCTTTGGCGTCGTGTCTTGCAGTTCATCTGACTGTATGTCTGTCCAAACTCTAAAGTAAGCTAATTGGTTTTTTTGGATTAAGCTTAGCATTGAAGTTTTATGATGAAAGAAAAGCCTTGACACAAATGGGGTTTCCTCTATCAAGTTATGCTTAAATCGGTATACAGTCATGCAAAGAAGTGGTATATTGCATGTCAATTTGTAGGCTTTGCAGAAATCTTTATTTGTATTGGATATTAATCTGATAAAAGTGCCTCCCAGACAAAAGCCCTACTGAAAGTACATAGCATTGGATCTTTTAATTTCAGTATTGATATGTCATTGGTAGCAGAATCTTGTAACATTTTAATGGATGGATGTGTACATTATTTGCCGTTGTTTCAGTTCATAATACATTTGAATAATACAATCTGCATCGATCCAGAATGCTGACTACCTCCTTATTGTGGAGTCTTGGTGGTTTAATGTTTAGTGTGCCAGTCTGAATAATGAAATAGTGCAGGTTCAGATCCTACCATCAGACTTGCTTCAGTCAACTACCTGACTCCAATTGCCTCAGCACTAAATAACCTATTTGTGTTGCTGTGCCATAAAGTATGAGACCAAACCTTATTGTCTAATTACCATATATCTATGTGGAAAAGAACAAAATGTTACTATAAATAGTCTAGATGTCCTATTATGTCTTACATATTTTTTTAGTTTTATAAACTGCTATGGCCCCAATTTCACTCAAATTATCCAAGTTTCTCCTCAGAATGACATTTTGCTGTATTATCAAACAGGTACTTAGAATATTAATATTTTTCAGAAGGTGCCATGTCACTTTTAGTTATAAAATTTAATTTGTGGAAACTTGGCAAATCTTAAAAAAGATACGAGAAAATCATCAGGATGTTCTCAGTAAAGGCATGACACATTATCAGACAGTCAAGATTGTATGACTAATAATCCCTGATGCATGTTGAGAGTTCTACCCAAAACAAGTATTTTTACTGATCAATCAAAGAGAAATATTAAAAGGTTTCAATTAGCTGAAGAAGTTTTTAAATGTTTTATACAACTGAAGCCTTAAATGCCTCGGGAGCTTTACAAACCAAAATAGGTCTGGAGTCAATGATACCAGTCTTGCTTGGAAATGTTCCATTCCATCTTTGCTTGATTATAGTGCTGTACAGTTGTTAGGGTCCATTTATATGCTCTAATTATTTTAATCTTGTGTAAATTACTTTAATGTTCAGAAACATTTTCTGTGGAATGGAAGAAAAAATATTGTAATTTTTTGAAAAACTTTATTTTTCAGATTTTTCAAGCCTGCCATGTTTGTCAATCTCAGCCAAGATTATTTACAACACATGGGGCACAGATTCATACACTCTTGGTAATAAAACCTTTACACACAGTCACACCTGCCATAGTGGTCACATCAATATATTTATTTACAACACATGGGGCACAGATTCATACGCTCTTGGTAATAAAACCTTTACACACAGTCACACCTGCCACAGTGGTCACATCAGTATATTTATTTACAACACATTGGGCACAGACTGATACTCTTGGTAATAAAACCTTTACACACAGTCACACCTGCCAAAGTGGTCACATCAATATATTTACAACACATTGGGCACAGATTGATACTCTTGGTAATAAAACCTTTACACACAGTCACACCTGCTATAGTGGTCACATCAATATATTTATTTACAACACATGGTGCACAGATTGATAGGAGAGTGAGATACAGCATGCACATTATAATAGCAGTCAGCTTTTCAGGAAGCCTAACAGGTGTTTGGGAGAAAAGTTGGACTTATATAATTTTGATTAAATGGTATTGTTTCCATTATTGTATACAATGTACATGTTGAAAGTTTGGTAAACATTGCAGTATTACATAGTGGTCACTTTACCATATTTATTTACAACACATGGTGTTCAGATTCATACTCTTTTGGTGATCTCTTTACACACGTTCACACCTGCCAAATTTATTTTCCATCTTTTTATATAAGCAATTTTCCTTCTTCTTATCCTCTATAACAGTTAGTAAAAAATCTAAGAAACAACTGACCACCTCTCCAGCAAATTTAGCAATCTGGGCAGTTCTAATGCTTTTATCTCAGAAAGTCAGTTACCAGCAGCATTTTCTTCCCACTGGTACACAACACAACTGCTTTTCAGATGGCGCTTCTGATGGTTGATAAGAATTTTGCAACTGTCAGTAAACCTCCCCTACTTTCTATAAAGTGGACAAAAATGTTTTGTATTCAAAATCAATGATGTTTCAAAACATTGTTGCTACTTCTTCAGGGTTAGATCTTGCATTGTTAGTAATTTTCTGGCTTACTGAAAAATTGGGTAATGACCATGCATGGGAGTCTACGACTGCTGCTTCTTATTTTGACCTAGTATGATGTGATGCTTGTTTATGTACAGTAGCTCTTAAACCATATCATGGCCCCCCCCCCAGTGGTGAGGATGACACCTTTCAGGTTGTCGCAGCTATTTGGAGGCAAGACAGAAGAATTGAGGAGACAGGCTGCCCACGAACTTCCCCTCCAACTTGCTGCATAACCTCCACAACCCTATAGATCCAATCAATGTCAGTCACAGAGGATAGACGATTGCCATAAAATTCCCAAATAAACAGTTCTTTTCACAGTACCTAAGATATAGACTTTTTTTGATTGCCAGTGGGGAAGACCTGGGAAATTCTTTTTCTTTAAAAATTATATGCTCTGCAAAGTATGAATCTGTAGAACACCACCTTTGATGTCTAGTTAGTCATGAATAAAAATGTTGCTGGTCTGAAGGCCAATATGGCCACCATGGCAGCCATCTTGAAAATATTGTAATCGCTACTCCAGAAGAATGGATGATCATATCAACATGGAGTTTTCACTGTAAGACATCTTATGATATCTGGATGGTGCAAATGAAACTGGAACCAACCGGATGGTTAATAAGGCCACCAAGGCAGCCATCATAAATATCTTGTTATCACTACTTATGAATGGATTGTCGTATCAATATGAGGTTTTCACTAAAAGGTTTATGATGATTAGCTGGGCATAAATGAAAACATTACCATCCGACAACCATTATAGCCACTTTGGTAGCCATCTTGAAAACGTTGTTATAACAACTCTGCTTGAGCAGTAAGTCACATTGATGTGGCGGTGGAGTTTGCACCAGAAGACTTTTTATGATGTCCAGCTGGTCTCAAATGAAAATGTCCAGCTGGTCTCAAATGAAAATTTTACAGATCTGATGTCCAGTATGGCAATGACAGGAGCCATCTTGAAAATCTTGTTATTACCACACCTCTCCAATATTGATGGCTATATTGACATGAGGTTTTCACCAATATAATTCTTATGATACCTAGTTGGTACTAATTGAAACTGATGTCAGTCATATGTCCATTATGGCTGCAATAAAGACTGTCTTTAAAAAAAATTGTCAATACTTCTGAATGGATTTTCTTAATGAATCGGGGTTTTCACCGAAAGACTTCTACTTTGTCTTACATGAAAATGTTGCCAAGCTGACATCCAGTATATCCACCACAGCATTTTATTTGAAAACCTTGTTATTGCTGAAGAGTATCAGGGATGCTGTCGACAATTCACAGTTAAAAAGATGAAATTGTCTTACCTTGATTTTTTGTAAAAGAATTTCATCCAGTACAGCATTGATTGAGGGACTCTTGCGTTTGGTACCAGTCATTAGTTAGCACCATTTCCTAAACCCCATGTAGGTAATACTACACATACAGCACTAGTTGTCAATGTGTATGTTTTACCTTTAGGAATTCTTCAGTTTCAGTATTTTTATTTTTCTCCATTCATCCATCCATCCATCTATCATTCACGATTTTATTTTTAGAACAAAACTCCCAAACCATTATATCCCTATGATGGTTGGTAGCTATGTTATCACAAAATGAGTCAGATGTGGTTTTTTGCTACTGAGAAATCATTTAGGTTTAACTTACAGGTAAAAGACAATTGTTGGGAACTAGGATTTTTTTAAAGTAAAGGGCTATTGTGACCAACCAAGTTTTATTTAAACATTTGCCACCAATCAAGCATGGTTAATTTAAGCATTTACTTACATGTACTATCTGCCAATGTAAGAGCTTTTAAAAGAAGAATTGGAAGAACATTATATTTGTATCTTTCAGGTATATAATAAATTAGTGTATAGGCATTATCATATTTGTCAATAAACATTTATTTTCATTTTTGGAAGAATGCCTTCAAATTATCTCTCAAGCAAAATTAGTTTGCAAGTTAAAAAATTTGTGAAGCTATGACCTTTGATTCTTTTAAATCTGTTTTTAATATTTCTGCGTTAGGATAGATAGAACTCTCAAAAGTAAAACTGACATTCACAAGACCGGGTCTCTTTCTCATTTATCAGTTAGTAGCTGCATATACATTTTACTTTTGCTATTTTCCCCTTTTCCCAGTTGATTTGAAAATCTTTGTCTTTTTCCAGGGTTTATATGCAATGTCAATGAATTGTATGGAGGCAGCAGAGGCCCAGTTTAAAACAGCATTACGGGTAAGCCAGAGCACCTGCTCCACATTGCCGCCCTCACTTAATCTTTATTCTCTTGTGTTCATTATTTATTGTAAATGTTAAGACTCTACATTTAAGTTTTTTGTTTACATTTTTGCATGTCAGAAAATAGGGTGGGAATCTGCAGAATTTTGTATTTTGCTTTTACTGCAACAAGCTTTACAGATTTCTCAATCACATTTATGTAGACAAGTATTGTTGTGCCAGCAGTCAGATGTAAATACAGCATTTGAACTTTCAAGCATCCAGATGTTTTATTTGATTTGTAACCCTGGGGGTGGGGGTGTAGGGATAAGATGAACTTAAAATTTTTATCTGAAACGTGTTTTCATTGTTAATCTTTTTATTGTTTTAAATTGTTGTTGCCCTTGCATGTCAGATATGCATGTTTATTTCGCCATTATGTACTTTAGTCAACCACGTTAAAATTAGGAATTATTTGTACCTCAGAGTCCATCATTCCTTGAAAGACAAAAAAATATCTTTCCATTTATATATCATATATGTGAAGAAAGGTTACTCGTGCAGAATAATTGCCCATGTTGTCACTAAGTGGGCACCTGTATTCTGAATGTTACCAGTTTAAACTTTAGCATGCAACTGTGAACAATACTGCCGAAGAAGACATTGCAATTTGTAGTCAGTTTTGACCATCCAACATTTCTTTTCAGTGATATAGTAAATGAGAGGGTTGATATACCTGGTGTATATAACATTTGTTTTTTCAGGTGAATGTATTGATATTTATGCACTTTTGCTTTTACTGTTCATTATTGCCCACTTGAGTTTTCACTACTGTATTTGCATTGAGCTATTAAATTTCAGTGTATTATCCAATTTGTAAGTTGTCCTGATTTAATTAATTTACTTGTCTGCACAATTTGTATAATATATTTTGTATAAATTATTTTTTTTACTTTTATTTTAATTTAGATCTGGTTAAGCAACTTCAAATAGGTTTCACACAAGCTGTATTGAAATCATGTATGATACACAGACTACAGCAAACTATGGATCATTTTAAGCTTATTTTTAGCAGCCCATTGGACATAACTCCATATCCCACCCATATATGCAGTTGGGAATGTTAAAGCTGGGCATGAAGGATTACATCCAGGCTTTGCCAGCAGGTGTGACCAGCAAATTATATATCATTCGACATATGCCATCCTGGCTGCCAACCAGCCAGTTCAGCATGTCACACAATCAGTATACAGTTTTGGCAGTCACAAATCTGTCATCTTGACTGGTGAACAGCATGCTGCTTAACAGTTCCTACAGTGATGACTTCGTATGTCCAGCAGGCCACCCTGGCAGACTGGCCAACCAACCCCACCTTCCGTATCTGTCATGTCAGTACATGGCAAACCAGCATCCCATCTGGGCCACCCTAATCAACCACACCGGACCAGCATTTTCTTGCCAGATCACACTCCATGCTAGACATGACTTGATCAACCTTATTAGCATAGCTGACCTTTTTTATGCATGATGATGATGATTCAGCATCAATGCTGCCATACAGAATGCTGTTTTCCTGGACGCAGAATGTACAGACATGATTTTTCTCCATTTTAAAGCAGAATTCCACTTTTCTCCCAACTTGAATCTGATTTTTCTTGATATAGTCCCTTTTTTTATCATCTACGATCCAGTTTTTTTAAAAAGGTCTCTTCAGTCCCATTCTGCAACGACTCTTGTAACGTATTCATTCCATATATTAGTTAGCCCACGACTCTTGTAAAGAGTATTCTGATTGGTCAAAAGTATAAATTTATCCAATGAATCTTCGTGTAATGGAAACTGATGGCAATGGAAAGAAGAAGCGTACTTGCAAAAAATGGCATCCCGAGTTGTTGAGAGACCATGACACAAGAAGTTTAGATAAAGCTTTAAAAAACGTATGGAAATGGGAATGGATAGAGCAAAAAGTTGATGGAAATTTAGTTGGTTAGGTTATAAGAAAACTGACTGCTAGAGGACTGGTAAATTGTGACCTTTGCTCTATGGTAATCACAGTTGGAAGCGTTTGGAACAGCAACTACAAAAGAAGCTGCGTACAGAAAAATTGGAGGTTAGAAGGCATCTGGAAAAAGTGCAGTTAATTACTATAAGAAGAAAGATTTCTTGCATGAGAGAACAGATGTAGCTCTCTGTCAGAATATGCGCACTGCATGTGATCAATACAAGCACCAGCTTGAAAGGAAAAAGGCTCTCATTGAGAAGGAAAGGAAACGATTGCAAGTTGAGCCAAAAAATTCCGTCAGAAAGGAAGGCTAAAGAAATCTTTGCCAAAGCCGCAAAAAGAGCTCAACTGGCATTTCAACAAGTTGTATCCATTGTAGAAAAAGATAAGTGAATGCATGGGATTATTTGTATAGAGTTGATGTTCCTGGGTGTTTATTTTACAGATTTGTTATGAAAAGAAAAAAATAAATACTTTTGCTGCAAAAATTGAGAAATTATTGTGACTTAATTACGATGTGAACACTGACATGCACATGAAATAACTTAAGCACCAATATTATTGGAGAACAAATTCATGTGACAATAAATATTGTGAAATTATTCAAGTCAAGTTGAAATTTTTTGGTAAGTTTGTTAGTTTTTCAAATGATTATTTTGTTATATATTATGATCTTAAATTGCACAAGGAGCAGTGTTTTATGATTGTAAAATGCATTTTTGGCTGGGGGCATTCGGCCTCCTGGACCCCCAGATCGTGGATGCTGCCTATCAAGACCCTGTTGGGGGAGGACCCACAAACCTCCCTTTCAAACTTTCAGGTTTTTTTGTGGAATACCCAAACCATTTGGCATGGGGGGATGTGACACCAATTGCCTAAGCATTCCAGTCCAACCATGGAAATTATAGGATTCTGTTTAAATGCAACAATCAAAGAAATGTACAGAAATTTTGCCACCATAAAAATTCCAGTCTCTATTGGCTGTCACTGCTATGAACAAAGGGCCTCTGGATGTTGAAGAACATCCATCTGTAAGAATGTTACCACAATCATAAAAGATCACAAAAATTGTCTGGGGTCTCAGATAAAATTTGTGACTCGAGTAATCCAAGGGCTTTTGCATTGGGTTATCATGCACAATGGGTCAGCTTCCTCCCTACTTGGCCTGGCATATCTTGTGATCTTTCACATAGCTGAGAAGGCTGGAAGTGCCAATGCCAGGTAATTGGTATGCCAAGGTAGTCATTATAACATGACAGCTAATACCCTAATCACCTCCTAACTTGATAAAAATAGATGCACCTCTATGATCTTCTTATTAGGCCCAGAATTCAATGTCCCTCTGTTCTCTCCCTCTTGGCAGCCTCCTTCTGTTTTGGGGGGTCATATTGAGGAGTTGAGAAAGGCAGCACAGGAGTTAACCCTTAGCTTTCTGCTAGCCCCTATCTCATTGTGATCCTATCAGGGGGCAACCACAGAAGGGATAATCAGCAACAGAATGACCATAGGGCTAATTCTTAGCAACAACAGCAACCTTTTCATGGCCAGGCAAGTTACAGGCACCATATGCCCTAGGATGGGGGTGGGTGGGTTAGAAAACAAAGAGGGCTTCTCCAAGGAGCCTTCCCTCAACCCTCAGTTACTTACCTCCTCTCCAGCCTAATGGTGACCCTCTGTGGTTGCCAGATTCCTCCTGTTTCACCAGACTTTGCTCAATCTATTTCCAACAAATGATTAGGCCATCCAAGTTATTACTGATAGCAACCCCGGATAGTGCCTATTCCTTATCGGTAAACTGGGCGAAAATCGACTTTTTCTTGCACTGTGTGCACTAAATTTGCATTAAAATCAATATTGATAATAACATATTTATGAAATAAACTTTATTTAAAAGGGCTTTAAATTATCTACAAAAGCATGTAAATTTCATTAATATGTACTTTTTATTGTATAACCATGTGGTCATGTAATTATCAATCAGTTATCAAAATTGACGCCTCTCAGTGAAGTGCTATTTCTTGTGCGCGTGTGTTGACACCAGTGTGTTTGATTTGCAAATATGGGTCACAAAAACCTAATGAATATTAATGAGGTGTTCATCAGTTGAATGGGGAATGAATGACGTTTCCGATGGTGATTTGAAAATTTGTGTATGATGACCCTGTGCTGAGAAAATAGTCCCTAAAGTATCTCTAAATTTTTTCAACTCACGAACGTTTTATTTAAATTTTCAATATATTGTTACAAAATACACATTCTAATCTTTTTTTGATACCAAATTTGTTTTTCAGAACAAATATTTAAGTACCCGCATTTAATTTCGAAAGTATGCATTTCACCAGGTTGACCTCCATAAGGCATGCGGGCAAAGGCGCCATATTTGTTTCGAGATAAACATAACATCGATGTGAAAAATCGGTGATCACAAGACAAATGCTGTGATTTATTTATACTGTTGGAATGTTTTGTATTGGTAAGTAATTCTTTTGTATATTTATTTATTAAATATTTTGTGAAGTATAGTGTAAATTTTATCATAAATGATCGTCCTCATGTTGACATGTATGTAGATTTCACAGCTTTACTCTCAAATTATTTTAGTTTACTTTTCTTCAAAACTTGCATCTAAATACAAATTAATGCCAAATTATTGTATGCAAATGATGTTTAAACATGTTAATAATAAACGAAATTCAACCAATAACAAAGATTTATGGTACGAATAGAGTACGAAAACGTGAATACCTGTTTTGTACCATGATAAAGTACTGCTCTGCAATATTAGGTGATGAAATATGCTGTTTTTTGTAACTGTACCTAAAACTTTTTTTTCATTTTCTTTGTAGAAATATGAGTATGGATTTTCCTGGTCCTTACTGCCAAGAAGCAGGAATAAGTGCTGATAGAATAGCTTCCAAATCTTGTGTAAAAATTGTGGAATGGAATTGTGATTGAAATTTTCAACTTTTATAAGAAAAATAATCAAACATTTGCTGTGAACACCACTTTGGAGACCTTGATAGCAGTCAGAAGCATAGACCAAATGCCTCCTTGCACCACCGCTCCTCCATTCAACTACTCAAGAGAAACCATCTCAGAATGAAAGAGTGGTATGAGAGTACAACTCCCACAGAAAAAGAGTCATTGTGGAAGAGTACACGCCATGGTGGAAAAGACTTGCGTCTTAAACATAAAGAAAACCAGAAACATGTGTATAGTGAAATATTGGACCAAATGAATGAACCACCACCAAAGAAGGGAAAACGAAATCTGAATGACAATGATGAACTCTATGAAACTGAAATAGATGAACTCAGTACAGTATGTCAACGGTTGCCTGTTCTAGACCAGCTTAAGGAAAATGATTATGATATCGTTGCATACCAGGATGCTTGGTACCCTGGATGTGTTCATGAAATTAAAAGCAACAATAATAATAATTTAATAGTTAAATTCATGGCACCATGTAGGAAAGCGGGAGTTTTTAAATGGCCCAGCAGAGACGATGTTCAGGAAGTTAAGCCTGAATTTGTCATAGCGACTGGACTGATGCCAGAATGTCTAAATTCTGGACGTCAGTGGGCATTCTCAGATCATAGAAAATTTGATGAACTGTTTACAATGTATACCAATGTTTTCTTTTGAATTAAATGACTTGTTAAGAAATATGTTGTACAGTATCTGAATTGTCTGGAAGAAGAAAAATAAATGTTTTAACCCCTTATTTTCTTCCCTGCATTGAAATCTAGTGGACATAGTTTAATTTATTGTAAATATTTGAATTCTACAGGAAAAATGCAATAAGTCTGACAAGTTTCATGGAGATATCTTTTTTAGATCAAAAGTTATGATGGAAATACTTATCTTATTAAACGTGTTGGGTCCGCAACTTAAATGAATGAAACATGCATTTAAAGAAGGCAAAAATTCACTGAAAAGACAATTTTTGTCAAGATTCAAATAGTCATAACTTCTAAACTAATCAAAATATTTCAGAAACTAAAACTGTTCTGAAAAGGTCTGAATGAGCTCTATAAGAATCAATCATTAAAATACAAATGTGAAGACTTTGTAATTTTGACTGGGATTGCTATTACTGTGGAGCTTGTGATCTCATTCATTGAGCCCCTTGCTACTGTTATCATCCCTCTTCATGATGAAGATCCCATGTGATCCCACAAATGAGAATATGTTTGACAGAAGAGCTAGAGCTTTTGATTGTAAAGCAGATGATTGAGGTTGCTTGAAAACCAGACTCCTTTGGTTTCTATTTCAGATTTTTTCTACTTATGAAAACCAATGGAAAAAATTTAGACCTTTTGTAGACTTGAGATGTCTGGTCCAGCTTATAATTACTGCCCAAAGTTTGACAAATATGCAATCAATCTCTACATGCCAGATGCTTATTTCCTTATACCTATCATGGTATCATGCAGATATCTTCAGTTTTGTTGCCCTGTGTTAGTGTACCAATTCCATGCCCTTTCATTTGGTCTTGTTCTCAACCCATTTGCCTTTACCAAGATGTTGAAAAATGCATATCCCATTTCAAGACATCCTCCTTCAAAGAGACTGCAGCATTCATAGTAAACTGAAAAATTGTGCAGTAAGTTCAGTTATGGTTTATGATATGAACTACCTTTCATGGTT
Source organism: Sinohyriopsis cumingii (assembly GCA_028554795.2). Lineage (NCBI taxonomy): Eukaryota > Metazoa > Mollusca > Bivalvia > Unionida > Unionidae > Sinohyriopsis > Sinohyriopsis cumingii. The sequence continues at coordinate 121,705,717 of CM068827.1, forward strand.
CATGTGCAGATTAAGGTGGATAGTCAATGTAGAGAGATCATATCTTGTGCCATCTCTACATTTTGTTTATTTAGATATGGAGTTTCTAAGTCACATAAACAAGGTTCGTCTTTCTCCAAAATACAAAGATATGGAGTTTCTTCAACAACTTGTACTGCCTAATACAGTAGCAGACCTGTTCTACCTTGGGCCCATTTATTTGCCTACATTGCAAATGGACCTTCTGGCACAGTGGTGCCCAATCTTGAATTGTTTAAGGTACCAGATTATGTACTTGTCCAAAATCAAACAGGAAGTGATTAGTGACTGAATACATTTTGAAGTTAATGAGGGGCAGGTCTTGCAGAATAGTTCTGATTGCCCTTCATCCATAGGACAGATCATGGATCAACAAGCTGCTTGATGCAGAGATGGATTTACCCAGAAAAATCAAGCAGCTATAGTCGCTAGTATTCAGTCCATGTCCAGTGAAACTGTCTTGCATTGCTCTTGTCAGGGATTCTCGAGATGAAAAGGAGTTAAGCACTATATGGTTTATAGGGAGGATTGTAACAGCCAGATGGGTATCCACTTTGAAGGCATGTGACAGGAAGTGGCTTGCACTAGGAGGGAGCTTGGAAGAAGCCTGTTGATTTTGGAATCAAACTGTCAAAGGGCAGGATCACTGTGACTGAATTGTTTCTATACAAACATTTAAGTTCTTAATGCTGGTGAAAGTCTGTGGATTACTGTTATGTTGGGTAAAAAAGAAGCTTGTTGATTCTGGGGTAAGAAGTCAAGATTACTGTTAAAGAAGGCAAATGTAGGTTGGGGTTGGTAGGGGGTCGCATAATAACTTTTATATTTATGTCCTGGACCATGACCACAGTTTGTGGCGATTTTGCAGTTTGGATGTGGAAGAGGTCTATTGATTTTGTGGTCAAAAAAAGTCAAGGTTATTGTATCACAAACAAAAATGGGTTTTTGTTGAGTAAGCATCTAGCCTAAATTTTGTAAATGGCATTGAAATTATGGGGTCTAAGCTCGGTGGTCTCGGTCGTGGTAAAACAAGTCAATAATGGTTTCTGCACAGTAAGTTGAATTCAAGATCATATAGCTTGACCAAAAGTCCAGGTCATTGAGACCAGTTGTTCAATGATCATCCCTGCTAGTGCCAATAAAGAGGACTATTAAACATGGGATGGGTTTATCGTGTGCCATTCATGCAACAATGATAATTTTTTCTTACAGTTATCTGAATCCAAAGAACTGTCGCTGTTTATAAACATGAACCTAGCCATAGTGTACCTCCGGTCAGGCAGACAGCAGGAATTGATGAGTCTTCTTGACAGAATCGACCCAGACAAGTTAGAATCTAGGTAAGGTATCACAGCTTGCCTCTATCTTAATCAACCCAGACAAGTTACAGTCTAGGTAAGGTCTCACAGCTTGCCACTATATTCAGCCTTTTAAAAGAAATAGTAACTTTTCAAACTGAATCAGTGCCATTTTTCTAGGGCAGTAACTCTATGACAGACCTTAACTTCATATGGACAGGACTCATGGTCTTGTCATTTAATGTAAATATTTAACAAGTTGAGGTTTTTCCAAATGTCCCTTACCTATCCACAGAACTGTTTTCTGCATTTATTTCCTTTTACTTGTAGCAATGAGACGTTAGATCCTAGAAAATACAATTTTAAAGGCAATGATTTTAAAACCTAAGGATCACTTTATTCCATGTTGACCCATAACATGTTTGACAAGCAAGAGCAGTGTTTTTGACAAACATTCCCTTGTAGATGTTACTACCATTGAAAGCAAAATCAGTTGACCAATCAGAGTGCTTATTACTTCACCTTACATTCTTAAAGTATGGTGACATCTGTGATGTCCTCATGCCATGACACAAAAGAAAATTGTGTTTGACTTGTTACATCCAGTCAAATAGTGAAGGGCAAGTACTGTTTTGGCTAGCCAAGGATGAATATGGAATGACCCATGGCTAGTGAAAAGGATTTTGTGATAGTTCTTAGGTATGCAAGAAATGAAAATCATGCATGACATTTTTCTTCCCTAGCCTTTATTAAATGATGTGTGATATTGATCCTGATTTCATCAGTAGTTGCATTAGTATCAACACAGTGCTAAAGTTTTTGTGCAGTGCCATAACCCTACAAAAAGTGGGACGTACCATTATTATGTTAAAAAGGTTTTATTATAATCTTTTCTTCATCTTTCAGATCTCACAGCTTGAAAGCCTCAGCTTGCTATGTGCGGGGTCTTCAAGCATTCTTTCAGGCCAGATATAATGACGCAAAGTAAGTATTCTAACTATTCCAGTCAGAGCTGGAAATGTCACATATAACTTGAGATTCAAGCCAATATTCATTTATTGTGACTCAGAAGTCAGATATGATGAACAAGATGTGAAGTAAATGAGAGAGACTGAGTTCTTCTGCATAATCTTTATTCGTGTACAATTTACTAAAGAAATATTGGAAGAAGTAGAGTATTTGCTAGACAAGACACTGCAATGCTGAAAGATATTACACTTTAGTGGCAATTATGAAGACAGAGATGCAGCCAGTGTGAAGTGAAAACTTGTGCAAAAAGGTCATAGTCGTGTATAGAAATATGCATTGTACACAGTATAAATGTGGTATAAATGTTGTGAGAAAATAAGGAAGAAAGAGTATCAGGTAAGTTGTAAATGTTAGGATACTCATTCTGTGAAAATCTCTGTATTCAACATTAAAAATGTAGGTTGATTACAAAAAATGCTTGGAAGCCCTACACATTATTTATATTCCAAAAGAAATTACAATTCAGTTGCATTGAAGCATGATCCATTGGGCTGCAGACCAATGCCTGTCTTGCTCAAACCCAGCAAATGACACAGAAGTGACATGTCAGAAGGGTCTTCCTTTCATCTGATGGTACCAAGGTATCTTTCAGCACTCCATTTCTGCCACTGCACAAAGGCAATATCTATCATCACTCTCTTTGTGTAGGGATAGATGATAGGTTGTAAATATAAAAATCCCAACACACTATGATTCCTTCTTCAGCAGGTAGGTGTGAGAAACCTCCCTCTCAAAAAAAATTACTGGCTGTATCTCTGCATAACTGATTACAGAAGGATATGTTGTTGTAGGGTTTAATGGCATTTTTCAGCACAAGATAGGCTATACATGGCGGTAAGTATAACTGGTGGAGGAAGAACACTGGAACGAACCACCGACTCACAAGAAGCTACTGGTAAGTTTTGTCATGTACCCATACTAGCCAAGCCTGAGACTCTAACCCACACAGACATATGTAATATATTTCAGTGATCCGTAACTGTGAGCGCTTTTGACCACTCGTCCACTCAGGACCCCCAGAAGGATATCCACATCATTATCAACTTTGGGTGGTAGAAAAAAACATTAAGCATTGTCTCCACCGTAAAGGAGGGAGACTGTGGTTTTACTTTGTGTTGTCCACGTGGCTATTCATTAAATTTTCTTGTAAGAACAGAATGTAAACAATTTTTAGAGTCAAATAATGTTCTTGTATGGTGACCTTATTTTTTAAAACGTTTTTACATATTCTTGAACTAGTTGGACTATGTCTGTTTTGGACACAAGCTTGTTAGTAGTATCTTCTGCACAGTAGCAACAATCACTTCACTTAGACACATGAAATTTAGTAGTTGTATTGATAAGTAGATGATCTGATTAGATTTTATTTGTACACGTCTTGAATTTGGTTTTTATTGGACTTTTGGGTAAAAACTTGAGCAAAATTCAGCATAAACCACTTGAGGTAGACAAATGAAACTTGATTGGTATATACATTTATGTATTTTTATTTGTAGTCATATAACCTAATAAGATTATTGGGCTATTACATCATTTTTTCCATTTTTTGTACAGTTTAGGACATGGGTATTTTTGAGTAAAACATTTACACCTGTGATGTGTGCATATCTGACAATATACTTGGTTGTAAGTCAAATCCAGCTATGAATTGCATAGACCCAGATCTGCTGTCTCTGCAGTTTGTTAGGGAAAATAATTGGAACAAACAACATAGACCCTGATCTGCTGTCTCTGCAGTTTGTTAGGGAAAATAATTGGAACAAACAACATAGACCCTGATCTGCATTATGTGACAGAAAATCTGTTTGTGTGACATTTGCAGTTGGACAGGACTAACAAGTGAATATAAACAGTATAATGTTATTGTGAAATCACCAATTTCTGTTGGGTAGCAATTTTGTTGTGGCTTTTGAGGTATCACAAGTCACATATGTGAGGAATAAATAACATTAACATGAAAACATTAGGACCGTTACCCCATGAGAAGTACATTAACAAGGTGAAGTACCAATAAAAACGGCATTTCTCCCTAGAATCATGATAATTCATACCTACAGAAAAAACACATGATAGATCGATATATAGGTATTTCATGTCTATGACAGTTGCCATTACGTTGGAGCGTTCCAGTTCCTCCTTCTCTTCCCCACTTAAATTTTTATGTCAGTTAACTGGAAGTAGTACATTGACTAGTTGATAAACATATCTTGAACCATACATTTATTTTAAGGAGGGTTTGATTAATTCCAGTGATAGTTAGTTTCTATTTTAAAGTGGAATTCCACATTTAGCTTGGCCTGAATCCGATAGCCCTCAATTTTTAAAAAAATAATAGTAAGTCCAGCCCCATTTTGCAATAATTTAACTGTATAAAGATGATACTTATATTAGTACTCGTTCAGTACGTTATTTAATTTGTAAAAAGAATTCTGATTGGTCAAAAGTTTCTACTCATCCAATGAATCTTCATATAACAGAAATTGACAGAAATGAGCGTGCTTGCCAAGAATGGCATCTCAAATTACCAATAGAGAAACAGTTGAAAAAAGTCTGGATAAAGGTTTGAAACGTGTGGAAATGGGAATGGTTTGAATGCAAAGTCAGTGGGAATGTAGTTGGTCACTTTGTAAGAAAACTGAATGCCAGAAGACAGGCATTTTGTGATCTTTGCCAGAAAGATTTGAACTACCATTGCCAAATCTGGCCTCTAAAGTGTTGAATGAGGAATTGGACCATACTGATTAGAAAGTTGAAGATTCCACACTGATTCCCTTCCAGACTTTAAGGGGGGACAACATATCACTGGTTGGGAATTGATGTTATTGTTCCCAGAAACCCTTGTCTAGCAAAGTTGGTCATAACATTAGTGAATTGCATGTCATGAATGATATCATTAATTCAGAATCATGGAGAATAAATGTAGATATATATGTCAATAGTGAACATTAAATATGGTCTGAAGGAATCAGAAAAAGTGTGACACTGTTTTAAGAGGACATGAGAGGACAGATGCAACCCTGTGTCAGAATATGTGAACTGCATGTAGATGATACATGAGGTTTAAAAGGAAAAATGAAAAACCCTTTTTTAAGATTGAAAAGAAATTTTGTAACATTGAACTAAAATAATCAGTGGTTTTAAAAAGGAAAGCAAAAAAAATCCTTGTCAACACTGCCAAAAAAGCAAGACTAGCACATCAGGATCAACAGTTTGTTTCCAGTGGGTGGGGGAGTGCACTTTGGTGAACATTATGATATAGTTGATGTTTATAATTAAAAACTTTTACCATGAAATAAAGATTTAATATACATATAATGTGCTGCAAAAAATGAAGAAATTATTGTGGCTGAATTATTCTGTGAACACTGTTTGCACATGTAATAACTTAAGCACTAATATTATTGGAGAAAAGTTAATCTGACAAAGAACATTATCACATAGTACACTTTACCTATAGTGTGTGCAGTTTAATATTTTTGATATTATAACATGTCACCATATAATTTTGTGTGACTAAATTGGTCCAGATAAGCCCATGAAATTAATGTGCAGTATTCTCTTTAATACTGATTAGCTGCGATTGTGGGAAAACTTTTTTAACCCTGCCTTCTGGAATTTGTTGTTTTCATCGAACATTTTTGGCTGCCATTTTTTTATTCGACTCGCAAAAGGGAATTGGGGGAAAATGGTCTCGTCTATTTCAATATTGCCAATTTACCCCTACATGGGTTTGTTATATTAAAATATAACAGAAATAATGGCAAAACCCACAAGTCAAGAACAATAACAGCAAGTAAAACGATGGGTATTGCTCAGATGATAACAGTGTGACATCATAAGTATTGGACATTATTTGTTGACAAAAAATGTGTCTTTTGTAAAATGTTCTCTTTATTTGGATGGATGCTTTTTTTTATTGTTGACAAAAATGTATAATATACTTTTACTATTTCAACTTTGTTTGGGACTTTTTTTACGCACACAAAAAATGAAAAGTACAGCGTCTGTCAGAATAAATGAAATTATTCATTCTTTCTATCTAAAACATTTCTACTGAAATCAAACTGATAATAAAACAATCTCAAATTTGTAATGATTTACTATTAAATTTATAAAACATTAAATAATGTCCAGCTTTTGTGAGCCAAGGCTCGCAAAAGCTGGACATTATTCAACTCATTTCATAAATTCAGTGTTAAATCATTACCTATTTGAGATCCTCTACTTATGAAATTCTTATTTATTGTTGAAAAGTTTGTAATTTTTTGTAATTTTTTATTGAATAACAAAACATTGCTAACTATTATGATAAATAGGGCCAACAGGAACAGTTTTGTATTCTCTCTAGAGTAGAAAATGCTTTTTTGGCCTGGGGCCAAATTCTCCCTAGACCCTCTGCACAGGGACACCACCCCTTGAGACACTGCTGGTGGAGGATCCCCCCCTGGACACCCCCTCGTCACATTTTCATAGTTTTTGTTAATAAAAAAACAAAATTTTTCTGTATTTCATTTATTGCAACATGAGTAAACAGATTATGTCCCCTCCATCAGCATGATTACTTGGATTACGTGAAATTTTAATGTAATCTTGAGGTATCATGATTTAAAATGGGAATAAATCAGAAAATATCTGTATGAGCTTTCTTTTCAGCCTAGTGTGTTGTTTGACATACCCTAGCAGCATAAATATTTCAGTATTATCTAACCTAATCACATTCTTTTTCTTTTTCCACAGGAAATATCTCAGGGAAACATTAAAAATGGCCAATGCTGAAGACCTGAATCGTCTCACATCCTGCTCCTTAGTTCTGTTAGGTCACATTTTTCTCTCACTTGGCAACAACCAGGTCAGTTTTTGATAGGTGGATGGTAACTTTTCATTCATTATCTGCCGTGTGCTTCCTGTAACATTAGTTAATTTTTTTCTTCTGACTAAAAATCATTATGGAAGTTATTGGGTAAAGCTAAGCACAAGTTGGACTCAGTAGGTTTGTGTGGTCAGATGTAGATTCAGTCAAACCAACTGAAAATAATTTGAAATGAATTTACTTCAATATTTACTTAGTGCCTGCTGTTATATACCATGTTTAACAAATGCCGAGCACCCTGATATAATTGTTAATTATATCTTTGAATCACAATTTTGAAACTGCTCTGCATGCATTAATATACATAGCATCATTGTGTGCATTAATGACATCCCTTCATTGTTTTATATATATATATATATATATATATATATATATATATATATATATATATATATATATATATATATATATGTGCATGCTGAAGCATAAGGGTCTGGACCAAACATGCTCAGTCCTTGGACTGCAGTTTTAATTTTTTAAGCTTTTTCTTTTTGCTCAGTCTATCTAAGTCATCAAAAACTATGCTTTAGCTTAAACATTTAAGCACACCAAATTTGGGAAATTGCAGAGTGTCAAGTTTATCCTATAAATTAGGGATTCTTATACTGTTTCTATAGTTTGTGAAAATTTCTATGAATTCTTATGTCTAAAATGCATCTCGTCTGAAATGCTGTAATTTGCAAAATTACATGGTATTGCAAATTGAAAAGGAAGTAATTTATTTCATTCACAGAAGCTTTAGTGTTTTTTCTTAAATTATGTTATCTGGTTATAATATGTTTAGATTACGTCCACTGACTCCCAGATCCAACCCTCCTTAGCTAAAAAGATGTTAACCATTTATTTGTTTAGCGTCATAAGTACTATGAATTGTCAGCATTTCAAATGAAAGTTGAGGCGAGTGCTGTCTCCTAGAATAATATGATTGCCAGATCCTGTAAATCTCTTTTTACTGCTTCCGCTTATGCTTGGAAGGATTCTCAAGGCCTCAAAAATACCAAATTCACTTTTGCTTTTTCAATCATTTGAATGATTCTTTGGAGTTTTTTTCATAGCAGGGGAGTGTAATCTAGTTATTTTATTTCTCACTCCATCTTCATTGTAAATATAAAAAATTTTAACTTCATTTGTCTAACTTTGTTCATATGATACTTTCTTGGCACTGAATTGCCTGCCCAGTGGTCTGCAGTACTTTTAATTGAACCCATTATTGGACCTTGTTTATGAATTCTGTCAAGCAATTTTTCTTTTATTAAACATTGTAAAGTCATGCGTGTAAATTTTCTTTAGTTACAGTGTCCCCTTCACAGTAAGATCATTGTGACTCTTGACTGATTTCACCTGTGTATGCCATTGCTCTGCTTTCTCTTGTTATGGTGGCAACACATTGGACAGGATTAAGTGCATAGAGTGCAAATAGACTGACAGAACATATGAGTGACCATCACAGCTACGTTGAATGAATGAGAGAACGCTAAGAAATACATGATCAGTGATGTAGATCAATTAGCTTTGCAGCTTCTGTCTCTGTCAACAACTTCAGTTTTGTCTGAATCCCAGCAGACAGAAAGTTGACTCCTTCAGAAGAGAATTCAGCAAATCCAGGCCAACAGTGCTTAGGCCCACAGTTGCCCTCATTGATGTAAAAAGAATATACCTGCACAGTACTACATGTGTATCCAGTACCAACATGTTATGGTGGTCCATATGGACTCTGCAGATATGCCAGGACCAGACTTTGATACCTGATGCCAACTCTTTTTGACCACATTAGCACTGTCACAGCCTAGCTCTATGTCTTCAATTTCCAGGACCAGGTATAGTGATCTATTCCTGGTATACACTGTTGGTCTTCAGAATGTAGATTTTGCTTGACATCCAGCTGGTCCTGTTTCTTGCCTTGGCTCTGACTTGGATGTCTTGTGTAACTGGCACCAGAATTGTTAAACTGTAACTGGCACCAGAATTGTTAAACTGTAAATGGCACCAGAATTGTTGAACTGTCTAATGCTGTTCAGTACTGGACTCCTGAAACTATTGCAGACCTGACAGGTCCATCAACAGTCCCAGCTATCACATCCTGCTTCCGCTATCAATTCCCATACACTTGATACCAGTCCTGGACTCTCAATGATTCAGTTAATGTCTGGAAATAACCATATGCTAACATGGCCAAACCCCAGTCTTATTCACAATTCCACACAACCTGCTTCACCCTTGGAAGTTTCTTTATTACACCGCTCTTCTGTGTTTGAAGAATCATGCTCACATGCATCATCTTCTTTCCGCAATCCAGTGATGTCCAGAGAAGAGTCAACCTTCAGTGCATCTGTTGAAGAGGTCTTCCAGCTTCTGCCACCTATTTCTCCATTGGTCACTTATCAAGTTTCATCCTTCGTTCTATTAGTTTAAATGGACCAGCTGTCATCAAGATAATTGACCGTCTAGTTGAGTCACTGATATAGTACATTGCTTTGAAGGTAATTTAAAGCCCCAAACATCATGGGGCTATTTTTTTCTTTCTTTTTGCCTCAAGAACTCCCACAAAATTTAATCCAACTTTTTAACAAGAAACCATTTTTTCACTCTGAAATCCCAGCTGCTGACAGATGTTGCAGGGCTGGGTATGTTAAAACCCTCATTTGCATTGTATGGACCACAGGTCATTCATTAACATTCAACACGTAGTTTGAAATGTTTATGTAACAAGATTCCAGCTCAGTTTGGTTTCCATGGCTTTGTTTTCAACAATTTGATCTAGATCCTTTTGTTGAGAGCCCCGCTGACTGCCCCACTTGGGCGTTAGTCTCACATTAAACACAAAATTTTGTCAAAGTGAACAGTAAGCATCATACTTGAAGACACTCCAGATGCCGATTTGCCATCAGTGGAAAAACATTTTGGCAACTTTAAAAGGAAAACTGCAACACAATTTTTGTTAAAACTTGGCATAAATGTCTTTTAATCTTGGACAAATGATGCTCATCTGACATCAAATGAAGATAGAAGATATCAATAAACCTTGAAATAGGGATGAAGATAGAAGATATCAATAAACCTTCAAATAGGGATGAAGATGGAAGATATCAATAAACCTTGAAATAGGGATGAAGATAGAAGATATCAATAAACCTTGAAATAGGGATGAAGATAGAAGATATCAGTAAACCTTGAAACAAAATGTTTTCATGATATAATCAACAGCAGCCAAAGAACTGTTGACAGAAAGCATCTTACTGCTGTCAAGTCAGATGAGAGCTCACAGGCCCAACTATACCTCTTGTTTTGAGACAAAGATCTCCAATTCAATTGCAGGTTTACATAGTTCATTCTAGGAATAACATTTGCCAGTGACCCACCTTTTTCATCTTTGGCACACAAAAGTACTGTAGTATCATTTATTTTTGTTGGGCTCAGTTTTCATGGTTTTGTATACAATTTTTTAAAAAAAAAGGCATTTTCATGGATACTTAAATTCGTGGTTTTGCCTGTCACAGTTTGCATATTAGTAGGTATTTAATTTCATTGTTTAACTTCTACAAATACCCAAAATAAAGAATACAAAAGAATAAAACTATGCAGACACAAACGGCAGTCACTTTAATGTTTAAAACAATACTATCACCCGTATGAGCACAAATCAAAGACCTGGCAAGTTCAGTACTTGCACCGTGTTTTCGACCAAGTCAGTAACATCAGTCGAAGCCGATGCAGCCAACAACACTAAAACTTCCATCACTATGAGCACAAATAAAACACCTGTCAAGATTAATCACTTTCACCATGTTTTCATTTGAATGCTGAACATCAAAGGAAGCCAATGTAGCCAACAACACTAGGCCAGTCAGTTATTAAAGTACATATGAATGATCTCTTACTTAAACCAGTGACCATCAAGTTGCACCGTCAATACTTTCTGATGATCATCACATTAACACGGTGGCTTAAAAGTGGTAAATTTCAACTTCGACACACGCACCCTTCCCCACCCCTCTCGGTTCCTGGACTTCCTAACCTGTCAGAAGCTGCCTACACAAAGCAGGCACTTGTTTACCAGGCAGCAATTTGGGGATTATTTACTTGAGAAGTATTTGTGAGTACCATGAGACTTGATTGATGTGATGTTGACACAATGGCTTTGTCCAAAAATCTGTGAAGTATGAGCTTTAATACTCTGTTGTAATTAGTGTATATACATAGTGTTTCATTAATAAAAGTGTTTCAAGAAATAGTTGTAGTATTTTACAGGATTGTTGTTCTTTTGGATTAAAAATGCATGGATAAAATTAAATGTGCCTTCAGAAGGATTTAAATGTTTCAACAACAGATGTACTCGAATGAAGGATCAGTTTGAATAAGTATTCAATTTAATTTTCATTTATTATTATTTTGTATTATTTTTTCTTTCATTTACAGTATTGTTATTGTTTGAATGCTTATGCTTTTTCTCTATTTTCTCTCTTTCTTTACTTACCTCACATATCCATTTAAGTCAGTGAGTGTAAAATTACAGCTATCAGATACCTTACGTGTGCATTGAAACAATATAAAATGATGTATAATTCTTGTTTCAAAAGGTTAAAATAAAAAATAAAACAAACCACATGTAAAAGCTAATATTTAATTACCAGATTACAGTATTGTCCTTCATTTATCAAATACTAGTAGCTGTGCTAATCTCTAGGAATGAAACAAACTAAAAAAGTGGGGGGTTCATCATCCTATGTGGCTCATTTTTCGTTGGGGATTTAAATTCATGGTTCAGGGCAACAACAAAAATTGGTCCCCCACAAAAATTGATGATACTACAGTATCCTTAGTGGCACCCCATAGGGTGCATACAAATGTTCAAAGAAAATATTGATGAAAAATCATTATGGTTGACTTAAGATTAATCTGAGGACATCTCATGTAAACTTACTGAAAAGAGTGCACTTATTTGCAAAAAAAATTTAATACAGTTCTGAAATTAACACTGGATTGATATTTAAAGTAAAATGCCATATAGGAACTGCAAAACTATGTTTCACATAGTCTGACAGTTTTGTATGGAATATTCAAAGAATTGTCTCAAAATCATTTTCAGATAAATCATCAAGGCTTTTGCTTCTCAGCATTATGTTTTCTTAGAATTTAATCATTCACTTATAAACTGAAAACAATATCCAAATGCGAAAGTCATTGGTGAAAATGTTTTGTTCTCTGCAACCAGAAATATCATTCAGTTCTGGGAATAGTACCTATGCATCACTCTTTAATTCAAAATGTTCATGGGGTGTGGGTGGTTAAAAGTAAATTTAAGGAAAACGATTATTAAAAGTATGAATTTAGTATTTTAATACATAATCCCATTAGTTTGGGAATGCCACCTTCCCACTAAAATATAAACTTTAATAAACAAAATCTCAAATGGATAATAATTTAATATTCATTTTATGAGTAGTGTCCAGTTTTTTGCTTGCCAAGGCTTGAAGAAACTGGAAATTGTTCAGATTGTTTTATAAATTCGCTATGAAATCGTTACCCGTTGATATTCTCTCATTCTGTATATCTTTTCTCAAGTCAATCAGTTTGATAAATGTGAAAAAGGTTACAACCAGTGTAAACTGGTACTATCAGTGATGCTTTCATTATATCTGTGTAATCTGAGGTCCAACCCCCATGTGTTTATGATCTGTATTAATTGGTGACCAGTCCAAGGTTGGTTCTTGCCAAAATCTTAGTCTATTAAAGTTTGGAATGCATAAAATAAGTTAGATATTTATCATTACAGGAAGCTTTGAATATGGTTAGCCCAGCCATGCAGCTTGCTGGTAAAATTCCTGATGTACATGTGCAGCTATGGGCATCTTCATTATTGAAAGGTAAACATTTTGTTGTATGCATTCATAAACACAATGAAACGGACTTGATTTAGTTAATGAATTCTTAAGTTCATAGATGTTAGAAGCATTATATGCTCAGTTACTTTCCACTGCAAACTTTTATCTCTTACTGAAGAACGAAAATTAATTCTTGAAACTGCTTAAAGGTTATATCAGTACATGCACTGCCAAGAACAGGGAACAACTTTCCAAATTTTTTTTTGGGGGGGGACACCATTTTTAAGGGACAAAAGAAAATTGTGCAAATGCACTGCACTAGAAGTCCTTTGAGATAATCTTATTTGTTTTGACAGTTTTGTAAACTTAACTTTGTTATATTTTCCTTGGACATTATTGCAATCAACATTTTATCCTGTGATTCAATAATTCATGAAAACAGTAACATGCTTGAATATCTGGTTAATCTGAAATTAGATGGAATTTTCCATTATGGATCTTACTCTCATTTCACTCCTTATGTACCAGTATTTTTTATAATGAATGCACATATTTCTTAATTACATTTCTTTGCAAATAAAATAAATCGTTAATTGAACGACATACTGTATATACCATTATTTCAACCTCAGAATAAATTAAATCTTCCTTACAGTGACATTATCCTCAAAAATACATAATGCTAGCAACTCAGTCGACCACAGTAAATCTTGAATGTTTTCATTGGCAGATACTTTGTTTTAAAATGGACATTAATTGCCATATTAGTTTTTTTAAAAACTTTCAGTGACTTTGGCCATTGCTAGTGCCAGCATAGATGTGGCTGGACATCCAGTAAAGAAAAGTTGTGGGTGTATTTTTAGTTATTTCCTGACAAAAGTGTGCATTGGAGGGCACATATGGCCAGAAATTTGGGGACACAAAACAAAACAAACCAGCAAGCTTAATGTGCAGCACTAGTATAATCTTGAGTAAGCTACTGATGACATTTATCCCTGCTATCATGGCTGTGTTGTTGCATACTATAATAGAAGACACAAGCCAGTTACTTCTATAAAAGGCATGTTATTGCAGTTTTCGTGTGTTATTCACACTCGACACTGAGGGAGTCATGGTAACCGTAACATATCTACATTGGTTTTCCTAACCTGATGCATTTTTTTGTGGCCAGATTTGTATCGGTTAAGTGGAGACCAGGCCAATGAGGCAGAAGGTTACAGACTTCACACCAGCTTCTCTCAGTCCCTCCTCAAAGATCACTTCCAGTCTTCACAGCTGTCAGAACATGGGTTGATACAGGTAACAGATGGAACTAGACTGTTGCAAATGAATTTGATCACATTGTGAAATCTTGACATGAAAGAACAGTGGTTTACCAAAGATTAGGAGTCTGGGGTAAACGTTTCTCTGCTTTACAAAGTTTTGTTTACTTGCAGTAGAGGTTCTGATGTTCACAGCAAGATCTAGTAATCAAAATAATGACATTGTTTTTGTATATCTAAAACACTATATGATGCCCCAGTGACATCACTATAAACTGCCACACTGCAGACGTCTTAGAGATATGACTAAAATTGTTAAAGCTACATTAAAAATAAATGGGGTCAAGATATTAATTTATGTGAATTATAGTTATTATGAAGTTGTCAATTTTTGAACTGTAGTAAACTAGGTAAAATCAACATGCTGTAAGGTTTCGAAGATTGTTTACATAGGTTGTTTTCTTATGATAGATACTATATAAGCTTCCTTAGTGATATGGTCAGCTGTGAGCTATGTAAACAGATTAGCATGATCTGACCCACTTGTGCCTCTACAGTTATTTATGATGACTTCAGCTGTTGGGACGTTGCAGTCATTTTTCTTACTGTGGATTTGTTAATGCCATTGGAGTCATAATCGCTTTGTTTTGGTTTTGGTCAACATTTTTCATTTTATATATCTCCCTTCATTTTGCATTATCATAATACTTGACATAAAACATTATGAAACTAAGACAAATTCATTGTGGGACATGCTTACACTTTTATCTTGGGGTGAGGGACACAGTCTTTGAAAATTTGTATAAAGGTTTTGATTACATTATTTTCATTTGTAATATTTCCTAAACCTTTTGATAGATTTTCATCATGCCTGGCATTAAGCATTATGAAACTAAGATGGTCCATTCAACAACAACTTTGATTGCCTAATGACCTTAGGTTCAAGGTCACAGTATTATCTAATCTGCATTAGGGTTTTGGTTGAAGTTTAACATGTGTACATTTCCATAACCCCTTGGATTCATTTCTTTGTATATTGGATGACTTGTTTTGAAACTAAGGCATTTCATTCAGTGACATGTATACTTGATACTTGTCCCATTGATCTAGGGTCGCAGTCAGAGAAAATGTCATGAAGTGTTTTATGCAGTTTCTCATTTGCTTATATTTCCTGAAACTCCTTGATGGATTTTCTTTATTTTTGGAATGAATCGTTGTGAAGCTAAGACAATTCAATCAGTGACACAGACTTGCACCATTTGATCATGGGGTCAAGGTCACAGTTGTCAATAATTTTTGAACAAGTTGTAGGATCAGATTGGGTTGGGGTTTTTTTTCTTCTCACTTATAACCCCTTGATGAATTTTGTTCATACATTGGATGAATCATTATGAAGCTAGACAATTCATTTTGCAATGTTCTCAAGCTTTCAAATTTCAGGCTGTGACTTTCAAAGAAAAACTTGATTGGATGATTAAGCGAAGATGTCTTGAGGTCAGCAAATAAAATTTGGTAGCCATATTTGCATGTATATGAGGGGATCTGCATTTGGGCATAGATGTTTTACAAACACAAATCTAGTTTGTCTTTGCCGTTATAAAGAAGCAAAGACTTTTATGACTTTAGGGGACACTGTCAGATGTCTAGTTTGAAAAAACTCCAATGGACTTCAATTCACACTGAATCAAATGGCAATGAATGTGGCATCAAATGCATAAATTTAATAGCAATTGAAGGAATTAGAATGTACAATTGTTATCCCAGGGTTGGGAAGAGAAATATGTGAAAAAAAAGTATTTTTAAAAAATGATTCACAATCAGCAATTGAGTCTTCATACTGAGGAATTATCAGACTGTTGTATTTATCTGAATCTGTTACTGAAAATTCTAATTGACTACTAGCTAATCTAATCAGAGGCATTTTGTAATTGCATGTGAAGAGCTATGTTTTTTGTAACACAGGGCAGTATGGTTCACAGTGGTTAGACACATATGTAGTTTTAATTTCAAAATTATGAATCTAGCTCTGACACTCACTTGATAACCTTTCATCCAGTTTTCACATAATTCTTAGCTCACCTCTACAATTTAGCGGTAAGCTATTGTACTACCATTAGCATCAGCACAGTTGAAAGCACTGAATATTAATAATTTTTCTTTCTTAGACCTAGGCAGCAGTTTTGAGCAAGTTTCCTACTAGAAGGTAGTGGGTGGGATGAAGGGGCTAATTGTGCACATACATACATATACCTTGTGCATTCTTGGTTAAATTTTTGTGTTTAGCTCTTTGGGTCTTTTTCACACACTGTATAAACACTGTTGTTTCCGGAATTTTGAAGCTTAGTGATTGGATACATCTTGACAAGTACTACACCTTATCACAAATCTGGTTGCTATGACCTATATTTCCTGCATCACTAGCCTTGGTTAAATGTTGTGGTTTAAGTAGATCAAGTTCTATTCACGATAAAATCATAAAACTATTTAATCATATGTATCTCCATTAATACCACACCTTTCCCACAAAGGAAAGTCAATATGATCTATATTTCTCATTTACTGGTTAAGTTTTTGCATTTAGCGAATGACTAACTAGAATATTTGCACCTGTATAAAGATACTGTCATATATATATTAAAGAAACCTGTTGATTGGATGCAAAGTGATTTGACCTACACCTCGTCTCAGTTTTGATAACTGTCCTATATTTCATGCTACACAAACTTTGGTTACATTTTGTATTTCATGTAATCTTTTGCTAGCTCTGTCCTTCTGAAAATCATCAAGCTATTTGATTGTATGTATGTTTGCTTTGTACCATACCCTTATCACAAAAAGGGTCACTGTCACCTCCTTTCACATTTTACTGGCTTGGGTTAAGTTGTTGCGTTTAGCTCATGACCAGCTAGGCTTCTTTGTACCCACTGTATTAGCCTGTGTAGTGTGTGGGTGTGGGTGTACACTGTATTCATCATAAATGCAATATGTCCTCTTGAACTTAAACATGAAAATTGTCAAGAACCATCACAGCAATAATTCTTTCTTGAACAGAATTTGCTAAAGAAACTTGAAACAAACTCTAACCCAAGTCTATGAAATGTGAAATACAGGTCACACTGACCAACATTTGTTATTTGCCACTGTACAACACTCACAGCTCAATCAAAGAGTCGTCACTTTGGAAAACAAGCTATGGGATTAAGGTCAATTATTACTGGAAGAAACAAACCTCTGCTTGGTACTAAAAATGTGCATGTATTTGCAGCTCAAATCAAAAAGGTTCTCAACTTAAAAACAAAGTCAGTGCTGCCTTTACAAACATTGACAGAAAACTTATAGAAAATAAATGGGTACCCTTTGGTTAATTTTATTTCCCTTGTTATTATCAACAAGCGAGTATCAGGATACCCATTGGCATCTTTATTGCTGAATATCAAGGACCTGTAAGGCAGGTTTGAAGTTACAGCGGCTCACTTATATTAATAAGCTCAATGGAATACTCGGTTGGTAGATCACCAGACTTGTACACAATGGGTTGCAGGTTCATTACTCACCCAGGTCAGCCTGATTAGGTGTCTCGGTGTCCTTGGGAAAGACCCTTAACCCCTATTTCATGGGCATGATTTAGCCCATAATTTATTAAAACTGTTTTAAGACCAACATAAATATAACTCATTTTGTTCATACAAATCTGATCCAGAGAACAAATTATAATTTTGCTGTGTTTGTTATTGTGCACATACCAGTATCGTTTTCATGCATATAACTGATCCCTAGTTTTAGTATGCCTAGATAACTTGTAAACCAGCTTATCATGCAGGGCAATTGCGGATTCCATTTTTTTCTTTTAATATTATACCCCCAAATAGGCCCATTTCTACTGAACATCAGTAAAATTGATCCATTAAATCTTTATATGTTGCTCATTTTGTTGTCTAAAATGGCAGTTGATACCCAGAAATTTGAATCAACATATAAAATTAACAATATTTAATTAGAAATGATATATTTTGTTAAAAAAATTTTTTTTAAATTCCCAGTTCACTTGAATAGTAATACATTAAAATATCAATCACTTAAGATGTCAATAATGAGTACAGGTGACAGTACTGTAAGAAATAAATTCCAATTAAATCTTGTCAAGCAAAATTTATGTTTCAGATTTATATTTTCATACAGGTACAATGTAATCATATAAGTGTGATATGCCATCTTGAACTTAAACATGACCATTTTCAATAACTATAACAGTATTTTTGTGTGAACCTGATTTAATGCTGACTGTGTTGATGTTTTTGTAGCATTGCTACAATCGGTTAAAAGTCAACTTCACAGTGTTGTCACATTAATTACATTTTTTTGTACCAAATCAAGTAAAGGAATTTAGTATTCAAAGACATGCAAATCCTACTTTCATAAGTGTTAGTAGTCATGATAACGTGCTGAGTTAGCTCTTTTAAATTGAACAAGAAAACACTCTTTTAATTATTATGTAAGCAACATCATTGAAGTATCAAATAATAATCAGGGGTTTATTCTACTCACTGACAAAGATGATGAAGCACACGCATGAGAACCAAGCAAAAATCCAATTGTATGAAGAGCTTAGTTTCACATATAGGGTTCACTATGGAGAAACAAGTTCTAAAATTGGTAGTGAAGTTGAGATTCCCAAGGTTAGCAGAAATTTTCAAATATTTGTAGTGAAATCACAGTATCCATATTTTACTAATAGAACAATAGCAAACTGAATTAGACTTTCTCATAAAATAATGTGGATCAACACAAACACCAGATGTAACTACAATTGTATACAAAAAGGCCTATTGTCTTGTTCTGGATCAACACAAACACTAGATGTATCCACAATTGTATACAAAAAGGCCTATTGTCGTGTTCAGGATCAACACAAACACTAGATGTATCTACAATTGTATACAAAAACACCTATTGTCTTGTTCTGGATCAACACAAACACTAGATGTATCTACAATTGTATACAGAAAGGCCTATTGTCTTGTTCTGGATCAACACAAACACTAGATGTATCCACAATCATATGCAAAAAGCATTTTTCTCAGGTGCATATGATGCATGCTAAAACTTCTTGGAGGTACTTTTTAAGCACTCTTTCATCAGAGATAAGTTATCAGAAAATAATGGCAGTTTGTACAGAAATGTGAACATCTATATTAGAAAAAGCTAACTATTGTATTCTCAGCATGACTATAAAACAAGTATTCAATCAATTACCACCCTACCCTTCTCATTATCAGCGTCCATCCCTGTCTTAGTTTTTGAGAGTTCCATTTTTAACTCGTGCCTTCACACTGCGGTCCATGTTTTTGGACCCTGTTATGTACGAGTTGTTGAGGGAGAGGCGTATGTATAGGGTTTAATGACTGCCTATATAACTCAGATTAAAAGTGAAGTAAATTAGTAAAGAAAAAGAATTTATGAAAAAATAACTGTAGGAAGCTAAGCCATTTCAAATGTAATCATCCATTCTTACATGATAAAAGAATAAAGTTAAGATATTAAAATTCTTTGAAAGGTAAATTAAAGATAGGTAACAAAATATATAGTAAAAGATCAAAATGACAGATAAATTACCATTGATTACTGCCATTACTCGCTCTAGGGTGTTTCTGCCTGTTTGCACATGGTTGTGAAAGGATGATGGCACAAGTAAATTTATAAAAGGATTTTATAAAAACACAGTATATAAACAATATCATTCATATGGAATAAAAGAAGTACCAGAAGAGTGAAGGGGGAAAGAAAACGTTTTCCTCAGAGTTTATGTATGGATATATCTGTAGTATTTAAGAATTGTCACTCCATGATGGAGAAGGCAGATACATGTCAAGGATGACAACCTTTCTTTTGTGCTAGTGCATTAAAATGTGAATTACCTGTGAAGGAATGAGAGAATAAAGTTGTATGCCGGGACCCTTCTGCCTATCATCTGAATAAAAATCTGAATGGTTAACATCTCATTGATATGTATTGTATAATTCCAACACTGATTGAAAGACATATAAATGGATTACAGTCAAGTGATATTTTTTTATTGTTGGTGCATTTTCAGTGGACAGATGGACCATGCCCATTTCATTTGAACACATTGTCAGCATCATCCCATAATGCCTTGCTGTGATAGATGTGACCAAGTCTTTGAGGGGATATAATTGCTTGCTCACTGCTGGCAGAACAGCTACGGTGTAAGGTGCATCCGGATGTATCTACCAAGTGTATTGACCTCAAGAAGTCCAAGGTCCTGAAATTGGTATTGTTTAAAGGCACATATCACAGATTCTGATAGGCACAGGTTTTACAGATTACATCAAGATAAATGGATGTAATAAGAAAGCATACGTAAAACTGTTGTGAAAGACTGGATTTATGTTCCAGATATGGAACAACCTATCACAAAGAGTATCTGACCTAATACAGTGTTCTTACTTGTGAATAAGTGGTAATATTTATTGATATTTTGTGTATAGATGGAAATAGAGAGAGGAAAGAGGAGTGTTGAATGGTGAGTATTGTTTTTATATGCAAAGAAAATTTTAACTCTCAAGGGAGGGCTGTTCCAGTAAATATTCTTGTGACCCAGGGAAGGCACTACTGAAGTGGAGTAGTTGTCCATAGATGCAGTTAGGATTTTATATCATTTTCAATTAGAATTTTATATCATTTTCAATTAGAATTTTACATCATTTTCATATGCACACTTAGAATAATTGGCCTACCTGGGATGTTTTATTGTTTTGGTTTTTTTAGCTGCCCTTTCTGGGTACCATGTATGTTTAAATGAAACAGCCTGAGAATTTAACTCCAGAAAGACATTTTTATTGCATGTTATTTTCTAGACAAACTGAAATTTTTCTTTTTCTTTATGGATTTAAAACCTTTTTGTTTGCAAAAATGGCATTTTCATAGGTACCTAATTTTGTTGATTGGGGAATCCTGTTGGTTCCATGTAGAGTGGAAAATAGGTCATTTTGTTTGTACAGAATGACCATTTTTCATTGGGGTCTAAATTTGGCATTGGTACCTACTAAAAATGCACAGAAATTAGTATTGTACAAGGAATAGTGAATTTACATTGTTCATGATAGAATTAATGAGAATCATTTGGTTATTACAGGTGCATGAAAATGGTGTAGTTGTCAGTTTGGTAATCAATTTAATAGCGTTTAATTGATTTTCTCAAAAATATAGTTCATATTAGAATAACACGTGTCATGCACTTGTTAATAAATTCTCATAAACTCATATTAAATTTACAAAAGCCAGTGATACTTATTTTGAAATCAACAATGACAGTATCACTACTAAAGATGTATTTGTTTTTAATCTGACTTACACATGACTCGGATTTTAGCTAAAATGTGATGCTTAGAACTTTGTTTCTGAGATGTATTTATTGCCATCTTTTGAAATTTTGTGCATTCCAGTTTAAAGTGGAAAGTAATTTTATGAGAAAAAATACATTACACTTCAGTTACTGCTCTTGCTAGATTATTACAATTGCCACTTGGATAAAAAAAATGATTGCATTATTTTAACTAGTTGAATTCAGAATGGAACTTTCTAAGCATTTTTGTAAATTCAGATACCATATATACTAACTTTTGAGTGGAGTCCGACCTCAAACTGCAAAGACCCAGATCTACCATTGCATAATGTGCTGGCGGATCTGGTCTATGCGGTTTGTTTTGAAGTAATTAGTAGAACACACAACAGAGATTCTGATCTGTGGGCAAATAAAGCAATGGCAGATCAGGTTCTATTTCTTTGTCATTGGATGTGGCTTATAAGCAAGTAAAGGTAAAACCCATTATAATACAATGCTCTGGCTCCAAGGAATAGCATCAAGATGTAAGTGGTATTGTGTTAACAAATTTTTCAAAAGACTTACCCACAGAAAATGTGCATTGAAATTTCAATTTCATCAGTCTTGATTGTATATCATTTGTTTTGTTCAACGTGTTTCATCAGACATCAAATATACTTTAGTTTTGAATTGTATACATGCCAGTATGGCAGAAACAGTGCACAATGAAGCTAAGACAACATTAAATGCAGTGCTGGGATTAAAAATCTGCTAAGGATACGAATAATCAGCTTTTACCAGAGCATGTATTTAGTATGTTAAAAAGAGAGGTCACCTTAACTTATAAAATGGGAGCCATGCTGCCATTGCATTATAAACAGAATCACGTTATAACAGGTTTTACCTGTATATATGATATCCATTTGATAGGCACCATACTATGAGTCCACATGCATGATGTTTTTCTTAGTACGAATTTTGGGAGGTAATGTATTTTATCTTGAAACAAGCAACATACCTAACCGGATTAGGATCTGTGCTGTTTGTTTGAACTATAAGTATAATGGACAGTGTGGAACAAAGTCTGCTGGCACATAATGCAATGTGATGCTATTTGCTTTCTGATATGTATTGTACAAGAAGCATTGAGGGTAGACAACTATTCCTTCGTTGTTTACTCCAAGATGACCAATTTCACAAATATCTTTCCACCTCCATTAAAAATATGAGAGTATGTGAAAATATTGCAGTTTATTGACCATAATTATAAGAAAATCCACAACATTAATTAATATTAATGCTTAGTTTGATCAAGTAAGTGTTTGGCTTTTAGGTAAGCTGCCATAATCAAGCACTAAGTGACTTTGTATGATTTAGCCATGAGATATACTGATGGATTATCTAGTAATTAAAAAGCATTTTAGGAAATGTACTTTGTGAAGTTATATTATGACAGGCATACAATTTCAGTAATTGGTGGTAATGTCTTTGCTGTTACATGTAGTTCTAATGCATATGACAGTTCCATTGTTATAACAAGATCACTGCAGTTGTGCCAGTAATAAAAGTAAACAACTAAGTTTTATCTCTATCCTTGAAAAGTTTTTTTTACTATAAACAGGTTTGTCGAAACATACTGTGACCCCACCCCCACCCCCGGTCCTTTTTAAAATTGTAAAATCCCGCTTACAAAAAAGATAACATTTTGGGGTCACCGTGATTGAATGAATAAAACTGTTTCTGTACAAAAGTTTGAGTTGTCTAAATAGAGGACTTTATACTTCATGATAATGCACCATTCATGGTACTAATGATGTTTCTCATTCAAACCAAAAAATTTCAAGTGGAAGTTTCCTTATGCAAAGTCAGTAAGATGAGTCAACACAACAAAGATACTTTCATCTTCTTCAGTCAGTTCTTGTTACAGAAACCATTTTGGTTGAAAACGATTTTGTTTGTTATATCAAGTCGACTGTTACATCGCTTGAGTCTTTTCTTTGGATTGAGTTATCTTTCTTTTTAGGCAGTGCATAGCATGCAGTAACATAAAGAGATAGGCAGTACATAGCATGCAATAACAGACTATTATGTCTACTAATTTTCTCAAATATTCTAAAGTTTCTGAAAAAAATATTCAGACTGATTAAGATGTCAAAATATAGGTTTGTTTCCTTTTATTGCTTGGAGGTTTGATGTGGCTGTTAACTTAGATGTAGTGATTTATCACAGCGATTCTTAGTAATTTATCCTGGAAAATTTACTCATTCGTCATATCAGAACATGACCAGTGTTTATTATTGTTTGTTATACCCCACACAGTGATAGTGGGTGGTGATAAGAGTAATTCTTGTGTATGGCTGGCCATCACAACATTTTTGTTTGTGCAGCTAGTCCCAGTTTTTGTTACCATGAAACTTGGTAAATATTATTGTCACAAAATGACAAATCACTTTGCTCCCACAATTTGTTTTAGAGATATTTTCATTTATGTCTTGTGGCCTATTGCAGTGTGTGACACAATCTTTTTATCACAGTTATTACTACTGTCCTTGATGGATTGCCACAAAACTTGGTTAATATTATTTTCATCAACTTAAGATGTACATATCTGCAAATGGCTTTGCTCCTGCAATTTTTGTGGGACTTTTTACCCTTTCGACTTGAAACTCAATTCCTTTAATGACAGAATCTTCTGAACGCAACAAGTGTTAAAGTGGACTGCCACGAAACTTGGAAAGATCATCATCTAAAGATGTTCATGCTGAGAAGTCACTGTGCTGTTCCGAGTTTTATTAGTTATTGCCCTTCGTGAATTGGAGCCCAGTGTTGTATATGACATCATCTTGTCAAGACAACTAGTTCCACAATTTTCAGAGAGTAGCCAAGAAACGTGGTTCATGTGATGGCCATCATTTGATGATGTGCAAAAAGTAACTTTGCTCTTATAGTTTTTGCCTGAGTTATTGCCCTTTATGTCCTGCAGCCTGAATGCAGTAGAAAAAAGAAACTATAGTGTGAACACAACTTGTCTTGCAGGTTTTGCTAGAATTGCTGTGAAACTTTTTCATATTATGGTCATCATCTGAAGATGCATGTACATACTGAGGTGGGGCCCTGGGTGGCTGAGTGGTCTAAAGCAGTTGTCTTTATAATCAGTGCCATCTCATCTCTGTCCATGTGAGTTACAGTCTCAGGCTCAGCCAATTTGGGCATGTGAGAAAGCTGCCAATAGCGTCTTGTGGGACGGTGGATCTTATGGGGGCTTTCCTGGGCTCTTCCTCCACCATTTATATGGCAGCCATATAAAGCCTGTCTTGCAATGACAAATGGCATTAAAGCCCCAAAACAAGAAACCAACTAACATATTGGTGTCATCATTTCAAGATGCATGTACATATTATGGTCATCATCTAAAGATGTACGTATTGACAGATCATTGCTGAAATAAGTTTTGTAGGGGTTACAACCCTTTTTCAGATAAGCTTGGATGGGGTTGCAACCCTTTTTCAGTTACAGCTGTATCTCCATCATGTGATATGGGTGGGATGTGGAGGTATATTTACAACAAGTTGCTTGCCATTCCACATAGTTTTCATTAATTTTAAACAAAAGATCTGAAAAAACTATTGCTAGTTGTGTGTGATTAGGCCAAATCCCACCCCAGAATATCAATACGATTACCCAGTTTGTTGTATGCACTTCACTTCGTCTGAGAAGTTACAGTTAGATTTTTAAAAATCCTGATTGATAATAAGCCTCCTTTCAATACAGATTAATGCCTGCTAGCAGATTTCAGGCCTTGGACCATTATCTTTGTAAGGATCAGTTTGTATAGATAATTTGCATGTTGGTCACACCAAAAATCATTATTGTTGGAGCTCTAATATTCTGACGGAACAGGCAGATTTAGAAGTGTGTACATTCATTCCTATTAATTTTTCATTGTAAAATGAACATTCAGTTATAATGACTTTCGTTGTACTTAGAGTTGATTGTATCTCTTTTGGGGTCGGTATGTAATAAATTTATTATGCATGGTATGCATGGGATTTGGGGTATGATGATAATAGTGGTAGGCATAAAAAGTATTGAATACTTTCTAATTTATGATTTTGTCTGATGCTGAACTTATAGTTGGCACCTTGGTCTTAACTCTTTACCTTCTGCAAGGGCTTAGTGCTTTCCCAACAAAACCTGCTAAGCAGTCTGCCTTGTAGTGGCTGTTTGTTGGCAAAACCCCAGAGCATCATTATGGCTATCTGAGTGACAGCTACTTGAGTTAGTGCACACACTGTCGATTTTATATATATCAATCTTGTCCCATGCAAGCTATGTAATTTCATGAGAAATAACATTTTAAACACCAAAATTTATTCTGGAATTTGCATTATAATAAAAAAACGTACTCCACAAAATGTCTTCTTTTCTGCAGCCGAAGTAGGTGACCACTTCAGACCAGACTTCTTACTGCTATGTTAAGTTTGTTTCAGCTACCAATGATTGAAATATTTCCTTGGGAAAAAATTGTAAAAACTAATTTATAGCCCTTGTATTTTCTTAGAAATGAAATATTGGCCCAGAGTCTACTGTCAAATCATCCACATTTACTGGCCGCACATGTTCTGACGATACTAGATAGTCGCCTGTTGCATCCATAGATTCAGATAAATCTAGAATGTCAGGTGTCAAAACTGAAATTGTACTAATATCTGATTCTTTGTCTTGAATTTGATCATTAAAGTCAGTGTAATTTGCAATGTCATCACTTTCAGATTCTTGAGAACTTTAGTTGGAATTGTCTGAATACATGAATGTTGCTATTTTGTTTCACTTTCACAAATGACCTTGTTTTCAGTGGAAATTCTTACTTATAAGCTGCAAAACTACTAAAAGAATACTGTCATCATTTTATGTGAGGACTATTTTCAATGGTTAAATATTGTTAAAAAGACCAGATGTTTGCAATTTCATCCAATGCAAAGCTTTGATATGAAACATTTATATGCATCTCTGGTGTGGACCACTCCTGTGGCCTAGTGGTGGAGCGTCTGTCTCGGATGTGGGAGGTGGTGGGTTCGAACCCCGGCCGAGTCATACCAGAGACTTTTAAAAATGGTACTAACAGCTGCTTTGCTTGGTGCTCAGCATTAAGAGGTTAGTGTTAGGACTGGTCGGCCTGGTGTCAGGATAATGTGACTGGGTGGGACATCATGCTACGTGTCTGCTTCATTCCCCAGTGCTAAACATCACTATAAACTGATATGACAGAATTTGTTTAAAGCTACGTTAAAAATCTAAATTACACACACACACACGCATCTCTGGTGTTTCGCAAACTTTGGCTGGAAACACAAGTATGAGTCAAGAGAGACAGAGGGAGTATTGTTAGCAACTTGTATATGTATCTCTGGGGATACAAGGCTATATTTAGCATCGCATAAATACATTAGAAGAAGGTAAATAATTAATACCTCTGTTCAAGTTTAAATAAAATTGTCATGCTTTGCAGGGTATGAGCTCAGAGTACAGCAATTTTTTTGCACCTTCATTATTTTCAGAAATAACTGTTATGCATTCACAAACTATTTGCCATTTTCATCTGTTTGCGTTTTGTGTGCAGTATTATTTTATTTGTACTGGAAAATGTTGTATGTACAAAAGGAAACACATGACCCAGCAGTAGTTTATCTTGCTAAACTAACTTTGAGTCAAATCAGTTGATGTTTTTTTATTTGCTACAATCCGGCTTGAATTTTACGAGGATACAAACTAAGAGTTACATATTACAGGTTACGATATTGTCCTAGATTTTCATCCGAAAACAACACGCTGTTTAGTATCCATTACCGTTGTTTGACCTAAATGCTGTTGATACTACACCATTCAATACTTGATCTAATCTACCACCTCTGAAAAATTTATAGACACTTGTATCCTAGTATTTTTTATATGCCTTACCATGAATGTAGCAGAAGCATAAAGCATTTCCCTTGTTCATCTATTTATCTACTGGGGCCCTGGGTGGCCAAGTGATCTAAAGCATTTCCATTTATCGAGCTCAACCAACGTGGGTAAGTGAGAAGGCTTGCCTGTAGCTTCCCATAGGTTAGTGGCTCTTAACAGGGTTCACCAGGGTTATTCCTCTACTTGTTATCCTGGCGCCATGCATAGCTTATATTGTGCTGAAAACAGTAACAACAACATCCATTCTTCAGCTTGGCCAATACAATTTGTATTCAGTTAGTTTTTAGACACTGGTTATGATTCGTATTCCAGTGTACCATTTTTTTAGTTTTATCTAGGTACTTTTTGTGTAAGGATAACCAAAACTAATTGCTTTCATATTTGTATGCAGTGTTAAAATCTGAAATGAAAATTGACGGATCTTGATACCAACCAGTGAAAATGGCATAAATTGTAGTTACTTTCTTCAACTTAATATTACTCTTGAATTTCATTCACATTTGTGTAAATTGCTTCTTTTCTCATTATGATATTAGGATGCCTTTAGAATTTTCATAGAAGTAGTCTAATCTTGCCAGCAAAAATACATGTATGGTTATCGAGTGTACCAGAAAAGGGCTACACTATGGAATTTTCCATTTCAGATCTGACTCCTTTTTAGTTTTAGTCATCACCCATTATTATTAACTAATATTTTATTTCATTGTTTCCTTCTACCTGTGGGATTTTTCACATTCAGATTAATACAAGTTTGATTTCTTTATTAACTATGTATTGCAGCATGTTCCTTTGCAGTCCATTACACAATTATACAAAGTGGAAAATAAATTGCACTAACACTGGCAGTGATTCAAAGTAAAAATCTGAAGACAGCAGTGCAAGCCCCATAATTTTATATTGCCATATATGTTGTTTATATCTCACCTAACCATCATGTCAGGTGAGTTTAAGGTGTGGCCTATTATTAGTCATGCATCACGTTGTCAGCCCATTAACAATTTTTTGATACACTCTAGAGTCCATATTTCTGATTCAGTTTCAATCAGACTTGGGATATGGGTTTATATCTTCACAATCTCAGAAAAGTTCATTAATGAGAACAATCTATGCATATTAAAGAGGTGATTTTGAGGTAATTTTGCATTTTATTAGCTGATCTTGTTACCACCCTCCAGATCATATTTCTGATATGATTTAGTTCAAACTTGTTATAGGGTTTAACACCATTTTTCAGCACAAGATAGGCTATACATGTTTGGCCAGTATATATGGTGGAGGAAGAACCCAGAAAAACTTGACTTGCCACCATTCACTTAAATAGGAAGTTATGTTCCTTTTCAACAGTGTCATTTGAAACTTAGTATGTTGTTTTGCTTGACTTTCCTTGTTTTTTAAGGTCATTACATATGGTAAAATGGTCTATTTTTAAAACCTATTAAAATGGTTCAAGGTGAACTTAGGAGGAGGTTGTTAAAGGGTTTGGTCGGTATATATGGTAGAGGAAGAACCCAGAAAAACTTGCAATATGCTTATATCATCAAGGTCTCTGACAGCTTCATTTATGAATGAGATGCATAGATATCAATGAAGTAATCTTGCATCTGATTGGTTGAACTAGTTGTCTTTCAGGAAGCGATATTTCTGATCTGAATTTGATATGACATGAAATTATCTTGGATGGTTTTGATAATTAGTGAGATCCATGCATAATAATGGGGTGATCTTGCATCTGATTGGCTAATTTATTACCACTCTGGAGGCTTTTTTTCTGGTCTGATTTTAATCAGACTTGGAATATTTGCTTTTTTCATGAAGAGTTTGGCCATTTTCCAGAATGTACAAGTCCCTGCATATTAATGTTGTGATCTTTCATCTAATTGGTTTATTACACTCATGAAGCGAATATTCTGTTCCTTTTTTGGCATCCGTCAACAAGATATATAAGGGATTCAGTTTGTTTTATTCTCATTATGTGCAAGCCCTTTGCATATTAATAAGATGTTCTTGCATATGATTAGCTGGGCTTCTTACCACTTAGAAACTACTTAAAACCCAAGTTTAATCAGACTTGGTAAATAGTCAAACATTGAGATGTTGGATGATTTTTATTTTGACTGAGACCTGTTCATATATTTAACAGGTAGTCTTGCATTAGAAATGGATATTTTTTTAATGTCTCGAAAAATAATTTTGTACGAGATGGATCAGACTTAGAAATCAGGCTTCTGTCTCATGGTTGATTATGATTATGAAATTCATGTAGATTATTTTATATGACCTTGTATCTGATTGGATGAGCTTGTCAACAACCAAATAGTTTTATCTCTGATGAGCTTGTCAACAACCAAGTAATTTTATCTCTGATGAGCTTGTCAGCAACCAAGTAATTTTATCTCTGATGAGCTTGTCAGCAACCAAGTAATTTTATCTCTGATGAGCTTGTCAACAACCAAGTAATTTTATTTCTGATGAGCTTCTCAACAACCAAGTAATTTTATCTCTGATGAGCTTGTCAACAACCAAGTAATTTTATCTCTGATGAGCTTGTCAACAACCAAGTAATTTTATCTCTGATGAGCTTGTCAACAACCAAGTAATTTTATCTCTGATGAGCTTAACAACCAAGTAATTTTATCTCTGATGAGCTTATCAACAACCAAGTAATTTTATCTCTGATGAGCTTGTCAACAACCAAGTAACTTTATTTCTGATGAGCTTGTCAACAACCAAGTAATTTTATCTCTGATGAGCTTCTCAACAACCAAGTAATTTTATCTCTGATGAGCTTGTCAACAACCAAGTAATTTTATCTCTGATGAGCTTGTCAACAACCAAGTAATTTTATCTCTGATGAGCTTGTCAGCAATTGAGCAATTATATACCTGATGATTTTTTTTCTTCAGACTTTTTAAAATACAGTGGTCCCAATCTTGAATGCCCCCCAATCAGCCACATATTTTTATGGCCAGAATCCTGTATAGCACTGACAAATTTGTGGTGAAAAGTGCCCCACTAGGACAGAAATCTCTCTAATGCAGCTAGCATATTAGCACAAGAACTAGTGTGCAGCCACATAAATGTCTCTTGATAGAAATCTTGTGAATATTTGTTGATTTCTGAATTCAGCACCTTAACGCTTGTTCCAGTATGCTGATAAAGTACTGAACTTTAATCGCTATAAAAGGTTTAAGCAGTGTGATTATCCTTCCTGCTGTGTGTAACCTTTGGTGTTAGGTTTTGTCACTGATGGTTACTGGCCATTACTACCACTGATAATTATCAAGATGGCAAAAAAATTCAAAGTGCAGAGAAGTCATTTCAGGTCAGAATGACAGAAAGTAAAAACAGTATGTTGGCTGTTACAGCTTGTCACTCTTAGGTTATGAATTGTACTTGAAAGGATGTCAGACTAAAACCAATTGATAATCTGACGAGCTCACTTCCTTTGACAATACTAGCATTTATAGTAATGAATACAAATTGGCAGTGCTGCCAGTGGCTTCTTGTGGGTCGGTGGTTCTTTCCTGGGTTTTCTAGGGTTCTACCTCCACCAGTTATACTGGCTGCCATGTATAGCCTATCTGGTGCTGAAAAATGGCGTTAAACCCTAGAACAACAACAACAAATTGGCAATGAAGAAATTAGTTTTTGCAAAAGGTGCAAAACTTCTTCCGACATTTTTGGTTTGTAAGGAATAGTGAAAGCAAATGAAATGAAATTGAGTCATTTGAACACGGCTGAGAAATTTAATGTTGAAACAGTGGACGAAACATTATCAATATGCATTCTACTGCAGTGTGGATCTGACCAAGAGTGATAGTTACAGATAGATTCTTATACCCTAATTTTATTGACAAGGTGGGTTTACGCCGCAATTGATGATTACTCATAATCATTTTAAATAACATTGATAAATGTTTTATCACATTGATTCCATAACATTCCTGTAATTTGTAAATGAAAATATTAAATATTTAAAACTTAGTTATGCCTTTAATAATTTATATATAGCTCTTACTCACTGTATGATCCCCCTCTAGAAAGGACACCCCATTATAAGGTCACTTTCCTGTTCCAGGTGGAATACTGTAATCTTATATCATCCAAATTTTGAATGAATCTGATCAGGAGCAAGAACTGTGCATATTACTGTGTTAACCTTGTGGCTGATGGTTGAGAATGTAACCCCTCTTGAGACTGATATGGATTTGGGAGTTAGCTCCCATTGAAACTTGTCATGGTCATAGACAGGTTCTTTATTAGATGAGATTAACACTAATGCATCTGATTGACTAAGCTTGTTACCTACCTAGATCTAAAGACTTTCTTGTCCAATTTCTATAAAACTTTGTAAATTGATTTACCTTGATAGTGAGCTAGACACTGCGTAATAATTATGCCTTATCTTTAGAACTAACATGTATCTGGATGTAGTAAAATGGGTAAAATCAGCATGATATAAAGTATGAGAGACAGTTTTCCTAGATCATGTTCTTGAAATACTAAATAAGCCTGCTAAGTGAAATGGTCAACTGTTATGTATGTCTGGTAATAATATTAGACTCACTTGCGACTCTTGTTATTGAAATGAGTTTCAATCTTAGGATTTTAAGAGCTCGACTGGCATCTCAACAGGTTGTATCCATTGGAGAAAAAGACAAGTGAATGTATGGGATCATTTGTATATAGTTGATGTACTTGGGTGTTTGGTTTACAGATTTGTTATGAAAAGAGAGAAGTATATTATTAATATATTTGCTTCAAAAATTGACAAATGATGGTGACTTAATTATGATGTGAACACTGACAAGCACATGTAATAACTTCACCATCAATAGAATTGGAGAATAAATTCATGTGACAATAAATATTGTGCAATTATTTAAGTCAGGTTGAACATTTTTGGTAAGTTTATTAGTTTTTCAGATGATTATTTTGGTTTATTTTATGATATAAGTTGCACCAGGAGCAGTTTTTTATAAGTGTAAAATGCGTTTTTGGCCAGCAGACTTCAGCCCCCTGGACCCCCAGATCGGGGGCACTGCCTCTGAGACCCCTTTGGGGGAGGACCCCCAAACCCCCTTAAAAAAAAATTCAGGTTTTTTTTTACGGAAGACCGAAATCATGTCTGATATATATATATATATATATATATATATATATATATATATATATATATATATGTGTGTGTGTGTGTGTGTGTATGTGTTTGTATGTGAAACAACAAGATTTCCCATGTGGATGCTCCTACAGGAGTTGTACTGTCAGCAAGTCAAAATGACTTATTTGTGATCTGAAGCGTTCAGTTGAAGCATGTATTACCTTTTAAGCATGAAAATTATATTTTGCCAGATATATTTGACTTGCCACCATTCACTTAAATAGGAAGTTATGTTGCTTTTCAACAGTGTCATTTGAAACTTAGTGTGTTGTTTTGCTTGATTTTCTTTGTTTTTAAGGTCATTACATATGGTAAAATATTTTGTCAATTGTTACTCATTGGAACAGTCTATTTTTAAAACCTATTACATTGTACAATGGTTCAAGGTGAACTTAAGAAGGGGTTGTTAAAGGGTGAGTTGTATCTTTTCATGCATTGATACCATGCATGTTTCATCTTTTGGTACAAAAACAAAAAATATATCTTATCTTGTGCTTTTGCCACTCATTAAAATATTGGGGTATTTTTTTATACCAGATAATGAAACATATCTGGTTATAGGGCATGAAAAGAAAATGTTGTCTATGTATCCATGATGGTCTTAATATTTTTGCATGCATTCTTTTGGATATGATGATTTCCTTGGGTTCATATGTCATATTGTACTCGATTTTATTGCATCATACTTGAGGATATGAGATAGTAAGGTCCCTAAATAAAGCAGTTTTTATTTTGGCCTCCCATCTGTATTTATGGGACAAGTATTCAGATCTTGATAGTACATGCTTTTCATGGAATTCGGTTTGTGGAAATTTCAGATTTTGTTTAGCTGCACGTTTTATCTTGAGTTTGCAAGTAGTTTTTAGTTAAATTTCACCTGCATAGCACTAAATGCAGTAGATCTTGTGATTTATGATCTGCTTATAAGTCAAGTCCAGTTGAAAACAGTAAAGACTGATCCACTGTTGCATAATGCACTTTGGGCTTGTGTTGTTCATGCTACTGATTACTCCTGACATAGAACCAGATCTTCTGGTGCATTATACAATGGTAGATCTGGGTCTGTGCAGTTTGAAGTTAGACTTGACTTGTAGGAGAGTACATATGGTACCACCCCACCTTCTCACCCTCCCAGTGTCATGGCTTGCAGAATTGGCTTTAGCAAATGTAGACCTTTTATATATGTTCTTTTTATTCATTTCCACAAAGGTTTTTTGTTTTCAGTTTATGCCCTGGTCAGAAAAATAGAGAAAAATAAATTACTGGAGATTTCATGCTTTTAGTGCTGCTGACCTATGACTATTACTTAACCACTACTGATCGGTTTTAAATAAAATATACATATGCAGATGCAATATTTTAATTCCACATCAATGTATAAATTTCTTTTTGTTTGCCGTAAACTTCCTTCATATATAGCATGTTCTTTTTGTAGTAAAATTGAATAATCTCAATCTATCAGAAGATTTTTAAAAACATTACTTTTTAAATTTGACAATGTGCAATATCTCTCTCTCCCTCACATACATACATATACATACATACATACATACATACATACATACATGCACACATACATACATGCACACACACCATCCTTTCAGTATATGTGATTATTTGAATATGATTACTGTATACATATTGTTATTAAGGCGTTTTAAATATTCATGCAGATGTTAAAATGCACCTTTCTCTTGAAACATTTACGTTGGGATTTGGAGGACTATATGGTGGATAATTAGAGATGAATGGATGGCATATCTAGTTTTGTTGATGGAAGTAATTCACTGATTGCATCAACTGTTTACTGAAATTTATACCTTGTAAAAAGTGTCTGCACTTTGGTAATGAGACTTTTTCTCATGCAAACTTTAAGCATGTCAGACACTTTGCCATTTGTGCAAGTGACATGAATTGGAGACTTTTTCATGCACAAATTGTCATAAATGACTTATGACATTTGGCTGCATGACATGGTCAGGAGAGTAAAAAATATGCAATGTTGATGAGAGATGAAACCGATGGAAATAATGTTTACACCATTACATTTTATGGTATTGTATCTAATATATGATATTGATCAACTAATTGAGTTCTGCCATTTTTTTTTGGTCTAAATTGTTACAGTATAGTGAGACTTAGGTTTAACTTTTCCAACTGTGACTTCATCATCACTGTTAAGTAATAAAGTTTTGTGTTATAGTTTAAACTTTGAGAGAGATGGGGCATACATTGCATGGATTTCAAGTTGGAAACCCATGCTTCATTGTATTCATCGCAGTTTAATACAGTCCATATTAGTCATCAATTATGGTTGTTCTGGGACATGACAAATAGCTTTAATCTGTCATCCGTTACTGTAGCTACAAGTCATCACAAGTAACAAAGCCCATACCTGGCCTACATTACAGTAGAACTGTGACATCATGAGGAACACAGTTCATATCTGTAATACATTACTGTAACACTGTATATGATGAGTCATATAGCATGTATCGGGCATCAATTACAGTACTACCAGCATAACAAGTGATATGACCATCCATCACAGTATCACAAGTGACTTAAGTAATACAGTCCATATTTTGGTTATTAAGATTCTATCCTTTTGTGCAAGTTTTTTTTTGCTGTGTTTGCAGAAGACTTGACCAGGATGTAAAATATCAAGTTTATTAAACATTTTTGTCTAGAGCTTTGTTGTTCTGTAATTACCAAAGTATTTATATGATGATAATGGATATTGTATAGAGTATGACTTCACCATGACTGTAATAATTTCTTGTCAGTCCATCCATCCTTCATCTTTCAAATTTCATCTGTTGGATTCTATTTTCACACTAAAGCCTCACAAAACCTTAAATTTGACAATGACCCAAATCTTGCATAACTGTGATTTGCTCATAAGATCTGGAAACCATCCTCTCTACTACTGGCTGTCTAGTCACATCGGTTTTAAGAATGATGAACAGGCAGTTCAAGCAGCCAAAGCTGCCCTGCAGACATACATTTCTGTATGGAAGATTCCACGCAGTGACTTTAAATATAAATTAGCATATTCTTTCTACCTGGCATGATATGTAGAATAAAAACTCAACAAACTTTAGAATATCAGATCTGTCATTGAAGAGCAGCACCCCTCATCAAGAGAAATGGCATTGTGCTGCTCATATTTAAGACAGTGCCATGTGCCTCACCCATGCATATGTCCTGATGGATGAACCTTGAACTTTGCTAGTGTCTACTGAGAGTAGAACACATTCTTGATGAGGCAGAGTTATATTTTAAGTTTCACATGAACTCATTTAAAATGTTTCTTGATATACATGTACCACCAAAAAATATTGGACTTTTGAAGAGAATGTGGTATATATGGCAGATTTTGACATTATATTTTAAAGATTTTACTTTTTTACCTGTATCTGTTATTTATATACTTTTAATGTCAAAACCTTTTTTTAAAATCTTGTATAAGTAATTATTTGCATTTATTTGGAAGAGTTTATCTTCCAATAGATTGTAACATTTTTATATTTTTAGAACTTAACTTTTGGTTGGCACTGAAAAGCCAGGATTGTTATGAAACTCATCAGTCTGTCAATCTGACTATCCATTGGTAACACCTTTTGTTAAGGCTTGCATTTAGGTAAGCTTTCAGGCATTCATGTTCCATGAGCACTTTAATTTGTTTTATTTACCACCATTCCTGAATCGGGAATATCAACAACAACAACAACAACAACAAAAATTGGGGTTAGGGGTGAGAAATCTTTACATCAGAGTTAGGAAGGATTTTTAAAGTATCATTTCTGCTCACTAAATCTGCCCCCTTCATTAAGATCTTTCAATCCAATTTCAACACATGGTTGATTCTCTTAATTATTGTGAACCTGGGTAGCAGATTGGTCTATGGCACTTGCTTTTACAGATTAATCACATCTCACCTATGTAAGTGTGGATTCAGGTTTTGGCTTGACCATTGTGGGAAAGCTTGACAAAAACTTCCTATGGGTTGGTGGTTCTGCCCAGGATTGTCCCAGGCTCTTCATTCACCAAATACTGGCCACCATATCATGTGCTGAAAACCACAGTAAACAGTGGTCACTCACGATAATACTGTTATGGGGAAGGAGTCATGGTGGCTCAGTTTTTAGTGTGCTCGATATGCATCCAAAAGTGCTCAAGTTCGAATCCTACCACTGGATCAGCCCAGACTGGTTACCATGGTATATTCTTCAATTATCTTGGCACCAAATGACCTACTTGTATTGATGAACCAAAATTCGTCCAGTAAATCATAAAAGATGACAGGGATTCAGGTGAGGTCACCTTGTATGGACAATGGTACCCATCATAATACCCATGTTATATCCAGGACTGTGACATCATTGACATCATTTATACTGAGGGGCCAAAATACTTGGAAAGTTCTTTCATGTTTTTAAATCTTTCATTTAGTGCAGATCAAAGTAGAACAACCTGTTTTATTTTTTATTCTCTTTTTTTTTTAAAACCCATATTATTTCAGTTATCTGTCTTTTCATCAGTTGAAAAGGGTTGTGTGAAACAAAATTGTAAACATTTTACAATGGTTTACCATTTTGAGGAAAGTAATTTTGAGTTAATTGTTGAAATATACTCCAGGATGAGCTACTATTATAGCCAAATAGAGTCTGAATATGGAATATAGTACATTTGAACATTGTATTTTTAAGTGCATTTTAACCATATATGTATATATGAAACCTTAATGTTAAATGCCCTTCTCTGTCATTGTGTTTTCAGAACAAATTTTATAGGTCTACATTTGATGTACATTTTAGCTAGTTTTATCTGTACACCATAAATTTTGTACTTGTTCAGTAGTTGTTACATGTATGTCATAGAATGTATGTGGTTGTCACTGTTTCTAAATGTTGTCAGCGATGAATATTAACTTGAAGAAATTTGTATTTCATGTACATGTGGAATCTGAAGATGACTGTCATGAACTATTGTTGTTCAGTGTAATCATTCACTCATTCTCTCCCCAGAAAAGCTTAGATCAAGCTATGTATCTGGCAGGGTCTATTCTTGAATGCACTTTTATAAGATTCATACTAAACAGTTTTTTAAAAAAATCATGCCCCTTTTGAAAATCCCTTTATTTTGTCAAATGTTGAGGGGAATTCTTCCCACCCACCCATTTTCAATTCTAGAATGGACCTCGCATTGAAACTTGGGGCTCATTTCTTGCTTGTTTTAAACTTGTTTCATTTTAATTTGATTGTGGAAAAAAGTCTTAAATGCTCTATGTACAGTCAGTCATAAGATGGAAATAAGTACCATATGTACTTGCTTTTAAGTCTGGTCTAACTGCAAACAACATGACCCATTTTTCCAATGGAGGCAAAATCACCCACAAAATGTTCAGTTCTATAATAGACCCAGAAAACATCTTTGCAAGCCAAGGGTCTGATAACCATATCTACGCCTTGGCTGATCGAACAGCTATATTGGTGCTTTATCCTAGCGACATCTATTGGATTTCATGTGTTGCCTCCCTTATTATATAATGCCAACTAACCTTTATCATGGTGCATTGTACATCTGCCAAAAACAGTGGTGGCAATTGACCTAATATGGATACTTTTTAA
This sequence comes from Sinohyriopsis cumingii, assembly GCA_028554795.2. Lineage (NCBI taxonomy): Eukaryota > Metazoa > Mollusca > Bivalvia > Unionida > Unionidae > Sinohyriopsis > Sinohyriopsis cumingii. The sequence goes on from CM068827.1 coordinate 121,744,119, forward strand.
GTTTAACATCGAAAGTATGACTATGTACCAGAGGGAAGCCATTACAGGTGAATGTTATTTGTGTAAACATGGACCGGCTCTGGAAAATTGCTTATTTATCAGTCCATCAAGTTGTGTGCTCCCCTTGTCTCGATCACGTAGGAACATTATTCAAATTTGAACAACTTAATTTTGATTGGATGTGGTGGTTTGCCTGCCAAGGTGTAAATAGGGTTATCAGAACCTTGGCTAGTGAAGATGCCCAGAAAGATGCATGAGTAAACACAAATATTGTACCATATAGTTGCATTAAAACCATGATTTTGTTCAGGTGCCAAGTGTCAACAACAAAAATGAAATATTTTATTATAAATCATCATTGTTTAAACTCATTAATGCATGCCTTTTGTATTAGCACCAGAAGACATGCACAATAACTATTACATGTAAAATGAAGGAAAATCCAGTTTCAATGTCTGTCTCAGGGAAAACAGCAATTTTTAAGTATTCAGTGAAGTTTATCACAAAAATAATGTTGACATTAAACATTTTCCTGAAAGATATTTTGTGAAAATTATGTAGCAAATTCCATGATAATTTTTGGCATGGGTAGACATTGTATATGTTTTAATCCCGAGAGAAAATTATTAGTTAGAGTGATTACCTCCTTTTATATATTTTGACTGCTTTTGTGTAGAAATTTAAACAATACAAAATCATTTCAAGAGAAAATGTGTATCAAAGGTAATTGCTGGAATATTTTTCTCAGAATGTTTTTATTAATTTTTAAAATCCAGTTTTTGTTGAGGTGATGAAAAGAAAAGACTTGAAACAACTAAGATTGCATGTATTTGGAGAGATATTTATATTTGCTTAAAAATCTTGCAGCCATCTTGAAAAGATTTTATGTGGCGTGTAGTTGAGCCTGATGGAAAATTATGCTGATTTGACAACCAATATGGCCACCATATTGGACATATTGAAAATCTTGTTAATTGTACTCAGCCAGAATATGTGGTCTTATCAATGTAGGGTTTCACCAATAGACTACTCATGAAAAACTGTGTCCTGCAAACAACCAGTAATACAGATACATTTGAAAATCTTATTGTGACTAATACACCTGAATGGATGGTAATACTTACATCGGGTTTTTACCAGAAGTCTTCTAATGGCATTTGTCCTAAATGAAAATGCTGCTGATCTTACATCCAGTATGGCCACCACGGCTAATTTGAATTATCACTCTAGAATATTAGAGATGGTATCAACACTCGGCAACCAAAATGAAGACTTTGGTCTAATATTGCATTCTTGGAAAATCTATTCAGACAATGGAGTGTCTGTCCCATTGATGGAGTCTTGGTTATTAAAATTGTCCTTGAAACACATTTACCTTGTGATGGGAGTTCTGCCTCCAAGAACATGTGAACAGTATCAAAAATATCAAAATAATCTTTGGATGACAAATAAGAAATTTAACGAGAAAAAATATTATGTATGCAAGACATTCACTTGATGATATGCATGTTATAAATACAAACACAAATTAAATATACATAACTTGTGATACAGAACTTTTGGATCTAAACTTTTTTTTTTTGTAACAAAGAAGCCAGTATAGGGCAATACATGTATATTCATTTTTTTGCCATGATCACTTTTGGGTGCTGTTTGACATCAGTTAATGACATCCACTAGTAATATTACCCAAATCTATTTTTTGCAGTCTTGGTGTGATACAGTAGTTTTAAAGAATATCTAGATTTAAAAATAAGTTTATGCAGTCTAGCCCATTTCATGATCAACAGGGTTTTCAAATAAGATATATATATATATATATATATATATATATATATATATATATATATATATATATATATATATATACATACATACACACACACACACACGTATGTATATATACACACACACACTGTATATGGTTCTTTTTTAATACATTTTGATTGCTTGTAGATACAGCAGCGGTAACAAGTTGGTTGCAAGATTTAATTAAGAAACACCATCTATTTTTGCTACAGTTTTGTTCTGGGAAAATGTTTATTGTCGAAAGCAATACATCACAGAAACTTTATTCATGTATATTATCCAGCATGCTTTTACATTCACTGTTTCCATTTGCAAAAGAAATGCCTGTACTTTTCCAAGCTGTTTATTGACTGTTTATTGACTGCTTCCATCCTTTCACTTTTCATTCAAATACAAGTCAGACCCAATGCAAACCACATTAAAGTCGGATCTGCCAGTACATAATGCTACCAGTAGATTTGGTCTTTGCAGTTTGTTAGGTCCAGCCAGGAGATACTGAATCTAATATATTACCACATTGTACGATGGAAGATTTGTTTGTTTGGGATCTGAAATATATACAGATGTATGTATTAAGGAAGAACAGCACATATGTATCCTATATATACCTATGCATAACATGTACACAACTGCATAAAGCATAGACATGTGTCTACTATTGCATAATGGACAGATCAGCATTTGTGTCTGTAGGTAAATCAGGAGTATATGCAGATATATATGGTATGTGTTAATAGCAGAGGTGCACTATATTTACCTGTGTATAACATGTACACAGGCAACAGAAGATACACGGTCCGTGTTGAGGCAGAATTGCAAAGGTGCACCACATTTATCTGTGTATAATCTGTACACAGTAGGTCTCGGCGTAGACACTGGTTTGCTGTTTCATATACGGTTGCCAGAAATTGGGGTCTACAGTGTTTAGTCATAGTGTAATCTTTATACAAGCATAAACTTGGACTCGTCAGTTATGGTAGATCTGGGTGTACACTGCTCACTCCATCTCACCTCTGTCTGCGTGGGTTCGAGTCTCGGATTCGGCTAATGTGGGTATGTGAGAAAGCTTGCCAATAGCTTCTCGTGGGTCGGTGGTTCTTTCCGGGGTTTTCCGGGTTCTTCCTCCACCATTAATACTGGCCGCCATGTATAGCCTATCGTGTGCTGCAAAATGGCGTTAAACCCTACAACAACAACAACAACACTGCTCATTGTTGAGTGCACTATGTTCATGGGCAAATGAGTGCATGTTTGGTCAAGAAAAGCTTACTTCAGTACACTCACATTTGTACAGTTATCACTTAGTATAAGGCACCTCGGTATAACGTGGTCTTATAAGGTTGGTATGATCATGGATCCCGATACATTATGTAATTGTAATAATATGTATCTTTATCACAGTATGATCTCACCTGTACCACAGGATACATACTTTATATACTTGCATATGCATCCAATCCAGTTTGCAAACTGCATAGACCCAGATCTACCGTTGCATAATCTTTCGACAGATCTGGGTCTATGCAGTTTGTTGTAGTAACGAGTAGGAAACAAAAAACAACATAGACCATTATGCAGCAGCAGATCAATCAGTCTCTTGTTTGCAGTTGGACCGGACTTGCAGGCAGGTATGTAAAGTGTAACGTTATCTAGAAATTTCCAATGTTAAATACATTCTGTTCTTTTATCTTGAGCTGAACGTTCAAAATTTTGCAAATAAAATAAAATGTCAACGTTATCGTTTCATTAACTATTATCTACAGTCATAAATCAAAAATAGTCATTCAAAACAGTTTGTGTTCTTGATAATAGATTGACCATCTGTATATGTTTTCTTGATAAAATATGAAGATAATTTGTATTTACCTTTCATGCAGCTAATTCATTGTATTTATACCATGAAATGTCATTTTGATGTATATTTTCCCAAGTGAATACACGATTCAAAATACTCTATTGTGACAAGTCATTTTTGTTGAGCCTATATTAATATGAAACAAGATATAGCAGTTCTTTTGCCATTGGTCGCATTCGTAGTTTTTTAAGTTTTGTATTTTATTTGAATGTTTCCTAAATCCCTTGATGAATTTTCATTACACCTGAGTTAAGATGAGCGATTATATTATACCCGCTAGACTCTTTCGACTTTGGCATAAAGTTTACAAAATTTGCATTAAGGGTTTGATTAAATTTGCGTACATTTTCAAAATGTTTTAATGGATTCTGTTCATACTTGAGAAGAATCGTTATGAAGCTAAGGTAGTTCATTATGTGACATGCTTGTTCACCCATTCGACCTTGGGGTCAAGGTCACAATGAGAGAAAATCAGCGTGTTTTTTTTGGGGTGGGGGGTGGGGGGTGGGGTCGTTATCGGTAATAAACCAAAAGAGCTTATGGGATGGCTTTTTCTTCTGGCTTCTGCCCAGTATGTATCCAGTGTTTTCTAGCACGTGTGTTATCAGTACAACTACACTGTTGAAGAACTGCAAAATCAGAGTGTCATTTCTAGAAACCTTGACCTTTGATCTCCAAGTCAATTTGAGATGTCAGGCGTAATCATTTAAAGTGCATATTACCAATGAATTTTTATTTTATTTAGAATTGGATGCACGATTTATCAAACCAAAGTGTTACGATTCCATGGGGGGCCCAGAGTGGCCGAATGATCTAAAGCGCTCTCCGTTACGGATCACTGCCATCGCACCTCTGTCTGCGTGGGTTCTAGTCTAGGAATCGGTCAATGTGGGTATGTGAGAAAGCTTGCCACCATCTTCTCGGGGTTTTCCCGGGTTCTTCCTCCACCATTATTACTGGCTGCCATGCATAGCCTGTCGTGTGCTGAAAAATGGCGTTAAACCCCACAACAGCTACTATTCCATGGTTTTAAACTATGCAACAGAAAATAGTCAAAACCAGCAAGTTCTGTCAAATTCAACACGTTATTGGTCTCCCTAGAATATATAGTGAAAATTTTAAAAGCACTTACTTTTTTCGGGATAGTATTATGAATTAAATCCCAAACAATCCTTATAATTCTATCACAAGTCCAAAATGTATGAAGTTTAAACTGAATTTCAGTGGTATACCAATTAAATAAAAATATGGAATGTGTTGATGTGCATGTAATCTCGAATATGCTAATATGCCAATGGCCTAGATTATGGCGATATGCACAGTTTTTAAGGTTTATCACATTAATATAGTCCAAAATGTTCTTGTCTGAATTCAATATAATTCTTAATTAATGTTCTTAGCCAAGAATATTATTGATGACCACTTTGTATTTCCAGCGAATAGTAATTTGAATAAATTAATCCACCCAAATAAAATAAAAATGATAACAACAGTAGGACTGATTTTGCTTCAGGATGTTAAGGCAAGAATGAGTAATTTTTCAAGTAAACATTATATAAAAATACTCAGACAATAATAGAACCAGGATGAATGATCAAAAGTTCATTTCTAGACTATTCAGAGTTGGTCTATTACTAAATGTTATAATAAAGAACATGACAAGCATCAGGTACAGCATGGTTTTCCATGGGGGAATACCAATGTCCTAGACTCAGATTAAGATATTTATCTCATTTGATAATGATCGTAATATATAATCTATATTCACAGAGAAATATTAGCTATGTATTATGTTGTTTACAAAATAAATGTCACCGGTCATTTACACAGTGAACCTGATATTGGACATGGTCAAGTACCTAATACAAATGTATATAACATAATCGTTAAGAAAATTGAACAAATTATACAAATTAATTATTCCTAACAAAAGTCACCATTCGGGTTTAGTGACTTCACCTTTGACCCACACATTAATATGGTACTGCCTCTGTGTAATTGTAATGCACCCAAACATGCTTGATATAAAACGGCTTTATAAAGCTGTTGTGGATATGTGAAAATAATTTTTGATATCATTGATTTTTAGTTCTCATTAAATTTTGAGCTACTTCGAACAAAATATATTCTATTGAATTGTGTGCAGGAAACTTGATTCATCATGTGGAAAGCAAATCACAATTTTCTGTCAAGTGACCTGTCCGTTTGATCTTTTAAACACCAAATCAATGGTTCTCCTATTCAGGGGAACCGCAGAAGTTCAGTTGGTAGAGCGTCGGGCTAGTAATAATCCAAGGGCTGCATATTCAATACGCGCCCAGTCCTCCTGCTTCAGAGTTCTTGTGAAATCCAGTTTGCTCTAATTTCGTTTGCGTGATCTAACCTATTTAGAGTCTTTTCCACATTGGAGTTTTTAGTATAAACAGACTCAATTAACCTCAAGTTTTTGTTCAACGGAAACCAAATCACCTACAGACATGGATCAGTTTATATCGCTACATTACCTGCCCATTCAGCTGGGGTAACAAATATGGACAAATTGTGCCCGTAAATCTCGTCTGATATCTTGGAAGAATATAACGCCTCAAATCGGGTGATATTGCGTCTGATTGACTAAGCTTTGTTACCACTCTTTAGGTAAAATTTCTGATCTGATTCAGTCATGGAATATGGACTAATGTCATCAGGGTCTTGAGTAAGTTCGATAATGATCAAGTTCAGTGCATGTGAATGATGTGGTCTTACATCTTATTGATTGAGCGTATTGCAACTATGGAGGCCATAGTCTCGTTCGATATTGATGAAACTTGGAATATTGATTTATCTTCTCGAGGATGAATTTAATATACGAGATCTTCGCATATTAAAAAGGTGAAATCGCATCTGATTCGCTATGCTTGTTACCACTCTTAAGACTAAATTTAAATCTGATCTTTGTCAAACTTGGTTAATAAATACCATCATGGTCTTAGACAGCTGTCACTTGAAATAAGATCTGTCCACACATACTGAGGTAATCTTTCTGAGTCTCTGTTCCCTCTCTTTCTTTCTCTCTCTCTCTCTCTCTCTCTCTCTTTCTCACATTCACAGATCAAATGTGGTTGAAAATAGTTAAGTGGCTTATAAGCTTTTCCCGAGTTTGTCAGTTTTAGCTTAACTGTCCGTTAATAGTTCTGCGTCAGTCGTGCGTCTTGCTTTAGGCATAAACAGTTGGTTGTTACAGGAGGACATATTTTTCGTCCGATTTTGCTCACACTTGGACCACATGCTTATAACATTAAACTTTCGGACGAGTTTGTTAGTGAGCGAAATCAACACATATTAATGAAGTCTGAATGGCTACACTTTATACCACTTATACCACTCCGGAAACCACATTTGATTCAATTTTGAGGAAATTCGGAGTATATCATAAAGATGGTGTACGAGTTCATTAATGAACGAGATCCATACATAACAAAGAGGTGATTTTGCATCTTATTAGCTGAGCTTGTTACCACATTAGAGACAATTTTCTGATCCGATTTAGTAAAAATTATTAAAAGGACATTTAAATCAAGATAATGAATGAGTACAATTACGAGCGAGATCTACTTCTATTAATGACATGATGTTGCATCGATCCAAGAGAAGTACACTAGAGATAGCGGAAACAAAGGTCACTCGCACTACCATAGTTCAAAAACTAAAGTTTGGAGATAAGCAAGCAGGGCTCATATTTCTTCTATCTGATAACAGGAATGCTGAAAATTAGAGGTGCGCGGTATTACCGGTATACCGCTGTTATTTTTTCCGGAGGTACGTACAACGGTACTTTTTCACAGCACCGGTACTTCATTTGTTTCCGTCAATAAGGAATGTACGGAAATTATTGAGTAATCTTGTTTTGAATTTATTTATATTTTCGGCATGTTTTCATTTTTCATGACCAAATAAGTCAAAATGATTTTTTTAAAATACAAAATAGTTATTTCCACAAATTAATGTTAAATATTACAAATGTAAATATATTAAAAATCCTTTTAGCACTTGTTTGACAAGTGTCGCGTATTGAAACGATGGCCACTTCGGATTTTGCCGAATTTATAAATAAAATAAAAAATCATTTGTAGTTACTTACTAGCACGTGTGAATTTGTGATGTACATGCATTCCTCTTTAAGACTGCCAATCTTCCTAGGAGTTTAATTAGAGCACTTGTTTTTTCTGTTTGAATATTACCCAATTTCAGAAATCCACTAAATATTTCCTCGCTTGCATTATGTTTACTGGATGTTTACTTACTCTCGCTGATAAATATTTTACTTTGCCCGGGTGTTGGCATCCTATTCTATTATAACAATAGTTTACCTAGTAAATTGTAGGCCTCAAAAGTTCAATGTCTTCAATTCCTATTTCTATCAACAATCTCTCCAATGTCAGCACAATGCCTTTTACAGAGTGTCGGCGATTGTGTAAGTTTATTCATCCCACTTTAATTAGCGTTTCTAGATTATAAAATGTGCAACTTTTAATGTACACGGAGAGAATTCACTTACCATTAGATAATTTCGGTGATGGTGGTGGTGGGGGGGGAGGCTGCTGCAACTTTCTTTTAAGTTGGGATATTTGTTTTCTGTCCCAAGATAAATATTTTTTTTTCAAATAATGTAATTTTTATAATACTCTTATTTTGATCTAAATCCATGCAAGATATTTTTCTAGATACTGACGGACAAAATTGTTTTATTAAAAAGTGTCAGACCCATGCATCTGAACAAGAAAATGTCGGTCACTGATGTAATTCTGGTATTCCATGTTACGAATGGCGGTAAATTCAGAAATACCGCGATATAGCGTGATACAACAATTTTCGTGCTACCCAGCTCTACTGAAAATCCAACTCACATTGAATATCTCATCATTACAAAAGGTACGTCATATCTTTGGGATCGCTCCGGTGACCTAGTGGTTAGAGCATCCGCCTCTGTAGCGGGAGATCGCGGGTTCGATCCCCGGCCAAGCCATATCAAAGACTACAAAAATGGTACTAACAGCTGCCTCGCTTGGCGCTCAGCATTAAGAGGTTAGTGTTAGGACTGGTCGGCCTGGTGTCAGGATAATGTGACTGGGTCGGACATGATGCTACATGTCTTCGGCATGATGCCCCAGCGCTAGACATCACTATAAACTGTCACACTGCAGACATCGTAGCGATATCACCGAAACATTGTTAAAGCTACGTTAAAAATCCAAATCACACACACACACACACACACACACACACACACTCATGCCTTTGATACTAATTATAAAGAACAAACCTGTTACTGCAACAAGATAAATTACATAATCAGATATCACAGCTACAAAATTTTGTCCTTCTGATGTTTAAAAAAGACAACAGCTTATTATATAGCAGATAATACCAGGCAATGCCGCTAATGTTGCTTTTTATAGCTAACTCACACCGTTAATTTGCAATCTTTTTCAATCCTAATTTCAATTTATCAACGAAATTATCGATAATGCTTCCAGCTCGAGGACTTCTCTCAGCACAGCCTCCATCGCTAGGTTGTATAGTAAAGAGATCTAATTTTGATTTTACTCCATCAACAGCATCGACATAACCTAGTAATTCTCTTTCTCCTTCGCATACGTCCCCCAATCACATTACGTAAGAAGTCTTAGCCTGCAACCTTGCAAATCCAGCCCTACTACATGACGAATATACGTCTTTCCCTGTCTATATCACTATATATATATATATATAGGGCAATAACTCTTGCCCATTACCTCCCCTTGAAACCACAGTGTCGCCAATTTTTAACTTCGCTGCTATATAGATTACAGCCGTTTTTGTGTTCATGTGGGCCTATCGAATGTTCATTTTGGATTTATTGTGCAGATTTATCGATCTACTGCAGGTTGTATGCATTATTTTACAATTTCAGCGAATGTTTGAGTGATTTGTCACTTATCGGGACTTCGTCTTGTAAGACCACCGTCCCACCACGCTATCGTTGTCATTACGAATTAGCATACCTTTGATTTTGTTCGCTTTACTCCGTCCGTTACGGAGCTCTTATTAGCAAAATTCTGAAGTGCTGTTTGATAATTATGCTTTGTTTTTTTCACATTTCACGCTGTTTTGATAGAATTATGGTTTAATTATTAACTAGGCATTGTACATATGTTTATAACATGGTCATGTGTTTCTGATACGACACTTTCATTGATCTGTTAGTTATGACAGTGTTTTAGCGACCTCATAATTTCAACACATTACCCAGTTTCGGCTTTAGTTTGTGGGGTTGTGTGTGTGTGTGTGTGTGTGTGTCGTTTCAGCAAAATGTCAATTTAAATTATATATGCAGCTTCAGAGCATGGAAGTCTACCATGATTCTTGTTTTATTTACAATAGGTGTACACTGTTTCTGATAATCAGCGTCTAATACGTAGCCATTGGAAGTGTGGGCTTCCGTTTTTGCTAATTAGTCATATACTTATTTGCCAGTTTATGCTAGCAGCTAGTTAGTCACATACTAATTTGCTAATCTATGCTTTTTCTCCTCTTCTTTGGTTTCAGAAGGAACGTTTACTATACGCATGAAATACACGTTCACAGCGGTCGTCCTTTCGGCATTGAAGGGAATGAAAGACGAAATAAATAATGGAAGACAACCATCGGTTCGTTGTTGGCGATACCGACTCATTGGGGATTATTCTCCAATTTTAGGTAGCCCACGAGGCGTAAGTCCCCCTACATGTTCGAGTATGGCCTTCGGGCCTGTAAGTCCGGGTGCATGGGGTTAATACCAGATCCGCTGGATCCACCTGTTAATACTTCTTACCGTTACAGGCCGTCAAGCACTCACCGGCCGTCGAGACATCGTACAGTCAACATAGGCAGTCCAGCCGTCCCAGCATAGGGACCTTTTCGTTGAAATGGTCCAGCCAACTAGTTCTTAAGGAAATCTTAGTGATAGATCCGTTCGTCTAGGCACGCCCTCTGCATCTTATCATTACTATACCGGAGATTTCAATGATAAATCTGTCCGTTCAGCCAGGCCATTGTGCGGCCGGTACCGGTGATTACCGGATCGTCTTTTATGCCGACAGCATCCGGGCCGACCACACACCGATTAAACCCGATCCATCGGATCAAATGCATGTTAAGACCGCACCATCGCCAGCCGTCCAGTCGTTTCAACATGGGAACCTTTTCGTCGAATCGGTCCAGCCAACTAGGATTTACGGAGATCTTAGTGACCCGTCTCCGACCGTATTGTCAGCGACATGCCCTTTCTATGACGGAGATTTCAGTGAGCAATCTGTCTGTCCAGCCATGCCTTTGGAGCGACCAGTACATGTGATAGCCGGACCGTCTTCTATACCGCTAGCTTCCAAGACAACCGTTCGCCGGGTAAACTAGCCAGCATTGCTGGTAGTGCCGGACTAACGTATATTCACTGCTTGTCCACAAGGGAGAGTTAGTGACGATTTACGAGGGTGGAATGGAGTCTTCATACCACATGGTATGTCTTCTCTCGTGCTGCAAGTAGACCCAATTAGACCTCGACGCACACTGCGTGCGACGAACTCATTCAAATCCACTATCAGTCACATCTAACTCAGATCCGACCATGGAACGGACTGAAGTTAGTTTTCAAAGCGCTGTCGATGACAATTTCTTTTTCGGGTGTTGGCTACTTCAGAATGCCCCCCCCCCCCCATACCTCCAACCTCAATAAACGGTGGATCTCGTTGAGGAAGAAGAAACGAACTTACTGCGACAGAAGCCTTCAGAACCTATCTTTCAGCACTTGACAAAAATGTTGTAGCTGTTCATACATATTCTCGTATGTTGTTTTTTTTTAGGGCGGACAAATCTGCTCCATACCCGTCAGAGCTGGTTTGGGATGTCGTTGCAGACACTCGGCAATAGCCACGCTTGTGAGGCGTCGGCCAGGATTTCTTGGGTAAGTGACCAGGGCTGCTCATCATACTATGGCCAGTTCTTTGACGGATTCGGCCAATCTATTCTTGATATGACGTTTAGCGTGGGTGCAATCCTCGTAGCTTCTACCTTATCATACCCTCCCTTTTCGGACGATCCCGTTCGGGTCACCTCTGCTTTGGAGGAAGAATAGAGGAAGTTCAGATGTATGCAGCTCGGGAACTACCCCTCCACCTCGCCGCTCAACCAGCACAGGCATTTGGAACCACTCAGTTTCCGTTAGTATGAAGGGTTGTTAAGGGGCCTCAAGACAGGAGATCTCATCAGTCACACATGCACCAACATCGATCTCTAGGATGCGGTCGTACAGTGGCGGTAAGAAACCAATTTTTGACCTCACTTGATCTTCCTAATTCCCTCGCGGGGAGGGGGGCTTTTTCAGGTCATTGGGGTGCTTTGGGTTTCCTTCATCAACAATCCCCTCTCCCCCTTCTCTAATACACCATCAAATCGGGAGGCGGGTGCCTTTCTTCAACAGGAGATCCGGTCGCTCATAAAAGAAAAATACAAAGGTGCTGAACTTGTGCAAAGGCCACAATCCCTTATGTTTTACTCAGTGGTGTTTCTTCTTCAGAAAGCAAACAGCTAGTTGAGGCCCATCATCAACTGGAGTCAGCCTCGCCCAATTCTAGATAGAAACGGCGAGGTCAGTCCGCTACTTCGTCAGGCGGGGAGATTATACCGCCAGTCTCGATCTGACAGGTGCATACTTTCACGTCCCTATCCTCCCCGTCTGCCGCAAATTTCTTCGTTTAGTTTACCTTTACACCGTCTATCAATTACTCGTTCTTCCGTTTGGACGCAACTGCAGCAGCTAGGCTTTCACTCAGATTGTTGAGGTCCCGTCGTCTACAATGACGGTAGCGTACCTGGACGAGATCCTCCAGAAACACATGGTGAGTTCTATCCTGTTCCAAGACATGAACGATCTTCTAGCTCATCTAAGCCTTCTTGTGAACTGGGAAAAGTTAGACCTACGTCCATCCCAGAACGTTGTACATCTGGATATAGAGTTCTTAACCAACCGGAATAATGTGCGGCTTTCTCGTGTTCTCAACACCAGAATCGTCGAGTCTGTTTCCAACAAGATTTGCATTTCAGCAAAAGAGTTTTGCAACTCATCGATTTGTTCATTGCGACGGAGGAAGACCTGATCCCGCTTGGCGGCCGTTTTATGCGCCCCTTACAGAGGTCATTGATGACTCAGTGGCGCCCTTTTTCAAATCCTCTCGACCAGAACATCCTGATCACGCACGAGGTTCAATCATTCGTAACCCATGTTGGCTGACAAGGGGAATCCCGCTGTAGAAGCCCCAAGAGGAAATATCGGTATGCACCGATGCAATGCCGTTCGGTTTGGGTGTCCGCCTGTTGTTGGACTTCACTACCGTCGGCTGCACGTGGGGAGCGGCTTCTGTACATCAACATCCTCGAAACGAAGGCTGACATCAAAACTTTCACCTCTGGAAAGATCGGCTCTAGGGAGAAACGGTCCTCATCATGTTCGACGACTCGATAGTAGACACCTATTTCCTCATATGGGAGGGCACCACATAGCCCGAACTGTGAGTTCTGAGTTGGCAGTTTCTACGTTGGTGCGACAATCTCCATATAAACATACAAGTCAGACACATTATCTGCAGACTCAATATCTTTGCCGACACTCTTTTTATGAGAGGTCAAGTCCTTTACATGGAACGGTCTCTGCACCCACCGGTCTTCACTCAGATCTGCGCTATTTGGGGACGTCCGATGATGGATCTTTTTGCAACAAGGTGGAATCATAAGTTATCCGCCTTCGTCTCTCCAGTTCCAGACCCAGAAGTTGGGGCATTGGATGTGCTGTCAATCAGTTGCAAGTGGTTGCAGGCCTTTTCCTAATTCCCACAGTCCCGATACCAAAAATAATATAGACGTTTCGGGATCATAATTGCAAAAGATGATTGTGATCGCCCCTCTTAGGTTAAAAAGTCCTGGTCCACCGATCTACTAGATCTATCGCTTGATCTACCCAGGAAGATCCAAACCAACCCGAATCTCCTTGTGCAACCACAGGTGAGGGTATTCCAACTCTGTCCAGTCCCTTGTCTTCTACATGCAAGAAGGCCCTCCACTCTTAAGTCTTACGAGGGGAAGTTGCGTGAGTTTAGGGTCTGTTGCCAGATCAGTTAAATCAGAAATATATGGAGGGCTAGATACATCTAAAACTGAATTAAAGGTGTACATGAGTATGAGATAGAAGGAGGGTATATACATCTAATATTGAATTCAAAGCGGACATGGGTATGAGATAGAAGGGAGCTATATACAACTAACACTGAATTAAAGGGAGACAGGAAAAATAAAGATTATGAGTTTCTAATATTCAGTACACTGGCATTGAAACTATTCAGTTTATCGTATACGGAAAGTATTTTAGAGTAAAGCTGGATTTTCAGATACTACCAGATCAAGGTCCAATGGACCCCATTGATCTTCCTCAAGACTTAAGATTACTACCAGATCATGGTCCAATGGACCCCTTTGATCTTCCTCAAGACTTAAGATTACTACCAGTCATGGTCTAATGGATCCCATTGATCTTCCTCAAGACTTAAGATTACTAGACAGTCATGTGCGGTAACTCATGGTGTCACCCCCATGGATCTCCTTCCTGCACAAAAGTTCAACAGTTTTATAGACAGTCATTTAGGTGTCATCCCCTCTGATGGTGTCACCCGGTGCGGTCCACACACCCCTATTGATGCCACTGAAGCAGGTTCTAGAAGAATGCACTTAAAAGATCGTCACGATATGATAATATGCGAGTGTAAATGACTTTAAAAGGAAAATGGTTGACAAGGCAATGATTATACAATGATATTATAGGTTGTTTCTTTCAAAACTATTGTTCCCCAAATTATTTTCGAACATTTAGGTAATACATTATTTTTGTCCGGAATGTATGTAACAGACGAGCTATTTAATTCGAAACTATCGTTTGCAATTATTTTAATATTTTTTTATTATTTCCTACTGGCTCCCGCTGTTAAAGGATTCATCATATCCGTCTTATTTTGCCAGAACAGCTTGTAAACACCCTTTCTTTTAGTTTTCAAATTGTTCCTAACCTTGAATACGTCATTTTTTTTTGTAACGTATAGATCTATTGTCTCCAGGTGAGTATTCCAACATATATACTACAAGGTCTCCTAAAACTGATTGTCTGAGTTTTAAAAATCATCTTCTGTTAAAATAGGAAAATCCCAAAGTAATTTTTTTTTTACATTTTCATTTCCAAACTTTCCTATCTATTTTATATTTAGGCATTCCATAGGTGTCAGCTCTTAGCCAATCAAATGCATAAATCAATACTCTAGACCTGATTTAGGGTCACTGGTTTTAACCGGCAACTTATCTGTCTATGTGTGATGTGAATTATTAATTAATAAGGCTAAGGAATATTACAATCTGAATAAAATCAGATCTCCACTGTTTTGCCTAAAGATTTGAAAGCGACCGCTTCATTCTGCGCCATGGTCGCTAAAAAAGCGCCACTACTATCCGGCGATTTGCTATCCAGTTTTGGATATTATCCCTACGCCAACCAGCTCTGAGGACACGTCTGTACATTATGTGTAATAAAATAGTTCCAAACACAGTACCACTACTTTGTTTATTTTCATGACTTGCTATGGAAAGTTTATTATAATTTATACAAAGTAAAATTCTTCGTAAAATTGTGCTAACACGTGTTTTTGCAAAACGTAATATTGCTCATGCTTTTTGGAGCACGTCCGTTGTCAAATCTTTAGTTTCGGATTTGCGTAGATTTACATGGCAAGCTCTTCAATTTCGGAGGCTAGTAAATTTTGCATTCAGACCGTCATCCCATAATGCCAAGATAGAAGTGATCAGTTTTGAGAAAACACCGGAACTTGTGAAGATTGCGACCACTAAGGAGTCATGTTCTAGTGACCTTTGATTTAGCCAGTGGAAATGCAACTTTCGGTTGATTGATTGATTGATTGATTTTATTTTTAACGGCGCTTCAGCACTGTAAGGCCATTTAGCGCCAAACAAAATGTTATATGTATAATCTTTTAAAAATTATGATAAGTCTCATATCGACCAGCGATATTAAGGCACAAATAGTTGAAATTAAAACGGTAAGAAGGTAACGGTGAAAAATAAAGCTTCCCGATCAACGGGGGATGTAAATCTTGTATGTTAATTAAAAATGATGAAAAGGTATTAAAAAGGGACGGTATATATATATTGCATAAAACTGCACAAGGTGACAGCATAAAAGTTAGAGTTTAGAGTAAATATTTACCGCTTTCAGGAACTCTATTATACGAGTGATGTTTATAGTATCAAAAAGTTCTTTCATGTCATGCACAATGTAATAACGATCGCGCGTAGGTTGCAGGTCAAAACACTCTATCATAAAGTGCTTAACAGTGAATGGTTCATTGCAAGAAACGCACTCTGGTGGGTCTTCACCTTTTATTTTGTGGGAGTGGGTGATATGAGTATGACCAATTCGGATTCTTGCAATGACTACCTCCTCCCTACGCATGGTTCTGTAGGAAGGAGTCCATTCTCCTAGAGTTGGCTTGATTGCATGAAGTTTGTTATTCAATGCATCATTCCATGATGCCTGCCACTTCTGACGAAAGAACTTTCTGATGCAAGGTTTAAAATCAGTATACGGTATTTTAAAATCAGATGGTTCTTGAGTAAGGGCCATTTTAGCAGCGCGACCTGCTTTTTCGTTCCCTTTAATAGCAATGTGGCTAGGTAACCAACAGTATATTATATTGTGGGAGACACTCAAGCTCGGTATTTTTGACGAGTATGTTTTTCAATAATGGGTTCTCCAGTTTTCTATTGTGTAGTGACTGGAGTACTGATAGCGAGTCGGAGAAGATGATACTGTTTAAAATATGTTTCTTTTCTATATGTTGCAGAGCAAGGTCTATTGCTCTGATTTCGACTGTAAAAATTGATGCTCCATTTGGTAAGCGAACTTGCGTTGCGTGATTTCCACAAACAAAGGCTGCAACAGCCTTTTCTTCATCCTTTGATCCATCAGTGTAAATTCTGGTGCAGTTTTTAAATTCGGTGAGGAGTTCATAGTAAGAGTTGTGGAAGACAGAAGGGGTTTTTTCGGATTTTTTTCCATCGTGTAGCGTAAAACGTACTTTTGGTTGTTTAATTAGCCAGGGTGGTGTTTCGGAGATAGACGTTTTCTGAATTTTAGAAAGATCTACATTTGTAGTGTCAAGGCTGGATGATATTCTAATGCCAAAGGAAGGTATGGCGTTTGGTTTATTTTCGTAAAAAGTTTTGTATTTGGGTTGAAAAACAGCCGAAAAAGCAGGATTCAGAGGGTATGATTTTAATTTGAGAGCATACTGTGCGGAAAGCATTTCTCTACGATGCGATAACGGTGGTTGGTTCGCCTCAGCTAGAAGGCTTTCACACGGGGATGTTTTAAATGCTCCCAGAGCTAGTCTTATTCCCTGATGATGAATTGAATCAAGCATTTTAAGATATGACTTTCGGGCTGAACCATACACAACGCAACCATAGTCTAGTTTGGAGCGAATAAACGTTCTATATAACTTCAGGATGACTTTTCTATCAGCACCCCAGTCAGTGTGCGCTACTACTTTAAGTAGGTCAAGTGCTTTTAAGCATTTGGCTTTCAAGTTTTTTAGGTGTGGAATAAAAGTCAGTTTTCTGTCAAAGATAATACCCAAAAATTTTGTTTCCTCAACAACTGGAATAGGTGTTCCGTCCAGCGTGAGTTTAGGTTCATCGTGGTGTCGTCGTAATTGACAGTAATGCATACATACCGTTTTTGATTTCGAGAATTTGAAGCCGTTCGTACTAGCCCAATTTTGAATCTTGTTGATATTTTGCTGTAGTTGTCTTTCAATTGTATGCATGTGCTTTGACCGATAACATATGAGAAAATCATCAACATATAGTGAGCAATCCACACCAGGAGTCAAACACTTGGTGATGTTATTAATTTTGATATTGAAAAGTGTCACAGATAAAATACTGCCCTGGGGCACACCCATCTCTTGCTCGTGCAAATCTGAGAGAGTAGAGCCCACTCGTACCTTGAATTCTCTGTCTGAGAGGAAGTTAGATATGAAAGAGGGCAGACGGCCTTTTAGACCTAGATCGTGCAGGTCTTTTAGTATCCCGTACTTCCATGTTGTGTCATAGGCCTTTTCTAAATAAAAGAAAACCGCTACTAAATGTTCTTTCTTGATAAATGCATCGCGAATGAATGTTTCTAGTCTAACCAGATGATCGTTGGTGCTCCGTTCATAACGAAAGCCAGTTTGGATAGGAGATATTAAATTGTTAGTTTCCAGGTACCATACAAGCCGAGAATTGATCATTCGTTCCATTGTTTTGCACATGTAGCTTGTGAGTACAATAGGTCGATAGTTGGTAGGATCTTCGCTATCTTTACCGGGTTTGGGAACTGGTATTACTGTTGCTTCTTTCCATATCTTAGGTAGATTACCAGTAATCCATAAATCATTGAAGAGTTTCAAAAGAGATGTTAAAGATGATTCTGGAAGATGTTTTAAAAACTGGTAATGTATTTTGTCAGGCCCAGCGGAAGTATCATGGGCCTTGTTTAAAGCCTCCATAAGTTCTGATAGTGAAAAGAGTTGGTTGTAACTTTCCGAGTTGTTGGATGTGAATTTTAAACGTGACTTTTCTTTTTGACTTTTCAATTTTTGGAAGGCTTCGGAATAATTAGATGATGAGGAATTTTTAGAGAATGTATCAGCAAGAACATTTGCTATGTCACGTTTTGAGCTAAAATTGTTATTGTTCAGTTTCAGATGTCGGAAAGAATTGTGTTTTCTCTTTCCGTTTATTTTGCGGATCGTGTCCCAAACTTTCTTAATTGAGGAACGAGAGTTTAAAGAGGAAACATATTTCTTCCATGATGCTCGTTTACTTTCTTTGATTGTGCGGCGAGCTTTGGCCCGGAGAATACGATATTTACTTAAATTCTCGGGCGTCGGATGATTCTTAAATTTTCTTAAGGGTTCTCGGCGTTGTCGTATGGCTTTCTTGCATTCCTTAGTGAGCCAAGGTTTTAGGGTTCTTTTACAGTTTGTTGAGGACTTGGGGATAGATTCTTCTGCAATGTCGGTTAAAATAGATGTAAAATGCTGAATGGGGTCGTTAACATTGAAAACTGTATCCTCATTCAGCCTAGTTTTACAGAGTGTTTCAAACTTGGCCCAGTCGGCCTTCTTTAAATTCCATTGTGGAATTACTTCATCGACTGTAGAGTTAAGATTTACAAGAAAGATTGGGAAGTGATCGCTGCTGTGAAGGTCATCAGCGACCTTCCATTCATAGTCCAAAAGCAGCGAAGGAGAACAAATTGTCAAATCGATGCATGTGTATGTACCCGTGCCTGGGTGTAAATATGTCGGTGTTTTGGTGTTATATAGACACAGATCGTGTCTAGAAATAAAGTCTTCAACATTGTGACCTCTGTCACTTATATGATTTGATCCCCATAAAATGTTATGGGCATTAAAATCCCCGAGTAAAACAAAGGGTGCGGAAAGCTGTTGAACAAGATTGTCGAGTTCGTTTGGTACTAGGTTAGTGTTTGGTGGTAAGTAAATAGTGCAAAATGTAATCACTCGATGTAGAGTGACGCTTACAGCATGGCTTGTAAATTGGTGTTTAAATGGATGAAGCTATGAGGGGCTCTGTTGTTCACAATAACAGAGACTCGTCCTGAGGCCCTGTCAACATTCTGTGAGTAGGTGTTAAACAGGGAGTAGTTTTTAAGTGTGATGTTCTCCGTATCTTTCAAAAATGTCTCCTGAAGACATAGTACTGCAGGATCATGTTCGTTTATAAGCAGAAGAATATCGTGATAGTTGGCTTTAAGTCCTCTACAGTTCCATTGTATGATGGTGTTCTTCATTATAAGTTTATATTGGAGATTCTGGACCTAGTTAGACCTTTCGCGGAGGCAATCTGGCAGCTTTCGGAAATTTGAAAGTAAATAAAATGTATCGGGACACATTGATAATTCTTCAATCATTAAGCTCAGTTTCCCAAACACGAATATGTCTTCATCTGATTGGCTGATAAAATTTGCGATTATGGTGTTAACATGGATCACCAGGACATGACTCTTTAGCGGTTGCTGTCAGATCTTCAGATAGTGCAGATCTAGTTTTAATCATATTGGGGAACATTTCTACCCATTTTCAGTACTTTTTGCCGCATTTTACTTTCAAGAGTTCGATTAAACCATTACTACTGTTTGATTGAGTAAGTGGAAAGGTATTCTATGTTTTCCTTCTTCAGCTAATCAGATGCAAAAGAACCGCGTTAACATGCAAGAATGATAATTGTAGTTATTTAACATCAGATTGAGTAAAGCCTGTTTACATTGTTTGATAGAAATTATCTAGGAAATGCAGCCACTAGAGTGATAACAAAAACAGCCAATCACATGCAAGAGAACCTAATTAATATGTATGGATCCCGTGCTTTGTTTAATTCATTTGAAATCTTGATAATATAAGCGAAGACTTGAAGCTGGATCAAAATCTGGTAAAAAGTTAGGTTTACGGAGTAGTAACAAGTAGTTCAGCTAATCAGATGCAAGATCACCTCATTAATATGCATGGATCTTGCACGTTATGAAAGCTATCATACGTCTGGAAGATATACGCATACGTTAAAAGTGAAATCAAATCGGGTCAGAAATGTGGCTTCCAGAATAATAACAAGTTCGGCATATCAGATGCAAGACTTCCTTATTAATAGGGGTGGATATCACTCATCATCCCACCTTTCAACTTAGCTCCAAGCGAATCAGAAATTTAGCTTCCAGTGTGTCAACCAGCTCAGCCAATCAGATGCAAGATCACATAAATAATATGCGTGCATCTCGCACATTGTCGAACTTATACAAGGTCTTTATATAAACACACAATCTAAGTTTGACCAAATTTTATCAGTAATAAGGCTTTCAGAGTCCCATCACTAAGTGTTTATCTTGCTCATTATCAAACTCATCTGAGATCTTAATGATATAAGCACATATTCCAAATCTGATCAAGTATAGATCAGAAATGTCTTTCAGTGTGGTAACAAGGTCAACCATTCAGATGCAAGATCGTCTCATTAATATACATGTACACAGATCTCGCTTGTCATCCAATTTGTTCAAGATTTTGGTGGCATAAATCATATTCTAAGTTCGGCTGAAGTCAGATCGGAAATGTGGCCTCCAGAATGTTAACAAACAATTGTTGACGAACGGATAGAAACGGTGACTGACAATGCATGGCAGACGCAGGTCCATACCATAAACCCACTAAGGTCTTAATAGCAAGGTAAGCTAAAAACCGAGTTGCTACATTCATAAAATTTTGTTATATTATGCATCCAGATGTAAGTATAAAAGGCAAATAACTCGGACTCAAGAAGGCTTAAGATAAAGAAAAACAAATAAGAGCAAGAAGACTAACTCGAAAGGACTAACGCTCTACTGAACGTAAAGAATTTTCAAGAATTCAAGATAAGGCCATCTTCCTTTTACCTGCTTGGAAATTATTCATAATATTCTTCTACAGTAACAAGATTTTCAAACTGGCTGCTGTGTTGCACATAATGGATGTCAGATTGGCACCATTTTCACTGAGGACAAAGTAAACATTGTAGGTCTTTTGGAGAAACCATATAGTAATGATCATCAGTGTGTGTAGTGATACGATTTGTAAGACAGTAGTATTTGATGGATGTGTTATGTATATTTAATCTGCATTGTTTGTTGTTGTTTTTTTATATATTATTTTATTTCATTATATGAAATGGATAATTATATTTTTGACCTTACCTTTTCCAAAATCATGTTCATTTTCTCTCCGACCTGAATCATTGATTTTTTAAATTCTGTAAACTAATACATAACTAATAATTTCTCTATGACTTGGGGCTTAATATAAGGATCTTTATTAATAGAAGTAAACCTATTTTATCTTGGTCTGAGATATTGTGTTTACTATGTTCTTTATATTACAACTTTAAAACAGACCTTCCAGTGATAACTAAGTATTTATCTTGTAAACATTTGGATCCCTTCAAGAATGAAATTTTCCATTAGGTAATAGTTCTTGTTAGAACATGATAATTGCGATCTTTACTTCAGGTAGAGGACTATATAATCTTGTTACTGGAAAAATTATTTATTCGTGTTTTAAGATCTTAGCAGAATCAGTTATATTATTCTTGTGTCCAGTATTTAATTTGGGCTGCAATTTATGTATTCAATTTATTTAATTCATGGGATTCTCCGGAAACACAAAGTGCTCAAAATAGCATTCTTGGACATTGAGACATTGATTTAAAGTGAAATTTCAAATACGGATATTCTTGGATTATATTATTGGGATTCAACAAAGGACTGTTCAGTATGACACGGGTCAACACAGACACATCAACACTTTCAGCGTTGGATTTAATTTGGATTTCCACTAAGTTTATTCAGAACTTTAAATATCAGGACTTGTGTTAGAAATTCTAGGATTTTTGGAAAATATCTCGCAATACCTTAAGTTCTTTTTACACAACTCTTCAGAAGAGACCCCGATGGAAAAAAGACTTTCATATAAGAGTAATAAGAAAATGATATTCAAGAGAGCCACACACTGGATGTGAGATCAGCACCATTTAAATCTAGGATGAATCCAAAAGATACAAATCTTTCAGTGAAAACCCCACGTGAACATGACCTTTTCTGCTCGGGTGGAGTTATTTTAAGATTGTCAATATGGTCAATGAGTCAGCCATATTGGACTTCACATAGGTACCATTTTCATGTAGGATGGTCCACCTAGACATCCTAAGAAAGGCGATAACAAACTTGTGCTAATACTTGTGAATAAAGACCATCCCATGATCTAAAACCAGTAGATCTATAACTCATTGGTGATTTGTGATCTTCTGAGGATACCCGCATATCATCATATAGCAATGATATTTTAATGGAAATACAATTTATGGGAACATACTGATTTGACATTATGTTCAGCCTCAGATGACAACCATAATATTTACCAAGTTTCATGGCAGTCAATTAAAACTCAAAAATTAGTTTGACTAACAAGATTGCATCATACACAGCATTAAGCTACAAGGCAAAAAGTGCAATAACTCTAAAACAAAAAATTGAAGGAGCAATGTGATTCTTGATAAGTGGAAACCATAACATTTATCGAGATTCATGCCAATCAATAAAATACAACACTACTAGTTGCATTAACGAGATTTAACGAGATTGTGTCCTACACATTACTTAGCTAAAAGATAAGAAGGGGTATAACTCAGAATAATTTCCAAGTTTCAAGGTAATCCATCAAAATTGTGGAACTAGCACTAATGAGACTATCTCATACTCTGCATTAAAATAAAAGACAAAAAGGATAATAACTCTAGTTATGCTAATGAAATTGTGTCATATACTCCGTTAAAATAGAAGACAAAAATGATAATAACTCTAATTGCGGTAATGGGATCGTGTCATACACTGCTGAAAGATTAAAATGGCAATAACTCAAACGCTGAAAGAGTTAAGTGATTTGGAGATAAGCATGCAAACCATCAACACGAGTCTCTCGGAGGTACTGGTGCTCTACGGGCAATAAAGAATTCCAGGAATTCAAGACAAGACCATTTCTTTCTTTCAACTCCAGAGTTTAGAAACCATCTTTGCTATTCTTCAGCGATAACAAGTTTTAACATTTATCTCCTGATTTTGGCCATATTAGATGTCAACTTGAAACCATTTTCATTTAGGACCAACACGGCATCATAAGAAATCTTCTTGTGGAAAGTCATATTGATATGATTTTCTGTTTTGGAGGAGCAAAGACTGGATATCAGACTGGCACCATATCTACTTTGTACCAACCTGACATCGTCGGAGGTCTTTTAGTGAAAGCAGAATGTCGATAAGACCAGCCATCTAGAAGTAGTGATAATGAGATGTCGAAGAAGGCCATTATGACAGTCATAGTATAATATGGATCAGCAACCAACTTGTAGTCAAAAACCCGATGCTGATATGACCATTCATTCAGAAGTAATTGTGAAAACATGATTTTCAAAATGACTACTGTTGTGGCCATATTGAAAATCAGATCAAACCCATTTTGGACCAACTATACATCATAAAAAATATTCTGGTGAAAACCCCATGGCGATATTACTTTTCATTCAGAAGGATTAACAACAAGATTTTCAAGATGGCTACCGTGGCAGCCATATTACAGATCATATAGACATTATTTTCATCTTGGACCAACTAGTTCATGTAAAAAGTCTTCTGGTGAAAACCTCATGTCAATATTACATTTCGTTCAGAAAGGGAAATATATATTTTTTTCGATATGGCCACCATAGCAGCCGTATTGGACATCAAAAAAGATCCATTTTCACTGAGGACCAGCTAAATATCATAAGAAGTATACTATTGAAATCCCAATGTTGATATGTCCATCCATTCACGAAGAGTAGCGATAACAATAGTTTCAAGATGGCCTGGGTGGTAGCCACATTAGATATCAAATTGGCAACGTTTTCTTTTAGAACCAACTACACATAAGAAATCATCTAGGTTAAAACCCTTATGCCAACGTGACTTTTTGCTCTGGATCTGGAAAAGTAGTGACATTATTTTCAAGATGGCTGCTGTGGTAGCCACGTTGGATATCAGATTGGTACCATTTTCAATAGGACCATCCAGACATCATCAGAAACCTTTTAGTAAAACCACGTTGATACAGCCTTCCATTGAGAGAGTAATGATAATGTTTTCAAAATGGTCACTGGTGACCATTTTAGATCTCCAAGTGGAATTCATTTAGGACCGACTAGACAATGGGATACATGTTTGTGTAAAGTTTCATGGTAAACATGGAGGGAGTTTAGGAGTTGCAGTAATAAACTTTTGCTAACAGATGAATTAAGGACGATGGACAACATACATTTCCATGAAAGTATCTGGTCTATAACCAATGAAGCTAAAACGTGCACGACTAGTTGCATCATCAAAGTTGTATACATGACAGAAGGAGAGATCCATGAACAACAGGATTAATATATATCCTTCCCCTTTTCTAAAGAGTCGGGGACAAAAACTTGCCTTTTAGATGCTTGCTATGAAATCAACAGTTGCTAGAGAAGCAAACCTGGATATCGTTTGAGTTTTGGAAATCATTCTAGTCATGCTTTAAAAATATTGGTTATGCTATTCTGGATACGAGGTTGTCCATCGGGCTGCGTAGGAAACTACCCTTGCACATCGTTGAACATACACTCTGAAACATTCTGACAAAATAAACTACTGCAAAGTTTTATACAAATTTACTCGGGCCAGTAAAGAAGTCAACCATTGATACATTAAGTAAAATATGAATTATTCTAACAAACTGCTATTGTAGTGCTCTACAGTTTCATACTTAACTAAGGGTTAAAGTTTTTAAAGAAAAAGAATTTCCCAACAAGGTGCATCTTCGCTAGCCAAGGTTCCTATAACCTATCTACACCTTAGCGGATCAAACAGCTATATCGGTGCTTTGTCCAGTGGCATCTATTGGAGTTCATGGGTTGCCTCCCTTATTATGTAATTCCAACTAACCAATAGCGTGGTGCGTTGCTCATCGGCCAAAAACAATGATGGATATTGACCTAAAAAGGATAATTTGTAAGTTTAACATCGAAAGTATGACTATGTACCAGAGGGAAACCATTACAGGTCTATTTTGGTGAAAGGTATTTCTGCCAACACGGACCAGCACTGGAAAAGTGCTTATTTATCACCCCATTCAAGCTGTGTGCTCCTCTTGTCTCGATCGCGTAGGAACAGTGTACAAATTTGAACAACTTAATTTTGATTCGATACAGTAGCTTGTCGCCGCATCCAATGAAATGTACAGACCCGAAACAAATATATATCTACTCGATATGCCAAGGTGTAGAGAGGGTTATCGGAACATTGGCTAGCGAGGAAGAAGGTGGTGACCAAATAAATGTTTAGTTGTTGTAGGGTTTAACGCCATTTTTCAGCACACGATAGGCTATACATGGCGGCTAGTATTAATGGTGGAGGAAGAACCCGGAAAGAACCACCGACCCATGAAAAGCTACTGGCAAGCTTTCTCACATACCCACATAGGCTGAATCCGAGACTAGAACCCACGCAGACAGAGGTGAGATGGCGGTGATCCGTAACGGAGAGCGCTTTAGACCACTCGGGGCCCCTAAATGTTTAGTAGACCATTTGTAAGAAATACTTGTTCTAATTAGAGATAGTTTAAAAAATGGAGTTAAGTTTAATAAAACAATTTCTGATGGACAACAGATATCTAGCCATGCCATAGGGTTGGCAGAGGTACTTTTGCGAAGCCTAAGAGTTGTGTGTGTGTGTGTGTGATTCAGATGTTTAACGTTGCTATAACAATATTTCAGTCATATCGCTGCGATGTCTGCAGTGACAGTTTATAGTGATGTTTAGCACTGGGGCATCATGCCGCAGACAAGTAGCATGATGTCCCACCCAGTCACATTATCCTGACACCAGGCCGACCAGTCCTAACACTAACCTCTCAAGGATGATCGCCAAGCTAGGCAGCTGTTAGTACCATCTTTACAAGTCTTTGGTATGATTCGGCCTGGGTTCGACCTCCCACATCCGAGTCGGACGCTCTACCACTAGGCCACCCGAGCGGTATCCTAAGAGTTTGTTATTGTGACCAGAAATATGGACCATAATATGCTGTGCTGTTTAAAATTAACACCTGTTGGTCAACAACACACCTTCTGCAGTTTTATGCAATATATATACCGTCCCTTTTTAATACCTTTTCATCATTTTTCATTAACATACATTTACATCCCCCGTTGATCGGGAAGCTTTATTTTGCACCGTTACCATCCTACCGTTTTAATTTCAACTATTTGTTTTTTATATCGCTGGTCGATATGAAACTTATCATAATTTTTAAAAGATTATACATATAACATTTTGTTTGGCGCTAAATAGCCTTACAGTGCTGATGCGCCGTTAAAAATAGAATCAATCAATCAATGGTCAACAACAAAAATTAATGTAGCTAATCATCGTGGCCAGTTATAAAATTTAACTAACTTACGAAAAGCAAACTGAAATAAAAGCAAATGCTCTGGAGGACCAGGACCTTTCAAAGTTGCTGGTTCTTCATCGATAAACTGAAGGAAAGGAGGAAGAATGTGTGCTGGGAGTAAAGATTTACATGACAACAATGTATGGATACTTTCTTCCATTTTTTCGAGTACAAAGAGACAAACAATATTTCAACTTAAGATATATTTTTAATTTCATTTTTTTAACATGCCTA
This sequence comes from Sinohyriopsis cumingii, assembly GCA_028554795.2. Lineage (NCBI taxonomy): Eukaryota > Metazoa > Mollusca > Bivalvia > Unionida > Unionidae > Sinohyriopsis > Sinohyriopsis cumingii. Next base: position 121,771,221 of record CM068827.1, read on the forward strand.
GGACTACTTTTGACAATAGATCTGGTACAGACAACATTTATGATACTTGCACTATACACCTGAAATTCCACAAAAAATATCTGAATGACATATTTTGAATTCTTTCTTACGATTCCAATTATTATTTACAATAGCGTGGTGTTTACAAGCTCCTTTCATCTCAAGTTGCTAATTAAGCTGCACTTTCATTCAAGGATTTCATAATAAATTTCAAAGGAGTCCAGTATTAGTTTACAACTATACTCAAAAAAGATCTAACAAAAAGTCCATTGGATACTGCTTGCTAGACTGGTCTGTGTACAACAATAGTCTAACTCAAACATACAGCTACCAGTCTTGTATATTCATGTACTGTGACATAGCTAAAGTAATGTGAAACTTTGACATTGAATAAGTTATTGCACTGAATTTTGTTCTTTGTAACTGGAACTTTGGACTCTGTGGACAAACTATATTAGGATTCTTCCCATCTCCAAATGAAAATTTATTAATGGGTCTACAAAACTCTATAACTTGCCCTTGAACACAAAGCCTAAAACAGTGCAAGAATTGCTGTATATACTTATATGAATTTGTTTCATGGCCTTCAACACTCATTGCTTTACTAATGTAAAAATAAATTATGGAACATTCAAAACTTACTACTTTCACTCAAAAAAGGAATAACTTGTGAATTTAAGGAAATTAAAAGCAACATTTTCTCATTCATGTTGATCAGAGTTAATGTATATTTCCTACATTTTAGTCCAGTTTGTGGTACCAGTTCCTGATCTGCATTAATCAAACATTATACAACTATAAAAACAAAATTACAACCAACTGCTACACCAATGACTGTAGATAACGAGATATGGTGATGCTATGCAAGTCTGACTGATATGTAGGAACAGGCAATTGTGACACAGACACTGAACCAAAACAACATGCAAATGATTAAAATTAATTTGATCAACAGGAAATTCATGAATGAAAATCAATTGACCTTTAAATTTTAGTTTTAAATTCTGATTTTCGAATTAACAGTTATGAAAATGTTGAAACACAATGTTTTACATTTATGTCAACCATAACCATAAATAGCATACATGTTTGATCCAACTGCAAACTGCATAGATCTGTATCTGCCATTGCATAATACTCCAGAAGACTTAGGTCTATGCAGCTTGGTTAAGCAGAACAAAGACCATGATCTGTCAGTGCATTATGTGGCAGCAGATTAGGGTCTGTATAGTCAGCAGTGTGACCTGACTTGTCAGCAAGTATGTATAGTAGCAACATCAACAAAAAATGCAAGGCCCTTAGCATGAGACAACAGAATCTAAAAACTCCTGTACATCTAATTTATGGATATTACAATATGCCAAGAAGTGTTTATTAAACTTGTTTAAAGAAGATCGTATCCAATGAACACTCACGTCCCTTACATACAACTCTAAGGCCAGCTGTGCTACAGAAATTGGTAATGCAATGATTCCTGCTTAACATGTTTTCATTGGCAAGAATAATGATGCACCAGTGTAGAAGAGGAAAATTCTCTCTCTGGATCACAATGTTGAATCAAACACTTGGCAAGACTCATGTCTGACAAAAAATTTCAACCAAAGTCTCGATAAAATATTTTGATCCTAAGGATGAAATTGGCCTATCCAACAATGATGCATAATGAAGGATTTTTCTCACATTTCTGCCTAAAAATTGTAGCAAGAATACACAGATAAAGTTTCAGATGACAAAATATCCATGAACTATTTTTTGAATATTTAGAAAGAGGATATACTGTGTAATTTACTTTGGTGTAAATTTTAATGTCATTAAAACAGATAGAGTACTAAAAAAGAAAAACAGCAATGATAAGTGTTTTTGTGTATACCATATATACAAACGATGCACACTATTTTGATGTCATGTGATACAAGATAAATTAAATCATGTGATGTAAGACAAGTCATGTGATGAACAAATATATTACACTAGAAAACCTGGCCAAACTCATGCAGAAACGTGAAATATTTTTTTTTCCAAGTTCAAGTATGCCCACTTTATAAAACAAACTGGGCTCAAGTTGGATTCTGACATTTGACAGAAAACAATCAGACTGCAAATTCTCACCTTTTCTAATATTCTTCACAGATGACCTATAAAATGGCACAAAGTATTCAGGATGGAGACATGAAAAATAAGCAAAGATAAGGAAAAACAATTACTTTACTGGGGCTGATGATTACATTCCATCAACAGAAGCCAGATGTTCACAGTACAAAACACAATACTAAAACTATAGCAACTGCAATGGTTTGCCACTGCAAAGTCCCAAACTTGACATTCCGACACAACCCCACCAACTCCTTCCATTTCACCTTCTACAGTGCTTACCAACACACCCATTTCTTGATAATAACTTGTGTTGTACACATGTATGACTACTTATATAAACCATAGTCTGAAAATACTTTTTTTTATTCCACTTGAACTAGTTTTCTATAAATGAACAACACAATTTTCATTTATTTCCACCCAGCTTCTTCAGAGATGTGGTAAGAATGGGCAGACAATCAAAAGAAGTGTGTAACAATAATCCCAGGGAAGATAACAAACCACCAACCAGAAGTAATGATGAATCAAGCCTTAGCAAAGACTTCAGTAACGAGCAAGAGGAATGAACATCAATCCTTCCAAACATTCACAGCATCTTTCAAATAGAAAAAGTTAATATTCATCACATTTACACCATACATATGCCTTGTTGATATTTAGCCCAGACTGATGATAAATCTTGGCCAGCAAGTATTTTCAACTTCAAGAACGTATATTCTTTCATGCATGCAGAAATACATCCATCTAATAACACATGTCCAAAATACTTTCTTCAAATAATGGAAATGCACCACTGACAGGCTTTACGGACATTTTAAAAAATCTTGTTTAACAATAGCAGAATTATGTACTGGTTACCATAACAGCAGCATTATGTACTTGGTTACCATAACAGCAGCATTATGTACTGGTTACCATAACAGCATCAGCATTATGAACTGGTTACCATACTATGAAGTCCATGTTTCTTGTAGAAAGAGTATCTGACTGATATACACTATAAAATTTGAATAATAAGCATATGCTTGAAATTAAACACATGGAAAAAAATGCACACACAAAAACAAGCGCACACACCCCCTTCAGTATCTTTATGGTAAAAATAAGCATAGTTTTTACAAGTTTTAACAGAAATACAAACTTAGTAGCAAACAACTGCTCTTGAGCTATTTTGTTCCACGTGAGATGACTTGTATTATAATTTATCTATTTATATTCTGGTATCAAGTCTGCCTTCTTGTTTCTTTTATCAGCAAAAAATAAAAGCCATCATATTTCACTGCAAGGCTTATGTACCAAACATTTTTTAGATAACTGTTTGGAATAAATTTTATTAGCAATAACTGCATACCAAGAGTACAGCCAGCACTAATTAAAAATTGCATACACACTTAAAATCCAAAAGGCGTATATCTTTATTACATGATTTTTTTTCCCCCTACTAATTTTGGAAGTTTCAAACTGCTAATTAAATGTCATTAAATAAGAAGAAATATTTACAACACGAATAAAATAAATAACAAAATGAAAAATATTTAGATGCTGAGAAAACTTCAAAGCAAAAAATAATACTTTTTATTTTCATGTCTATTGTTGTTTGAAAAATACATGCATGAAGCCTAAATGGATTTACAAGCATTTAAAGAATATTTTCTTTACAGGAAAGAAGTTTTATCATTTCTTTTTCTAAAGAACAAATTGGACATCTTTAGCAATTAAAAGATAGCATTCATTCATATGGAGAGACAAATTTATGTAAGCTCCCCTGAATCATAAACAAAATCTATGCACTACAATAAATGTTCTAACATGACCTCTACTCTAGCACTGATTAAATATAAACTGAAGTCAAATGTGCTGCATATTTATCATTTATGCTGTTTACTACAGCATCTTTTGTCATGGAGACTGGACAGATTCTGACAAAATCAAACTAGAGTCGATCGAAGGAACTATCTGAAAATGTTTTCCAGAAATTCAAGACAGAAGCATTCTTCCTTTTAATTGCAAAGTATTGAAACCATCTTTAGTGATATATTTTTTTAAAGTCAGCTGCCTTGTGTACATATTGGATGTCAAATTGACACCATTTTTATTTAGAACCAACAAAACATCACAGTTTTCTAGTGAAAACCCCATGTTGAAATGACTTTCCATGTTGGAAGTAACAGTAACATGATTTGTAATGGTGGCTATACTGGTTATCAGACTGGTACCATTTCCATTTATTACCAACATGATAACATAGTAAGTACTTTGATGAAAGCACAATGATATTACCAGCCATGTAGGAGAAGTGATTAGATTTTTAAGATGGCCACTTTCTTGGCCCTACTGGATGCGTGAATGGCAACATTTTCATTTCGGACCAACTAAACAACACAAGAAGTCATTGAGTGAAAACCTCATGTTGATATGACCATCCATTCAGGAGTTAAAGATGGCCACCATGGTGGTCATATTGGAGATGTCTGGCACCATTTTTATTTAGGACCATCAAGACATCATAATAATTCTGGTGAAAAACTCATGTTGATATGACCATTCTTTCAGGGGTAAAGATAAGAGTGAAAACCCCATGTTGATATGACCATTCATTTGGGAGTAGTGATTGAGTGAAAACCCCATGTTGATATTACCATTCATTTGGGAGTAGTGATTGAGTGAAAACCCCATGTTGATATTACCATTCATTTGGGAGTAGTGATTGAGTGAAAACCGTATGTTGATATTACCATTCATTTGGGAGTAGTGATTGAGTGAAAACCGTATGTTGATACAACAATCCATTCAGGGTAAGTGTTAGCACCATGGTGGTCATATTGGATGTCTGAATGGCACCATTTTCATTTAGACCCAACTGACCATGGAATGACTGTGTAATTAAAGTTTCATGGCTATTCTCCATGTAGTTCAATAGAGTAGCAATAAAAAAAAAGTGATCTAAGAGATGGACAGATTACAGATCAATAACCATTCCATAAACTCTTTTGGTCTACACCCAGTAGAGCTTAAACTCAATTAGCATGCCATGCATTTACAATAATTCTGATGAACTGATGGTACAACAATCATGCAAAATGAATCACATACTAATGGATATTAAAAACTGTGTAGGCCTGAACCTAGTAAATGTGAAGGATGGCAATATTTAATTTTGCCTAACAAGACTCATCAAGTCTCTTTGTTTTAATAAACACTGATGTCCAATATACATTCTCTCTTTGCAGTGACATCATCTCTTATGGTACACTGTTTAATACAAACCTCAAAATTTTTATTTGTTTTCAAACCTCACTAGGAAGATGGACATCACAACTCCATAAATGTACTGGCATCAATGGACACAATCAATCATGTCTCTCTAGAAAAAAGGGGGTGGGGTAGGTAAGTCTGATGATAATCTTACTGTCCAGATGGCAATCACATTGAAACAAGTCTATCAACTATAAAAGCCCAAAAAGTCTAGAGGTTAAGAAAGCAAACAGACTCCAAGAGTCAGAGAATGTGCTCTTGTTGTCTTTGATGTAGAGATGCTTCAAACAGTATGCTTAAAGATACACACATTCAAATTAAAGATCCAAATGTTTCCTTTCGGAGACTTTTAATTATATACAGGACACTTAGATGTGAAAATATTTCATCAAATGCCAGATAACACTATTTAAATTTTCCAGTGCATTCCTCCTTTAGGTATCAAATCCAGTAAATACTGTTTCTGCAAGTCACTTGCCCGAGCCCCGAAAGGTAACTGATAGGGAAAACCTGCCCTTGGGTTGAAATGTTGTAAACCCATTCTAAGCGAGGCCTGATGTGCCTGCAGTAGATTCTGATGCTGCCGCAAAGTCTCCTGCATAGTCTTCTGGTAATTTGCACTCATGCTGAGTGCAGCAGCTGCAGCTGCTGCAGCAGATGCGGAGGTTGGCTGTGTACTGGATAGTGATGATGATGAACCCATGCTTGACAAGGATGATGTGGAGGCTGAATTAGACAAGGATTTACTTTCCTGTGACTGCATGCGCTCAATCTCTTGTTCTTGCTGAAGGGCCTTGACAAAAGCACTTTTCAGTCTATTAGTGTGCTCTTGTTTCAAAGCCTTCTTTTGATTAGATGTAACACATTGTTCACAAATGACATTTTTTGATCCGGGTTTCTCACGTTTCCATACTGGTGTAAAATCAGTTCCACATTGAATACATGTAAATGGATTACAGATCATCTTCTCATCCGGGTTTTTGCGTCCCTTAGCTATGAGATTACTATCAATAATATAGTTGACAGCTTCTTCCAAGCCCAGAAGGTAGATAAAATCTGGACTAGCTAAGCCGGGAATAAAGTTCATCTCAGGTGGTGGTGGCTTTGGTGGAGGAATCTGTAGCAGTGTTTTCTCTAACTGTTTCCTCAATGCTAATTTTGCAGCAGCCTGTCGTTGTGCTGGGGTCTGTTCTTCAACACGAGGTTGTTGCTGTGAAAGCTGATGTGCTGCCTGCCCACGATACTGTGCCATGAGATTCTGTGGTGATGTACCCTGGACCATTCCACGCATCTGGTTCTGAATCATGTTTCTATCCATCCTGGGGTTCACAGTCATGGGTGAAGGACTCTGCATTTGATTAGGTCGAGGAGACGAAGAACTAGGGGGCACCACTTGTCCCCCTCTCATCAGCTGTGGAGGCTGACTGTGGGCTGGACGAGCCTGCATGTGCTGCGGCTGTGATCGTGATTGATGCTGATCATGTGGGGAGCCCCGAATCAGAGGTGGTGGTTGTGAATGTTGTCTGGAATTCAATTGCTGTCGATTACTTGGGATGTTATTTTGCTCCTGTAGTTGTCCTGACAACTGACTCTGACGCAGTTTTTTCAAAAGAACTAATTTAGCTTCTTCATTACGAAGTTCTGCCTGAAGTCTCTTGACAAGTTTGTTCCTAGCTTTCAGTTCCTCTATACTGGGTTCTGAAAATCCATTGATCTTTTCAAGTCCTTCATCGTCTGAATCATCAGACAACATTATTACATCCCCATTTGAAGAGCCTTTTGTGCTTAAATCAATTGGCATATCCAATGTGACATTTTCCTTGTCACTATCATTAGATCCATTACTACTGCTACTACTTGAACTTTTTGCTGTGAAATCTTGTGGTAAGTCACTCTCAAGTTCTCTGCCTGAAACCTTTTTCTTACTTCCATCTACCTTTCCATATTTTGAATTTTGATCAAGTTCTTCTTCTTTTTTCCCTTCACTTTCCTTTTCATCTTCCACTGCATCAGTGACTTTCATTTTTTTGCCTTCAGATCCTTTGGAATCTGGCTTCTTTTCCCTTGATGTAGCATCACTAGAAACATCCTTCATTTTCTCTGCCATGGCTTTGCTGTTTTCTGCATTCTCATTGACTGCATTGTCAAACTCCCCATTCTCATCCTGCATTTCATCTGGCTCGCTTCTATCATCCCCATCAGATTGTGCTGTGGAATCATTTTCATTCTCTGTTTCTGACTCGTCCGACTTTTCATCCTCCAGTTTAGCCCTGGAAAGAACATCAGTTTTTGTTGAAATTTGCTGATTTAACATTTTACAGATTTTATTAAATTCACTACCTGGCAAGAGTGCAAAATTATGGATATAGTTGACCGCCAATGCATTTTTTAGATAGCACTATACAGGAGCATAAATTCAGTTGACAGACTGCATAAAAACATGTTTAGAGATAAATGGCTATGAATCATGGTTTATAAGTAAGGAAGACCCATTCAAATGATCACTGATTAATAAAAAGCCGATTTCTGAAAACACAACAGCCAATTATTATTTTTGTAAGTTATAATCTTAAAGAAGTGCCTTATTTGGTGCTAAGATTAATTTTTTCACTGAAACTTTCTGGCCTTATCTTTCAATGATTGGCATGTGTATGTGTTACATTTTTAGCATTTGATTGATTTTGGTGAATACATACATGAAAAAGACAAGAGTTTGTATTCTGTTTTAGTTTTTTTTTTAAAAATCAAACAAGGACACCAAATCAAAGATGTGTATGTTATTGTTGTTATTGGACAATGGTTACTTGCAACATGATAATTATCAACAATTCTTTAACTGATAATCAAAACATCAAAAAGAAAATTCCAGCTCTACTTGTTCCAAATATACCAATGTAATATTCCATCACTAACAGTTCCATTCTTGTGTGTGATGAGGGGGGATAAAAAGGGTGGCTTAAGCATGATATGCATTTTAACGAGTTAGAATTTCAATTAAAGGTTTGGAAAAATTAGAACCATCATATAACAAAGTTTATGTCTGACCCTTGGCAATAGGCAATCCCATCTATAATTGGCAAGAGGCAATCCAATCTATAACTGCAGACATCTAAAACCTAAACAAACTGATGGCATGCCAAGTCTGCCCACCTTTATATATTAAAGGATTGCAAAAACCACAGATCAGTGACCAGTGCTATTGCTAGCTAGGTGTCAGTAAACTCTAATAACAGCACAGTCCAACTTGTAACATTAACACAATGTAAACATACAATGGATCACTGCCAATTAGAGGCCAGGTATCAGTCAGTGTAATATAGTAATGGCACAACCCAACTTTTTATGTTACCACACTGCAACAATCAAGGGCTAGCTGGTCCTTACGATCACCTGCTAGGTGAACCAGATTGAACCTTTTAAAACTGGTCAAAACCTGTCCAATACAGCCTTAAACCATGGTGTAATGTTGTAATGGCACAACCCAACTTTTTATGTTACCACACTGCAACAATCAAGGGCTAGCTGGTCCTTACGATCACTTGCTAGGTGAACAAGATTGAACCTCTTAAAACTGGTCAAAACCTGTCCAATACAGCCTTAAACCATGGTGTAATGTTGTAATGACACAAACCAACTTTTTATGTTACCACACAGCAACAAAACACAATCTGCTGATCACTGATATTACTGGCTATGTGCTAGTGTTGTGTAATTATAGCAAGGTGAAAGCTAATAGCCTGGCCAATCAAATTAGCTGTGACACCTTGTGACTGCCATTGTAACACATACAAGTTCAGGTTCTTAGGACTTTCAGGGACTAAGTCATAATAGCTACCATAGAACACATACAAATTCAGTGTATGTTGGGCTTTCTAGGAGTTTGATACAGTCAAAGCATCATGATAAGTCACCCCAACTGCCCTTAATTTACAAGTGTGGATATTGCTTATGTTTTGCCTTCACCTCACAAGGACAAAAAAAACCCAGTATCTCAAACACTTCAGCCTGCAAGCGGTAATAAGTTGTGTACACTGTTTAAATCTCATTTCAAATGTATTTTATTATGCTCTGGCAAACCTCAACTTAAACATCACTCTTGTCCCCAATATCTCCTGTTAGTATTCACAAAAGTACCATAGGATTTGTTGACAGGGTTCTGGTTATACAAAGGCTTTACTTATGTCTAACTTCTGTAACAGGAACCAGAATACTCATAGCCCTTGTATGGCATCTGCAGGACTGATTTAAGTGCCATTTGTGACCATAGATATACTGCAAATATTTTCTGATGCAAATAATAATTTGATATCACAAATCTATGTACTTGATAGATGTCCATCAGTAGTTTCCATCACAGCCCTGTATTGACTGATGTCTCTCAGTAGTTTACCATTGCAGACTTGCATACTTTGACAGATTGATGTCTATCATTAGTTTGTCATCACAGACCTGTATACCCTGACAGACGTCTATCAGTAGTTTGCCATAATAGACCTGTATACCTTGACAGATGTCTATCAGTAGTTTGCCATCACAGACCTGTATGCCCTGACAGATGTCTATCAGTAGTTTGCCATCACAGACCTGTATACCTTGACAGATGTCTATCAGTAGTTTGCCATCATAGACCTGTATACCATGACGGATGTCTATCAGTAGTTTGCCATCACAGACCTGTTACCATGACGGATGCCTATCAGTAGTTTGCCATCACAAACCTGCATACCCTGACAGATGTCTATCAGTAGTTTGCCATCACACACACCTGTATACCATGATGGATGTTTATCCATTGTTTGCCATCACAGACCTGTATATCCTGACAGATATCATTAGTTTGTCATCTCAGACCTGTATACTTGACAGATGTTGATCAGTAGTTTGCCATCACAGACCTGTATACCTTGACAGATGTCTATCAGTAGTTTGTCATAACAGACCCGTTTATCTTAAAAGTCTATCAACAGTTTACCATTGCAGACATGTATACAATGACAAATATCTATCAGCAATTTGCAAAAGTACTGTGTGTTAATTTCTTTAGCCACACAATGAGATGCCAAACCAAGAACTTGCTCATCAGGAATCCTAACCAATTTACAGAACGAGGGCAACCTCTCCAGAATGGACAACATGTCAAGTTCAAGTGACCAATCTTCTTGTCATGTACATTGTTTTTTTAACACTGAAAAACTATATTCTGTGTACCTATCTATTATACTATTGCTGTGTACCTATCTATTATACTACTGCAGTGTACCAATCTATTATACTATTGATGTGTACCTATCTATTATACTATAGTAGAACCTGTTTTGAAAGATCACCCTTTCTGCCAAAAAATATGGTCACACAAGGCAGGTGGTCTCTCATAACGGGTCACAATGCTATATAATCAATACATTTGTGCATTGAGAATAAAGTCTCTCAAGACAGGTGGTCTCACATAGCAGTGGTCTTTCAAGACAGGTTTCACTGTATTGCTGTGTACCTATCTATTATACTAGTGCTGAGTAATTTTTCTCCTGACCTGTTTCAATATAGAAAACTTGGTTGGCATCTCCACACACATAGTTTTTCAAACTAAAAATGACACCTGCACCATCCAACATTAAAAAATTTGAAGAACCTCTAAAAATATGCATGTGACTATTTCTAACATAACAGATGACCCCCCCGGCAACTATAGTCTGCATGAAGTAAGAGAACAATTTCTCATACTGATCATCATTACTATTGAGAAAACTCATCTGTTAAAAGATGCTGGAATTTATTGCAATAGATCATTTTCATGCCTTTCAGCGAAGTTTAAAGAGACAGATAAATAAGTAGGACGCTGGCTTAATGCATCTTTGCAGCAAAAGATCTGGCCCACGTAAACTGATATCTTAAATCGATGCCCAAATTTATTAAAAACTTTCTGATACCTTAAATTGTTGCCCAAATTTATTAAAAACGTTCTGCAGAAATTATGGTGGAAATTACAGTAGCATACCGTTTTTCAGGCTGCATTTTCTCGCAAGGTTCTTCATCTTCATCATCTGTGGGTGGGCGTTTTACTCCAGATTTTTCACCGTCTTCACTAAAATATTAGGAAAACCTGATCAAAACAGGCAAAATGTGGAATGAATCAAAACTGCAAAGGATACACCTTTTCATCAAAAAGTTAAGCAGCTTTACTTAACTCTTCTGGCAGCTAGCTGCATGATGACATTTGATCTGTTTGATTAATTCTTTATGTCTTTGTGCAGTTCAGACCAGTCTGCCTTAGATCTGAGGCCAAAAGGTCTAACGGACACAAAATCCAATTCCAAACCACGGGCGAATTTTGGGTGAAAAAAAAAACGGGTCCAAATAATTAGGTTTTTCCCTCTGTATTTTGTAGTGCAACTAGAACATCCAGATTATTTGGTATCATTGTAGAGCTATATCTGTCTGCTTTTTTGTAAAACTACCCACTTTGGTGTATCTTAAATGACCTTGATGCTGCAGAGCTCAGAAGTAGGGTACAGCCTCATCTCGCCTACAGGCGGGATTGGGGCTGAACAAGTTAATTACTAATTTTCAATTCATTTTGACCATATGCAGGGACTCTCCTTGTATTTCTTATATTAAGTGTGTTTTCCTTGTATTCAGTTTATTTTTCAATGGACAAATTTTCATTTTTAATTGACCATTTTATAAATTAAATGTACAAATGGCCGATGTCACTTACCATTCCAAATCACTGTAATAATATACAATCAAAGCAGTCCCAACAGTCATAGTGCCCACATGGTCACAATGGCCATCTTAATTTACCCTGGCAAATTTCCTAAACAAAATGTAATTTGTGTAACGAGCACTTGCTTTCTGTGGTCAGTGGCCACATTCATTTTTGAGAGTATATACAGGCTAACAGTCAGGGGTTATTTATGTTAAAATTTGTCTGCAAAGGCAAGCAAAGTTTTGGTTCAAGGGTCAAAATGAATAGGCATGCATGGTTTCTTCCAATTTTCTATTTATCACAGACTTCTCACATAAGCTGACTGTCTTTTGATCTCAGTGAGTTGAGCAAACTATCTAATCCAAATATTGTTTCTCAACCATTAACAGCTGTTTCCTAATTATTTGAATGTAGCTTTAACAATTTTTCAGTCATATCGCTACAATGTCTGCAGTGTGACAGTTTATAGTGATGTCTAGCACTAGGGCATCATGCCGCAGAGATGTAACATGATTTCCCACCTAGTCAGAATTATGCAAGCTACCACTCAATGCTGAAATTACAGTTTTGCCACAATACAAACCAAGATCAGTGATTATTTCAAGTCAGTGATGAGATAAGGTGGATTAAAGTGAGTAGGACAAAGTAATCTTGAGTGGAACATAACTTTTGGAGAACAACATACACACATAATTCATAATTTTGTTGAACAATGCACATAAAACAAGCTATAAAATAATTTTAAAAAAAAATAATAAATTTAAGAATAATAATAATAACAATAATAATAATATTATTATTATTATCCATTGCATGGTATTTGTTCACAACCCAATTCTGAAAGGTTAACCTGTTTACTGGTCACCTGCAAACAAAGGTGAGTTTGGCCCTTTCCTATGGATGACCACCATTGGCAGATTGGACTGTATAAGGGGCAGTCCATTTAATATGGGGGCCCCCGAGTGGCCGAGTGGTCTAAAGCGCTCACTGTTACAGATCACTGCCATCTCACCTCTGTCTGCGTGAGTTCGAGTCTCAGCCTCGGCTAACATTGGTACGTGAGAAAGCCTGCCAGTAGCTTCTCGTGGGTCGGTGGTTCTTCCCGGGGTTTTCCAGGGTTCTTCCTCCACCAATTATACTGGCTGCCATGTATAGCCTATCTTGTGCTGAAAAATGGCGTTAAACCCTACAACAACAACAACCATTTAATATGTATGCATGGGGGGGGGGGGGGACCCAAATGTATATGCTTGCGTATGGGGAGGGTCTACTGATAATGTACGTAAGCATATCGGAAATGGGGTGATTGGGTGGGATGAACCCATCGATAGTAATTTATCTAATACATAACCTGTTCATTAGTCAATGTCTGATCAAGCTTTACAAGATTTTTGCGTACATACTAAATGGATGGCCCCTAACTGTAATTTGTGTCAGTTTTTACAATTTTCATTATAATTTATTTCTGATGCCTTGTGTTAAGATTCATGGCAACCAGTTATCTCCCATGCACAGCAAAAATACCAAAGCAAGAATACAGTGACCTTTCAATTGTGCATAACTGTGATCTAGACTGCAGATGGAACATACAGGTAATGTGAAATGAAGAGTTATCTGAGAGAGTATGCAGGTGTGTTGAGGTAATATACTCCTGTCTGTTACTTCCCAAGTGTACTCAATAAGACAGGACTTCACTTCAGAGAAATATCAGAACCAAATCTTCATACTGCATTTACCAGACTGGTGGCAATGTAGATTCAGCTTTCATACAACGGGCATTTCTTTTGCACTTTAGTCCCCTTAAAATGATGAAGAAATGGATATCTGCCCAATTGTGAATGACAGATGCATCTTAGGATGGGCAAATGTCTGCTGAGCTTGCTCAATTTATGACACTTTGATATTAGATGTGTGAACATTTGACAGGATGTAATCATATCAGGATGCCAATGATGTTCTTTAAAGACAGAAAGACAATAATTTACAATGACAGTTGATTCAACCATACTCAGGACTTCAACATTTTTGGGGAAGTTAACTTTTCCATGGGAAAAGTGAATCTTGTATTTTTACTTTTCCTTCAAGTCTTCACTTCCTCTGCCCATGCCAATTATAATTAGCATCAGGTTTCTTCCTTCCTGGCATGTTCTCAGCATCTAAATTATAATATGCCAGGCAAATGGAAATGGGAACTTAGAAGGCCTGACACTAACATAGTAAATGTAGCTAAGAAGAAACGCATGTACCAACAACTTACTTTTTCTTCTTGTTGATCTCCATGGTTTCTGGCTTGTATGTCTCCATTTTAGAATTTTAGGACTGTTCAATCCTGCCAAAAAATTGCAAAGATACATGTAGATATTCTCATTTTCAGCTAGCAGCCATTTCATATTTGCCAACAACCCCCTCCCAATTTCAGCACAACTGAATATGGAATTTTTACACTACTGTAGAAATGTAATATTGTTTAGCTTTGGTTTCATCCATTAGTTATTGATTGCTCTGTTTAGAATCATTGGCATTTGATAATGTATTAAATTTAATATCGTCTGAGACTCACCTGATAGTCTACTAAACTGAATACAAAGTCCAAGTCTACTATGATAATGTACTAAACTGAATATAAAATCCAAGTCTACTATGATAATGTACTAAACTGAATACAAAGTCCGAGTCTACCATGATTTTGTAATAAACTGAATATAAAATCCAAGTCTACTATGATAATGTACTAAACTGAATACAAAGTCCGAATCTACCATGATTTTGTAATAAACTGAATATAAAATCCAAGTCTACTATGATAATGCACTAAACTGAATACAAAGTCTAAGTCTACCATGATTTTGTAATAAACTGAATACAAAGTCCAAGTCTACTATGATAATGTACTAAACTGAATACAAAGTCCGAGTCTACCATGATTTTGTAATAAACTGAATATAAAATCCAAGTCTACTATGATAATGCATTAAACTGAATACAAAGTCTGAGTCTACCATGATTTTGTAATAAACTGAATATAAAGTAGTTTACTACCATGATAATGTATTAAACTGAATACTAAGTCCAAAGCTACCCAATGATGTGTAACTGTAGAATTCATGCTAATTTCTCAGTGACTAAATTTATTTTGTTAACTCAGTTCCTGCATCAAAATTTTTTTTTCTTCAAGTTTCCAGGACATTTTAATGTCAAATTTCAGAATTCATTTTTAAAGTCTGATACTTTGATTTTAGTTTTAATGTCTGTTTCATGCTTTTTTGATCTTTCTTTCCTCTAGCTGAGCATCTGAAGGCTTTGACTCAATTAAATATTCATGAGACTGAGTATTCTCTGCTTTCCCTACAATTTTATCTGCAGTATCATAAAGTGATTGTGTGTCCTTTTCTAGTCTTATCTTCTTTGCTTTCCAACATTCCAGTTCAGCAAATTCATCATTTCTCTTCCTTTTTTAATTTTTCTTTTCTTTTCTGCTGCCATCTCCTCCTGATAAGCCATGTATTTGGACTGTCCACTTGCAGCTTCCATAAAAGAAATCAATGGCTGTGCATGCATACAAATGATTAGGCATGTGTGCACAAATCTCTTAGTTACCAGACTCAACCATGGTCACTGACAAAACAAGACCATCATTACAAAACCATTCACTGCTAAGCTGCAGTGGAAAAATGTTTTTCTCTAGAATTTTTTTTTTAGCGTCTTAAAATCAAATTCCAGGATAGTTGATAAGAAAAGGTATTTTTCAAAGAGGTTTTAAGGATATTCTTGTTAAAATTTAAATTCCAGGACCTCCTTAAAAAATCAGGACGGTACAGGAATCCTGTATAAAAGAAAAATGAAGTGAATGTGGCAAACCGATTTTATTAAATTTGAAAAGCTTTAAAAAAAATCAGTTTTGCATGCAGCACTTATATAAACAATAATTTGTTGTTGTTGTTGTTGTTGTTGTTGGGTTTAACGCCATTTTTCAGGACACGATAGGCTATACATGGTGGCCAGTATTAATGGTGAAGGAAGAGCCCGGGAAAACCCCGGAAAGAACCACCGACCCATGAGAAGCTACTGGCAAGCTTTCTCACATACCAACACTGGCCGAATCCAAGACTTGAACCCACGCAGACAGAGGTGAGAGTTCAGTGATCTGTAACTGAGAGCTCTTTAGACCACTCGGGACCACAGAGTCAGACCAGATTAGAAATAGTTTTGACATAAACTAGACCTGAACAATGTGTGTGTGTGTGTGTGTGTATGTGTAAAGTTTCAAGGCAATCATCTAAGTATAAACTAGACAATGTGTGCGTGTTAAGTTTCATGGCAATCCTCTAAATATAAACTAGACAATGTGTGGGTGTGTCAAGTTTCATGGCAATCCTCTAAGTATAAACTAGACAATGTGCATGTGTATGTGTGTAAAGTTTCACGCCAATCGTCTAAGTATAAACTAGACAATGTGTGTGTGTGTTTGTGTGTGTGTAAAGTTTCATGGCAATCCTCTAAGTATAAACTAGACAATGTGTGTGTGTTTGTTAAGTTTCATGGCAATCCTCTAAATATAAACTAGACAATGTGTGGGTGTGTCAAGTTTCATGGCAATCCTCTAAGTATAAACAAGACAATGTGTGCATGTGTGTGTTTAAAGTTTCATGGCAATCCTTTAAGTATAAACTAGACAATGTGTATGTATATGTGTGTAAAGTTTCATGGCAATCCTCTAAGTATAAGCTAGAGAATGCATGTATGTGTTCAGTTTCATGGCAATCCTCTAAATAAAAACTAGACCTGACCAATGAGTATGTAAAATTTCATGGCAATCCTGTAAATAAAAACTAGACCTGAACAATGTATGTATAAAGTTTCATGGCAATCCTCTAAGTATAAACTAGACAATGCGTGTGTAAAGTTTCATGGCAATTATCTAAATATAAACTAGACCTGGATAATGTGTGTGTAAAGTTTCATGGCAATCTAAGTATAAATTAGACTTGGACAATGTGTATGTAAAGTTTCATGGCAATTATCTAAATATAAACTAGACCTGAACAATGTGTGTGTGTGTAAAGTTTCATGGCAATTATCTAAATATAAACTAGACCTGGATAATGTGTGTGTAAAGTTTCATTAAATTCCTCTATGTAGTATATGTGCAGTGGCAATAACAGAAGTGTGCTAACAGACTGATTGACATTAAATTCACATATAATAAAATTGGTTTGTCACATGTACTTCATTTTTCATTAAAACTGAGCTCCCGTGCCCTCCTGATTTAAGGAGGTTTTGAAATCCTACTGGAATCTGAATTCAAAAAAAGTATCCTTAAAACCTCCTTGAAAATTACTTTTTATCAAATGTCCTGGTATTTGATATTAAAATGCGAAAGTATTTTGCTAGAGAAAGTAACATATTTTTCCACTGCAACTAAAGAAGTAAACAATTTTGCAACAATCATCTTGTTATATCTGTGACTGGCAACAAAGTCTGGTAACTCACGGATTTTTGCGTGTGTGTGTGTGTGATTTAGATTTTTAACGTAGCTTTAACAATTTTTCATTCATATTGCTACGATGTCTGCAGTGTGGCAGTTTATAGTGATGCCTAGCACTGGGGCATCATGCCGCAGACATGTAGCATGATGTTCCACCCAGTCACATTATCCTGACACCAGGCTGACCAGTCCTAACACTAACCTCTTAATGCTGAGCGCCAAGCAAGATATTTTTGAAACTGTGCCTAATCATTATTACACATGCACAGCCATTGGTTTCCTTTATGGCAGCTGCAAGAGAATGGTCCAAATAAAGGACTAATTCTTTAATGCTGAAGGCAGTCTTCAAAGAAGAGCAGAAACTTTATTACTGGTTCAGTTAAATACTTATAATATATTAACAAAACTACTCAGAAGCAATTTGTTCACAATCACAACTGAATGGACATGAAGCCAATTAATTTGATTAAATATGGATATGTTGATTGCAGGTCTCTCAGATTTGTCATATATCCTGAACATGTCTGACTCGACTAACTTTTTTAATGTCTTTTTTAATGACCAAATTGGATTTTGGGAGTTTCTGCTAAGCCATAAGAACTCATATTCAAATCTGGACAATATGTCTGAACCGAAACCCACAGGTGTTGACCTCATCTTATAAATATGATGTACAATGCAACAGATATGAAACGGCCTTGTGGCTTTTGCATATAGTATAATGTTACCTCGACCAGGGCCATGTATATGGAAACTACATGTATGTTCCTGTCCCAACTAAGCTTAGGAGTACAATATTCAGAGAAAGAGAAATTCCCAACAAAAAGTTACAGTCATCTTGAAGAAAAAAAAAAAAAAACAAGCCACAAAAGAAAAAGTAAAACAATCATTGCACAGATTGAAATGTATACTAATAACTATCTGGGTTCAATACATTTTCAACTGACTACTTGGCCTGCTTGGCAAGTGGCTGGAACTTGTACTTTGCCTACAATGATGTTACTCACTCATCATATACAATATGATACTGAATCAGGTAAAAGGTACTATTGTTCCAATTGGACAACCATCTTAAAAAACCGTCTTGAACTTCCTCAGCTACTACTCGTAAATATCAACAGATGAGTGGAATTTGTTAGCCATGATAATGGATTCATACTAACACAGTGTAGAAAGTAACAGGTTTCATTGTTGCAGGAAACTCAACTGACCCTACATTTTAAATTGCCCTGTCCCGAGGTCTTGTCAACTGTACCCATGTACATCGTAAGTGATATGAAGCTGACTTCTTCTGCATTCCTGACTTTTAAACACACAAAAAAAAGGAAAATGTCCTTTTTTATGCATAGAGTCAAATCCAAGGATATGTAATGACTTCGAAATCTGACTAAAAAATCAAATGTGGAAATATTTTGGAGCCAACATTCCAAGATGATCAGGAGTTGTTGGTAATGGTAAGCCAGACTAACTACAACTGCTTCAAAATAATATTTCTTAGCTCTGATACACAAAGTTGACATTTACATTATATACCGATTCTGAATTCTGACTTGGAATCATAGGTGATTGAGCAGGTCTGAAGTTGCAGATATTTTTGGTACAAATGCTGCCAAACTTACTAATGCAAACACTGTATATGAAGAGAAAGTGAAATGTACATGAAGGTATTTCTGAAGATATGTGCAGACATTAAAATAAGCAAAGACTAAAAATTAGTAAATATGATATACATCATACAAGGAACTGGAAACCATTACATATGTCAACATCTGAGGTAGAAAATTGAGGGCACACAAAGCTTAACAAAGGTACATGTAAGTACGCTGAGAACATGATCTAAACAAACTTAAATTTACAATTATTTCACTTAATTTACGCAGGATGGAGTTTAATTTAGTATCCGATTGTAGTTATTTCTTCTAATGGTAAATTTTAAGACGGAACATATGTTGGTCCTTTATTCAGCGTAAGTCCCACTCAGTACGAAAAATACATGTATAGTGTAGTTTATCCGGCCGACATGATTGATCACGCAGGATCATGGGGAGGGGGTAAGAGGTATAGGGCATAATCGTGCATAAAGATCCGTTACAAACTCAACCTTTTGTACTTATACTATTTTCTATAAGACAGTCAACTTCGTTCATGTATCAAAAACCTGAATATGAAATTTGATTCCACTCTTAAACACACGCTCTTAAAGATGGGTCAACCGGCTTTGTTAGTAGGGCAAATTTCCAGAACGAGGCCGACAAGTCAGTGCGTGGAATTCCCCTAAGAAAATACAGCTCACTAGCGGATAAATATAGAAAATAGCTTTATCTGATATATTTCATATATGAATGTATTCGTTCATATTCACACTTACGTCTGAGGCGATGTTTAATATAAAGATTATACTTAGCTACACCGTCCAGTTGTTGGTATGGACCAGACACTTCTGCATGCATTTGGAATGTCAGCCAAACATCACCCCTTTGTTATTTCCGCTTTGATCTAATTTGCATATTACATTACCTCCTTGACACCGTAGTACTCCTTTGTTCCCATCACTAAACTTAAGTAGTTGTTAATCACACAGAGCTTTACAAACTAGCTATGTACAACTTCACATATATTAAAATGCAGCGATAACATGTGCCCCGGGGTTCTATTCAACTTACTTATTAACATCAATGTGGATAGTAGTATTTTCTTCACCCGTCAAATAATCGACTAATTAAGATTCGATAACACTCAAAATTTTAAGTATTATTCATTATTTTAGCCCCACGTGACTTGGCTGTCATATTATTTAGATTATGAATTCAAACAATAACTTTCTTTACACTTACCGACTGAAAGACTGATCCAATATTGATTAAGGTGACGTAGGAGTGACCTTTTCAATTATTTTTGAACCATCAACTAAATCACCCTTTTCCTAGTTCGTCACATATTTTCCAAAATCGTTAACGGTTTATGTGTGTATGGCTCTGTAACTAGTGTTTTTTGGCTTATTTAAAGATGTTAATTAAACAATCGTCATAATCAGTCTATCTCCGTCCATCTTTCTATCAAAGATGGCCTCCTATCCTTGAAACCAGTACATGGGGTTTACCCTTTGTGTATCATGGAGCAAACAAACAAATTTGTTTACAGATAAACAAGTTCTTAACTAATGATTGGATTGAAAGAGTCACGTGACTCTTCCAGACAAGAACGCCTTACATGTACACGCGGCCACACTTTGATGACCCAGCTAAAAATAGAACTCACACTTACCATCTTCTCAGCACATATGACATACGATACTGCAACTGATTTCGATTCGATCAAAATCTAAATCCAATTAAATTTACTAACAAGAATTATAGTTCCAATTGCACAATTAAAATGCAAAAAACTAATTGATTTTCAATACCATGACCAATTATCAAATATAGATCTAGGTCATAAGTATAATTGCCAAAAGGCATGTAGATGCACACAGTGCTTGTTACTAGTATTAGCAGCATGCCCCAAGAGCACGGAGCAAATGGCAAACATGCAAAGTTAAAATCTCTCAGCAAAGACAGGTGGGGAAAAAAGGATTTAGGAAATCAAGTATTGTACATAATTATGTAAACCATTTTTTAAAATCTTGTAACTAATATACATATATAGTATCACGTGAGCTGCAAATGCCTTGCAGAGTTGAAAAATCAATAAACGTTAAGGCATTCACTCATGGATGGGGACAGGAATGATAAATTGCACATTATTATAACACGTCGCTCAAGACGGATTGAGTATGATATTGCTGATACAGAGCGAAGTGCAAAATAAAACAAAACAAAAAAAAAATTATTTTAACTTTAAAAAAATAATTAACAAAATAAAAACAACAAAAACAACAAGATCTCAACGAAAACACCTGAAAATAAACTTATAAACTCCAAACCTAAGGTTAAAATAGAAGTTACCAGTTTAAAGAAAACTTATCGTATTACACTGCAGTTCTTATGTTCTATGCGTGCATCTCTCATTCTGAACAGCATCATTTACATTAATTATTTACTATTCTGTTGAAAATCTGATTATTTCATAATTATTTTTATATCTATGAATATCTGATGCTATTAAATAAAAGACGTTTTCTCAATCAATTATTTTGAATATATAATGAGTGCTAGTATTCGCTTTTTCTCTACCACCAACATTAATGTAAAGGTGGTACGACTGAATGGACAGTATATGACTATAATTTGCTTTAAGATAACGAGTCTATGTCTAAAATTATACCGAGTGTCTATCGAATGCATTATTACACTTTGTAACGCAATTTGGTAAAAAAAAATTTGTGTACAGAAAATGCATCGCTTCTTAACACAAAGAAATTCATCGTTTGTAAGAAGAAATTCACTTGAGCTGTTCGGCACTAAGAGCAAAATGGTATTCCCAACTTTACAGCTTTCATATCTACATTAAAATAATTAAAGAGGATTACGTGGAGAGAGAGACAGACAGACAGACAGAATACAACTGCTTCGATAATCATCTCTTTAATATCATTACCTATTTGTTGAGAACTCTTTCATATAAAACAGGCACATTGTCACAGTTTGGCGTTTACTGTACTGGTAGCCCTGGTAATGTGAATCAATATACAGCGCAATACACAAAAATATCTCTCCAAGTGAAACTAATATTGCATGCTGAAATTATGTACTTGTTGCTGACAATTTATGATAATGGCCATATTTACATGTACATGTGCTGTGATGATGCACATATTTATATGTACATATTCTTATGTCACGTGTTTAGGCTCGAATAAACAGTAACACAAGAAAGAGTGAAAACATCAAGCTTTGAAAACTACAATAATTTATTTCCCTGGAAAAATTCTGTAAAATGAAAAAATATTAACTTACGGTTTTATAGAATCAAATCCAAAATAATCAAAGAATAATCCTAAAATAAAATTTTTGTAGTCCTAATAACAAAATGTTCTACGCATTTCAAGTTCGAATCCCGACGAAGAATCCAAGATGGAAGAAGATGACGTATGCTACAATCTGTAGTGTGGAAGTCTACAGTTCCTTGTAGAAACAAGAATTATTACTCCAGTTTCTGATAGCTGAATAAATTTTTATATAAAAAAAACTGTCTTTTTACCACAATATTACACAAGCACACGTATTTTCCAGAAAAATAACAGAATTAATCCTTTTGAATCCAAGTAATCTGAAATAACTCCAAACAGCACAATATACAACTAACAGTTTAACAGCCCAGCTTCTACTTCTGCTGAGAATAATTCTCAAAAAATAGAAGCTATATGGTCTTCAAAAACGTAAACAAGTGGTCACGTGATCATCTTCTCGACGGTTATAGAAACTAGGTACTTGATACAGATCACGTCTACCCAGTGTGACCCTGACGAAAACCAATCATTATACTCTAAGAAATAAAAAAAATTAAAAAAAATTGTTTACATTTTAAAGACGAAGTCCCCTCATAACCTCGACAACAACCAATCATTTTAAAATAAAGACAGAACATGTTTACGATGGTTGCTACAAATTTTGAAACAAGGTCAGAATTTAGATCAAGACCTTGTGTTTATAAACTAACAGTCAAGGTCAAACTATTTTCTGCAAAAACTATCATCTCTAGTGAATAAATTTACATTACAATATCATGTAGTGAAAAATTAAAAAAAATTAAAATTGACAATTAAATTGAAATAAATATATATTAAATCAGATATAATTAAATCAAATATACATAACAACATACTGTGATTGTTACCGAAACAGTGACATGCACAGAGGAACACTTAATCAAAGGCAATAAAACACGAAATAAACGTTGCAATTACCAATTTCTGCTGGAAAAGTGCTATACTCACCTATCCCTCCCCCACCCCAAAAAAGAACAAAAAATGATCATGAAAGAAACAAGACGTTCCCTAGAGTATGCTTACAGTTTCAAGTTTAAATTATGTCCTGGAAACATTAACAACTCAGAAGGTCCGGAGGACTTCAACTCTAGGCCCCACTTGAGGTACCATTGCCACCTGGATTCAGATTACAATTAATTTTCCTGTACAGTCTTTACATTTGTTTCTTAATACTGAACTTTCCACTGTGTCCAAAATTGCAATAAATAATACGTTAGTCTGAAATACCTTAAAAGATGAACTCATGGTGAAGCTCTTCTGATGTTTATTGGGCTGTAAACAAAACAACGCGCAATTGGTCACAGATTTCTCTTCCGGATCAACATCAATGCCAATTACTCACTACACAGTGTTACCAAAATACACAACCTCATCATATTGTAAATAATAAACAATTACCTTTAAATCAATACGAAGAATGCCTTCATCTAACTCATTTATCACCAAAATAAAAAACGAAGAAAAAAAAACGAGAGAGGCAAAATTACTCATAAAATAGACGAAAAATTAGTGGGTATTGAACCGGAAGTATTAATTGCGGCTCGGGTCCACCTCGCATACTTGATTACGCTCCTTCCACCTCCCCGCGCTAGTAAACAATATTTCTGGTCACGCCACCCCCTCGATCACAATCACCCCCACCTGTTGTTGAAGAGTGTTTCACTCATCAAAAGATATCCTTACAAAAGTGTATGATGCTGCAGCCCAAAGGTCACGCGAGACTTGCATGAAAGCAAAACATATGTTGTGACGAACGGACGGACGGACAGACAACGATGGTACTATATGCCCCGTCAATATTTGAAGTGGAGGATTCAAACTGGATGAATTTGGACCGCTAGATGTCTCAAATGAGCCACATATTATTAATTGTTACATGGTGAGATAGCTTTCAAAGCTTCGTGTCATACATTGATTGAGAGATGCTACGATGTAATGAAGGATGTAATCTTCGAGTTCTTCCCACATTATCGGGGTAAGGTCATTACTAAGCTCATGCGTGAGGCAACTTCCAATACAGACACCAATGTGGAGCGGTATAATACCGCTATCCGGACTGGAAAAACATGGTTATAATACCACCATCCAGACTTAGGAAAGGTGATCTTAACTGAGTGGTTGTGCAATTAAGGAGTTTAATAATGATTTGCTTTTTAAAGTTACTTCGTAAATGAGACTAAACAAATGTGGTTTCTATTTAAGGAGTGGTCTTTTTTCTGGGATGTCGCATTGGGGGTGGGGGAGGAGTCTGCTTTGTAGTCGATATTCCTTTAGTAATTGTATTCTTTTTATGCAAGTATTTCTTCGTTGCTGAGAGCCTTTGTCTCGTAATAGCAAAACTCAACAAGTAACGTCAGTTTTCTTCCATGAATAGTTTTACGGCTATCAACTTTTGACACAGCGTCAGGGCAGTAGAGAGCGATCACGGGCCCTGGGTTAAGAAACATCCGGGCCTCTATTAGTTCTTGTTCAGACAAAAAATTTCTTTTATAAAATTAAAAGTGTTGTTCGGCACCGGGGTATATCCCCGGTTGCCCCAACCCCCTCTTGTCGGCCCTGCACAGCTAATGATGATGATGATGATGGTGATTTAACGTCCAGTGTCCGTGTTTTGACAAGTAACATTAGGTATTGAGAGTTCACAACTTCTGAAGGATGTCATTGGATGGATTTGGAGAGTACGCAGCAACGTCTTATTCCTCACAGAAATTTGGTAGCTCTGCATCCACTTACTGAAATTCAGAGGTAAATTACACACACACACACACACACACCGATAACTTTGTTTTAAACCTTTCATAAGTGCACGTTCAGAAAATAATAATGTCTACACTGTGCAAAATTTGTTTTTGAATTTCCTGGTCAAAATAACAGTTAGCTACAATAATCACGGTCTTGAATAACATTAGGCTGCCTATCCTTTAGAATATTACAAATCATTCATTTTAATTTTAACACATTATTGCTATAGCATACGGAGCAAATGGGAGGTAAGTGCCTTTCCCAAGAACACACAGAGGCAGCCGACCCGGGCTGGCCGAGGCGGGTATTGAACCCATAACACTTACATTACAAGTAAACTGCTCAATCAACTGAGTAACCTTGACCCCCTGAATGAATGTAATCAATAGCGATACTAAAAATAATACTACGGCAACGCTAGTGTATTTTATGCTATTTCAAGTACATTGGCCCAGTGCAATGAAACAGTCATTTTTACTGGCTGTCTGCCTCAGGCAACTTATTTCCATAAAGTAATCAAAAGTAAATATCTGTTCAAGCAGGTGGAAGACATGCACTTTAACTTTCTCTACACTGAGCTGTAGAGCAAATAACATTGCCACATGGGTGCAAGGGGCAGCTTTTAAGCACAAATTTAATGTTGCATACACCTGCCTAATATAAAAATTCTTAAAAAATAAAATACATGAGTGAGGTTAAAAAGGTCCATATTTTTGGGTAGGTTTAATAAAGCAACACATAAGGATATTCACTTGATTCAATAAGTCAGTGGAAACTCATAGAATAAAAAGCTGATGTACCCCACCCCAAAATTTATACATGCATTTTTCATGTCCGAAAGCCATTTTTGAAAACACGTGATGCTTACGTTGCAAATACAATCCCTTTCACTCGATGATAATTTTGTAAACATTGTGTACATAATAGCTTGTTGCAATACAAAATAGTCGTCATCCAGGCAGTTTTTAGGATAATCTACTTGCCTTGAACCAACGTGTCTACTGCTATAAGTGGCTAGCTCTGCTTCCTAGCCCATAGTTGGTATTTCCCTGGTAACATACTGTGCAGTGACTACATCAGGTGCACATGCCTCACATCAGTTTCAAAAACAACACAAGCTGGAAAGACCAAATTTAAAATATATCCATATCTTTCATTATTACACATTAATAGCTCAAAAAGTTACACCATGGCCTTAAGTTAACAAATTTGACGGGGACAATTTACGAAACTGTCTTCTGCCACCTATGTCTTCTCCACGTTCAGTGGTGCTCCAAAGATCCCTGGGCTGAACCATTCATAGATTTGGTTCGTTGTATACGGTTATTTTTTGTTTTTAGCTGTTTTTATTTACTGAAGTGTTGTTTTTCTCTGATTTATGTAAGAAAGACTGGCTATAATAGGAGAAAGATATACCTGGCATGGTCGATCGAAAGCGGACAGTGTGTCCGACGATAATACAGTAGATTGTTCCTCAGTTGATGAAAAAGAGGTATGTTGACTATAGACGAGGAAAGATGTACTCATCATGAATTGTCAAGAACCTATTTATGTGGATGATATCATACCCGAATTCCTCTTCCTATGCATACATAAATGGTTAAGGTACCTTGATAACTAATCGGTCAATCATTCCGCTTTAATTTCTAAAGTAGGCCGATAGGAGCTACTCCAAAGCATTTCGAATAACCACTGAATTATTTTGACATTCGGATTAATTAGGCGTATGATTCACCGATAAGTTGCGAATGTATAATAGCAGGAGTGGTCCGAATAAGTTAAGAGTGGCTGCGAGATAGGGTGGTTTGAGTGGAATGGGTTCTACCGTTCGCACAATGAAACATAGTATAAAAAGAAAATATAATAATTTGATTAAAATAATTTATATTATCTGATCCGTGGATGTCCCTTTTAAGTCAGATATGAGTTTTATAGTGCTTGAGCATTCATCAGACATTTTATTGGTTTAACTGATTAGGGATAGGTACAAAATTATTTGTGGACATTTTCAGTATGCATGTTAGAAACTAAAATTTGGGCAACATATGAGCAAAGTAGAGATATCACGTTAGTGATATCCAGTGGTCTTAATTGCTTGGATAAGTACGCCTGAACTCTTAGTTGCATAGATACCTTAGACTAAATTGTAGATCGTATGTTCACATCTAAAATTAACACATGCAAAAGTCACAGATAATGGTTATATATATATATATATAATATACACACCAAACAGAACGGAAAGTGCTATTTCTGGATTTTATAGAAGAATGATTGATAATAGTAGGCAGAATTAATATTTTAATACAGATAATACTATCATACAGGCTAGAGAATTTTTAATTCGTACTCTACGGAGATTCGAACCAAGGTCCGCGGGTTAACGGCACCCATCGCCTTGCCTGCACACACGTTCCCATATTCCCTCACGACTAAGCAGATATCACCAAAAAATGATGCTACTCAGTCGGTGTTATATGCACTCATGTGTAGCAGACACACTCGCATGACGACGATATATATATATATATATATATATATATATATATATATATATATATATATATATATATATATATATATATATGCGTGTGTGTGTGTGTGTGTGGGTGTTTTATCCGAGGCCACTATGACCTTACCATGCATCAAAAGTTTTTTGAGGAAAAAACTGAAAGACCAATATAATACTACCCCCCCATATATATATATATATATATATATATATATATATATATATATATATATATATATATATATATATATATATATCCACACGTTAGTTAACTCAGCCAAAATGTGTTTGGAATTTTTTAAATGTAATTTGTATACATTACCGTATAGTTCAAAAGTTTGGTTTGGTAACGGAACTATCTAGAGTTATGATCTTTGTGTCCTTTGGGTTATGATGCATGTTATGTACGAAACAAAGGGATATCACCTTTTCCTTTCTACCATTTACTTTGTTCTTCAAAACGCGAATAAATATCAATAACATGCAATAATTTGATCTACCCGTGATCATGTGCACTGGATTGAGAACACTGTTTCATTCTCAATTTAATTAGGTTGTAAAATAGAATAAGCTTTATAAAAAAGGTAACAAATTTAAAACAAACTGGTTGCAAACTGTTTTCTTCAGTAAAATTGATTCTTCCAAAGGAATAATTAACTGTCATGCAAACATACAGATCGGTAAATGTAGGATTCTTCTCTTCCATTAAATCCAGAGATTGTTAGAACTACATGTTCTGTAAAATAAAATTACTGTGTGTGTCTTTGCGGCATTAGCTGATTGTTGTTGCAACTTCTTGGTCCATAGATGCTTCCATATTTTTCACTATGTTTTGCTGACACGGATGGCATTATCTGTACACTGCCTCCAAATCCTAAAGATTTTTCCCTGCGTGGCACGGATCTACTAACTTTGACGTCTTCTAATGTTGCCTTCAGATACCATCTTCATTCGGGATGGTATCTTTTGTACCTCCGTAAAGTAGCGCCAGCATAATGTAAAACTTGAAGTAATGTTTTCCCGGTTTGCGGTTCAATCGAAGGATACACGGATATTTCATTGTCTGAACTTACAAGAAAAAGGCACACAATAACACTAAAACTCTTAAATCCCAATTTTATGAAAAGAAATAAGAATCGACAAGCCAAGCAAGCAATAAGTATCTACATAAAAGAAAAATCAGAAATAATTCGTTTTGATCTGTGGTCATATAGGAGTACGTTCGACATAAATTAATGAAAAAATGAATTTAAAGCAATATATCAGTCGGGAGATTTAAAAACAATTCCTGTAGCCCATTGAAGCACATCCATGAAATTCTTAATGAAACACATTTACTGGGTATTAAGTGTCTTTGATTTTTTACTCTTATCGCCGATTAAAACAGTACAAACCGTATAATTTATTCTAAAAGGAGCACAAAACAAGTAAATATCCATTAAAAGGTAATCACAAGAAACTCTTTCGTAGTATCCCTATCAAAGTCGGATTAGTGGGCTAAGGCCTATGCCGCTAATTTGTAACAAATACATGGTTTATATTTTATACAGCCATGTGTGTTTAATATGCGGCAGTGTTACAATCGAGTGTGTTTAATATGCCCGTGTTACAATCGAGTGTGTTTAATATGCAGCAGTGTTACAATCGAGTGTGTTTAGTATGCAGCATTGTTACAATTGTGTGTGTTTAATATGCTGCAGTGTTACAACTTGAAGACTGTTTAATATGCGGCAGTGTTACAATCGAGTGTGTTTAATATGCTGCAGTGTTACAACTTGAAGACTGTTTAATATGCGGCAGTGTTACAATCGAGTGTGTTTAATATGCTGCAGTGTTACAACTTGAAGACTAAAATTAAAGATATTTGTTATGATATCTCATAGACGGTGTTACCAATCTTAGAAAAATGTGTACATATTCTGTAGAATATTGTACAAGTCTATTTGAATATGTATACATATTAAGTACTATTGTTTCATAAATTAATATTGATAATTTTACCGAAAGACTTAAACCAAGAATGTCGTTGTGCAAATAATTTTAGCATACAAATAAATGTATAAATCTATCTTAATTATAATGCGCAAGATATGCAATTCTGTGTTTTCTCTCATATATAGGCCGAGTGGTCTAAAGCGCTCTTCGTTACGGATCACTGCCATCTCACCTCTGTCTGCGGCGGTTCGAGTCTAAGATTCAGCCAATGTGGGCATGCGAGAAAGCTTGCCAGTAGCTTCTCGTGGGTCGGTGGTTCTTTCCGGCCGCCATGTATAGCCTATCGTGCTGAAAAATGGCGTTAAACCCCACAACAACAACAACTCTCATATATATGTACATTACGGAGTATTAATAATTTTTTAAAAAGAATATCAAGCTAGTTTATTTAAAAAAAAATTTGTAACAAGATAACTGGGTAGGATTTCGGATTTACAAGAGAACACTTTTAATGGTGATACAAATACAATGTTTATTGATGAATGACTTGAATGGGAAAAGAAATATGATTAATACGTGCGTGTATAAGATCCACATATTGGACAAATTAACGTAATCCGCATGAACCTTATAATGCAACAAATGAAAATACAAATAAATGACCTTATACAGAACAAGGACAAGGGTGAATGATTTACTAATTTCACACGACAAAAAAAGGAGTTACTCAAATAGTAAAAATGAATAAAATTGAATTCACTCAAATAGTGAAAAATGAAGTATTTTACTCACAAAGTATAATGATGAAAACAAAGCGACAGATATACAAAATGTCTTTACAATCCCGAAACACTGGGTATTATAAACCCCAAAATTAGCCCACGGCTAAAAGATTACATGTATGGAGTTACACACTCCATCACAAGCACACTTGGCTACCAGTCACACTGGTCAATCAAACAGTCAGTATATCAGGTAGTTACCGACCACCATTCAATTCCTTGGTCAATCAAGCAATCAGCGCCCACAATCAGTCAGCAATGCCCGATCACACGCTACTCGACCAGCAGCACGGTTCACTCAGCTCTACGGCTGCTATGGTTAAACTTTACAGTTGCTTTGGTCAACCTCTATGGTTATCTCTACAGCTGGTACCACGTCGACTCCGATCAGCTGAAAATACATCTGACACAGTGTACTATGCATGACACGGGAATATACGATAAAACGTAATGACATTATATATGGTAAGCTATACATATTACATTATCGGCACAATAGTTACAAAACAAAAAACAGATTCAGAAGTGAATCTACCCGTGCCCGATAAGAATCCTACTATACTAAACATTTCTTCAAAATGCAACTTTTTATTGCTAATTCACAAACATGAATAGAAAATATTTGCATTATACTACGTAAGAAGCAGCTACATAGGAAATATATGAAAATAAACTTGGTAGTACAATAGTTATAACTTATGCACAAGAAATTAATAAATAATTCACATACCTCTACAACTGAAGAATTGCAAGTCCTTAAGTAGACCCCTCACCGACAAGACGTTGCGTAATTTAGTCTTACGGTGAGGCATGTATACACAGACGATGCAGCCAAACATCGCTTGTGCGCTGGAAGTATTCGGTTTTTCCCAACGTAAGCACTTCGCAAGTGCGGTATAGGACGAACCGAACTCACTGTTTCTAAATATTGTACAATATACATAAATTACCATCGGGTATCATTGTACACGACATAAACGAAACCCGAGTACATGTATTTGATAAATAAAGAGATTTATTTATTTCCGTGACAAATTTGCTCCATTTAATCGAATACCTATTCCAGTTTTCAACCGCTAAACATTTTCAAAAATTATTTTGTCCTTGTTATCTTCCTTATATATATATATATATATATATATATATATATATATATATATATATATATATATATATATATATATATATATATATATATATATATATGTATACATACATACATAATATGTATGTATGTATGTATGTATGACATCAATTTCAAGAACGATACAAGCCGGAATGACCAAATTCACAAATATGTCCGTATATTTAATTATTACACAATAATAGCTCAGAAATTCACAACATACCCTTAAGTTAAGATATTTGTCAGGGGCCAATATATGAAACTGTCCCCTGACACCTAGATATATGTACTACTTTGTCATGCTGGCAACTCATCTTCCGGTTTGGATAACACGCCTGATCAACTTAATTCAAAATTAAATTTCAAACAATGTCCATCAGCTAAATTTTCAAAAAATATCTTAAAAATGGTAAAATTGTCGCTCTTTCTAAAATGTTTTAAGTGTATTTGGCCGTATTTGGCCGAATAAGAGAATAAAAAGCAATTTGAGTGTGTGCGTGTGATTTGGATTTTTAACGTAGCTTTAACACTGTTTCAGTGATATTGCTACGATGTCTGCAGTGTGGTAGTTTAGAGTGATGTCTATCACTGGGGCATCATGCTGCAGACATATAGCATGATGTCCCACTAAGTCAAGTTGAACGAGACTAACACGAAAACAAGGCAAAGTTATTCCGATTGTAACAAACACGCAAATAGTATAGGAGACGTAACAATGGTAAAAAGATGGAACGACTTAATTTAACCTGCAGAGTTGCTTCCCTTATGCTATCTCAAGATAAAACATAGTTTCAGTGTGCTTGTTTTGCGTACCAGTTGAAGAAATATCATTGACTTTGTCATTTCTATTGGTGACACTTTATTTTAGCAGTGATTGATATCTCAGCGCACACATTAAAATATCATACCACACAACCCATGATTTAAAGTAATCCATGTTACATGAACACATTACACATTTTAGTGTCACCGCTATCGAAACGATTTAATTGTTGAAGGGGTGACTACCAAAATAATGTGGACATTTAAATGAGATGAGCTTACAAATATGCGGACGGCCATAGAGCCATTTTGTTATAACTGAAATGAAAATCGAATTAGATCTTGAGCACGCGGTAGTAGTAAATGGGGATACCCTACGTACAATGGGAATTAGCATTACAAACCACCCTGGGACACTCTACGTACAATGGGAATTTAACATGGCGAAAAATCGTGGGTCAGATTACGTACAATGGGAATTAACATGGGAATAAATCGTGGGTTACTTTACGTACAAGGGAAATTTAACATGGCGAAAAATCGTGGGTCACTCTACGTACAAGGGGAATTTAACATGGGGAATAGAGTTTGGGCTTGTTTAGGGACAAGGGGAATTGAATATGGGATTTTTTTATTTATTTTTAAAATTTTTTAAAAAGGGGTAGGCAATGGAAAGGCTATCTCTTTTCGAGAAATATGGCTGGCCCTGAAAAGGGCCTTTGGGTTTATGTTAATATTAATATTAACATAGATGGCATCTGTCACATCTTCTTCTTCTTCTTCTTAAACTCCTTCTAACTGTCGGTCCATACACAAGTACCCTCTTGAGACATCCTTGTCTTTCTATGTAAACTCTCCTCATCCATTGACTAGTATCTGTCCTATCAACAACAGTCCACTTGGACCTGACATACAATGAGCATGTCCGTCCTAAACATCATGGAAGACACAAGGGTGGATGACTCAACTGTGGTCCACATCTTGAAGCGACGAGAATAGGTGAATCAATGCAGTGAACTGCGCTTATTTATAGGTACAGGAAGGATTGAAACGGATTGAATTCATTCACCAATCCGAACACGCGTTACAAAATTCAGTCAGCTCGCATCCAATCCGAAGAGAGCAGTCTGTGACGTCACGTGGTCTATATAGATTCGTTAGCGCTTGTGTGCATTCAATCTATGCGACAGTGATTCAACATGACGGAAACTCAGAAAACGATCCATTGGGGTGCACCAGCAGGGGAGACCGCCCAAGGGAACCCGGACTTACTTTCAGAAGAGGTACATTGGGATTTTGTGGATTTTCTTACCTCGCAAGAATTTGTTCCGGAACCTTCGTTACCTTCTTCATTACCGCAAGTGGAGAATTTTAGACAGAGACAGAAAGAAGAATTGGAGAAATTTATGCAACGACAAAAGGAAGCGGAACAAGCTTTTCTCCTACAGCAACAGCAACAGCAACAAGAAGAGGTAAGAAAAAAAACAACAGCAACAACAGCAAGAAGAAGTAGCAGCAAAGAAACAAGAGGGTGAAAATCAAACGGCTACGGTACTGTTGGACATTTTAGCGGAGTTAAGAAGTCTGAAACAAATGTATCAGACTTCTTTATCACGACCGAAGAGAATACGACCTTCCCGAGCTAAACACGCCAACCCTGTGACTAAGCCTGTCGTACCACCCTTAGTGATTTCAACCCAATCATCAGAAGTAGGCCTTGGCCGTGGCAAAGGCTTAAGGCAGTTAAAGTTGATTGGTTAAACTCACCCCTACACCAAAATAAAAAGGCCCTTTCAGGGCCACCCACATTTCTCGAAAAGAAATACAATTTCAATTTGCCAATAACTCAAAAATGAACCCCACCCATTTTGCCCTTATAGTATGTGTCTGTGTATGAGTGCGTGAGTGTAGCTTCTTATTTTAAAATCAAAACTCAAAGACACTTACCTTATATCATTCATGTATTCTTTTCTCCATTTTTTACAATCCAATTCACAATTCACCACACAACACTTTAATTAAAAGTTCATTGACTTCTTCTTTCTCCTTGTTTAGTCTCTCTGTTTTTTGAATTTCTTCACCGTTTTTTCCTCATTTTCTTCCCTTCTTCTTTTCTTCTCTGTTTCTTTGCTTCTTTTAAATAGAATTGTCTTCTTTCTTCCTCTTCTTCCTCTGAAGAATCCCTCTCTTCTTTCGAAGATTTCCTCTCTTCTTCCGAAGAATCCCTCTCTTCTTCTGAAGAATCCTTCTTTTCTTCTGACTCCTCTTGTTTCTTTTTTGGGCAATCTGGAGACCAATGTCCTTTTTCTTTACAATAATAACAGGTATCTTGACTTTTGTCTTTTTTAGCCCCTGTTTTTTTTTTTTTTTTTGACGGTCTGGACACTCTGAAGACCAATGCCCTTTCTTCTGACAGATATAGCAAGTATCCTGACTCTTATCTCGAAAGGAAGGAGAGTAGTCCGTCGGCTGGTCTGAAGAGAATTTTCTAATGACCCCTCGCAAAGCTCTGACGAAACGTTCCATCTGGGTAGTCTCTTCCATCGTTCTCCTCGGTTTGAGAGTGAAATGAATAGTGAAAGGACAAGACACACCCTTTTTATATACGCTGGTTTGCCATGACTATAAATTAGTCTATGGTGTTTGAACTTGAGTCATTTGACGTTTTGCACTCAAGATGAAACGATCCTATTCATTCGAGAAGAAAGAAGAAGAAGAAGAAAGTAAGAGGCAGAAACGTGATCTATCGCCTCGTACCAGGGCTGAAATCTTGGCACAAATTCATGCCAGTGATTTTGAAGAGGACATGAGTGAACCAGAATCCGAACCCTCTAAACCAAGTTCACCACCCTTAGTCAACCCTGAAAAATACTATTCCATTCGAGAGACGGAAAAGCGCTCCTCTAGAAAATTTAGAACCACGGCTTACACCTACACGGTGAAGTTTAAAGATTTCAAGACCGACGTACCCTTGGAGAAAGCAGAAGGGTTTATCACCGAGATGTGGGATTCTTTGCTCACCGCACTCAAGCGACAATGTCAACCCAAAGAAGACGATCGCTTGACACTATCCATAGATCACGACGGTTTGAAATCCCCTGTTTGGATCGAGTTTAGCAGACCCGCAGAACTAACCCCTTCCAAAATCATGGACAAGATTCAACACGTACAACAATCTAATGACCAGTTTGACATCACCGATGGTAAAGCCACACTGAAAATGGCTCACGTCTCTCTTCCTCAAGGGACAGGACGCAAAAAGATGTTATTGGTGGACGACCTTCGCAACACCAAAACAAGTCTCGTCCGAATTAACAACCCTCAAGACCAGATGTGTTTAGCTCGAGCCATCGTGGTGGGACGAACCTATGCCAACAAGAACGACACGGTAGAATGGAAAAGAACCTGGAACACTATTCAACGTTCCTATCGAGCCAAACAACGAAACGAAGCAGAACTCCTGTTACAACAAGCCGGACTGTCCAAAGACACACCCTGTGGCATTCCTGAGATGCAAAAATTGCAAGATGCCCTAGCTCCACGCTACACCTTGAAAGTGCACCCTCAAGAAATGCGCGGGCCTCTGTTGTTTCGAGGCCAAGATTTTAAGGACGGAAAATACATTCATGTTTATTATCACGATGACCATTTCGATACCATTACCAGTATCACTGGATTCCTGGGATACGGTTATTATTGTGAGAAATGTGACTATGGTTATAACAATCGAGAGCAACACAAGCATTGTGGAATGAAATGCCCAGGATGTTTGGCCTCTCCACCCTGTCTGAGCGAAGGACCAGTGCCTTCTTCCACTTGTTTGCGCACGTTTGTCAGTCCTACCTGTTACCAGCAACATCTGAAGACGCAAGGTTCACAGCAGAAATGTGCTTGTCAACTCTTGAGATTG
Source organism: Sinohyriopsis cumingii (assembly GCA_028554795.2). Taxonomy (NCBI): domain Eukaryota; kingdom Metazoa; phylum Mollusca; class Bivalvia; order Unionida; family Unionidae; genus Sinohyriopsis; species Sinohyriopsis cumingii. The sequence goes on from CM068827.1 coordinate 121,807,457, forward strand.
TGCCCTACGTGTAGACAAGGCATACGTACCAATAGTATCAAGGCACACGTATGTTCAGGAAAAAAAAAATGTCACATTTGTCATCACATCGTGGACTTGGAACACCAATGCTACGTGCAAAAATACCAACCCCCACCAGAGAAAGAGGACGGTCACAAGAAGAAAGGCAATTTCATCTTTTTCGATTTCGAATGCATGCACGAGACTGGCATTCACATTCCTAATTTCTGCGTGGCTCATCGAGCGTGCGAGGCATTCAAGAACCTATCTTCAGTCATTGCCCTCACTGCAGCAAGATTCCTGGAGGACGTGAAAAAATCTTTTTAGGACCAAACACGTTAGCCGATTTTGCCCAATGGGTCTTAGACCCCGTCGACAAGACGTGGAGCCAAGAGGACATCGAACGTTACGGAGATTGTCATCGTCATGCCACGGTGATGGCTCACAATTTCTCCGGATACGATGGACAGTTTCTTCTCAGATACTATACGGAACAAGGCACCGAACGTCCTAAAGTGACTTTGAACGGAGCCAAAATCATTTTCATGCAAGTAGGACAAGTACAGTTTAAAGATTCGATGAGTTACTTGGCCATGCCTTTGAGCCGAATGCCTAAAACGTTTGGAATGACAGAAATGGCTAAAGGGTACTTTCCACACTTTTTCAATACGGAAGCCAATCAACATGCCGTTCTACCCCATTTGCCTGAGGCTCACTATTACGACCTCGACAACATGCGTACCGAACAACGAGAAGATTTCTACGCTTGGTACCAGGCTCACGCCTCGGACCCCTTCGACTTTCAGGAAGAAATGTTAAAGTATTGTCGTTCCGACGTGGACATTTTACGACGTTGCTGTGGAAAATTTCGAGAACTGTTCATGGAACACGGAGGGGTCGATCCTTTGAAAGAAGCTTGCACCATTGCCAAAGCGTATTCTTTAGTGTACCGCCAACGATTCATGCCTGAAAACACCGTGGCTGTCATCAGTCCTCAAACGACCCACTTTGTCAAACGTCAATACTCGGTCAAAGCCCTACGCTGGTTACATTACTTGTGCGACAAGGAAGACAAATGGATTCAGCATGCCCGCAACGGAGGAGGCGAAAAGACCATCGGAACGTATTGGGTCGATGGCTGGGACTTAGAAAACCCCAAGATCGTGTACGAGTTTAACGGTTGCTTATTTCACGGATGTCCCGTCTGCTACCCTGACCGTGACACCAAAAATCAGTTTTTACAACGGACCATGGAAGACCTGTACCAGGACACTTGTCAGCGGCGCATAAAGTTAGAACAGGAAGGATACCAAGTGGTGGAAATGTGGGAACACGAGTACGATCACCGTATGAAAACCGATCCCGAGTTTAAACGCCTCGTGGAAAGTTACCAGTTCATGGACCCGCTGAACCCGAGGGATAGTTTGTACGGAGGAAGGACCAATGCCACCTGTTTGCTGTACCAAGCCGACGAAGAGAAAGGAGAAGAAATCAAATACTTGGACGTGTGTTCGTTGTATCCCTACGTGTGCAAATATTGTCGCTTTCCTGTAGGGCACCCGCAATTGCTGACGGAACACATCGACCTGAAAAACATTCGACAATACGAAGGCTTGATCAAGTGCAAAGTTTTGCCTCCCACGAACCTATACCATCCCGTCTTACCTCACCATTGTCAAGGCAAACTGATGTTTCCATTGTGCCGTACTTGTGCCGAAACGTGCAACCAGGACCAACCTTGCCATCACAGCCAGGAAGAACGTGCCTTGACGGGAACCTGGGTCAGCGTGGAATTGTTCAAAGCTCTGGACATGGGATACCAACTGTTAGAAGTGTACGAAATTTGCCACTTTCCCAAGACACAACAGTACCACAAGGGTGACCCTACTCAGAAAGGCATTTTCGCCGACTACGTGGATGCCTTTTTGAAACTGAAGCAAGAAGCCAGCGGCTATCCTTCCTGGTGTCACACTCATGAAGACCAAATACAATTCAAAGAGAAATACTACGAACAAGAAGGCATCTCTTTAGACCACATCGAAAAAACGAAGGCAGGCGATCGTTTGCCAAAGTGATGTTAAATTGCTTGTGGGGTAAAATGGCACAACGACCGTGTTTACCCAAGACGGAATATTTGACAGAACCTTCCCGCTACTTCCAGATGATTCACGACAAAACCAAATACATGAAACACGTGGACGTCGTTCGAGAGGATTTGATCTTGGTCAATTACGAAGAAGATCTGGACTTTGTACAAGACGACCCTTTTGGAAATGTCATCATTGCGGCTTACGTGACAGCTCATGCTCGCTTAAAATTGTACGAAGCTTTAGAACTGTTAGAAGAACGCGTCCTGTACTTTGACACGGACAGTTGCATTTACATCCATCACCCGATTCAACAGCACCCTGACATCGAAGGAGACCGTTTAGGAGCCTGGACAGACGAGCATCCCGACGACAAGATTCTAAGTTTCGTCAGTGGTGGTCCCAAAAATTACGGCTACGAATACCGGGACAAACAAGGAGAAGTGCACACGACGTGCAAAGTGAAAGGACTGACTCTGAATCATCGTACCAGTCGAGTGGTCAACTTTGGGGTATTGAAAGAAGCCTTGCAATCGGGAGAGGATGGAAACTTTAAAGTGACCACTTATCAACCGAACAAGATTGTACGTTTACCCACTCACCACATCGTCAGTCGGCCCCTGGAAAAAATCTATCAAATCGTGTACCAGAAGCGAGTGAGACTTCCCAATCACTTTACGTTGCCGTACGGTCACATCGATATTGGTCAGCATATAAAAAGGGACAACGTCCAAGACCAATAGTTCATTGTTCATTGAAGTAACTTACCATGTCGTTGACGAAGAAGAAACCAGATTGGTTAGAAGTCAAATGTTGGACATCACCGAGACCAGGGTTTTGAGGCTTGGACACAAGAGGTGGCCCAGTATGCACGAGAGTTATTCAAGGAAAAAAGTTACTTTTCAACCTGTGTTAGTGACGGTGCCAGAAGAACCCGTGACCCAGGACAGGACTGTCGTGGACAGGCCTGAAAGACCCTTTCGGGAGGACACTTGTGTGACCTTACCCCCTACTATAGAACTGGTTAGAACTTTACCCAAAACATGTGGTTGTTGTATAGATACTTGTTTTTATTCCACGTTCATGGTTATCATGTGCCTTTTATTCTTGTACTTAAGCCTTTGGCTTTTATGTATTTTTGTCTTTCGTATTCATGTTTGAAACATTCAATAAACGTGTTCTGAAAAAGTATATAAACTCTTGTCTTGTTTGTTTTCGTGTCACAAGTGACATTTCTCACACCATGGCTACCTCTGCTGTCTCTGCTCCCTCTTCCTCTACTGTCAAAGTCATCGACGAACACTTAGATCGTGCCAGTTGGGAGGCTTTGTATCTTCGCCATCCCTTTAACATGCTCATTGCTGGACCTAGCGGTTCAGGCAAAACCGAATTCGTCAAACGTTTGATCGAACATAAACATCATTTGATCGATCGGCCACCTCAACGGATCGTGTGGTGTTACAAAGAGTGGCAATCGGCGTACAGCCTCTTGCGAGAAAGTCAAGGCGATTCCATCGTGTTTGTGGAAGGCATTCCTAAAGAAGACGACGGTATCGTCTCTGACTCCCGTCAAACCCATTTGGTCATTTTCGACGACATGTTAGGAGAAGACGAAGAAGAAATTAAACTGTGGTTTACGCGCAAAGGGCATCACCGTAATGCCAGTGTCGTTTACATCACCCAAAATTTGTTTCAACAAAGTAAAGCCCATCGCACCATCAGTCTCAATGCGCATTACGTGGTCTTGTTTAAAAGCCCTCGAGATAAATCGCAAGTGCAAGTCTTAGCCAAACAGTTAGGAACGCCTTGGCTGACTCAGGCGTACGACGATGCCACTCAAACGCCACACGCCTATTTACTCGTCGATTTGAAACCTACGACTCCCGAGGATTTGCGATTTCGTACCCACTTGTTTCACCACTGGTGCCAAGACGGAGGGCCTGTCCTGTACACGTCTCCGTCCTCGACTTCATTTCACTCCCCATCAAAAAATCTATAAAAAAAACCTCAGACCCTTTTCGTCTGTCTCACACAGTGTGAACATGACGTCCCTTCAGTCGCATCTTCCCGTCAAATTGATTCGTGCCTTGTATGGCATCAGTCGAGAAAAAGATCCACAAACACGAGCTCGTGTCTTAGAAGCTAGTCTCAAAGAAGTCTTACGATGGTTCACGATGACCGCACGTCAATTACTCCAAGGAATCATTCAGATTCCTCATCAAACCAAACGCTTTGGTCCAACTGGCCGATCCCCGCATCGACACTCAAACCAAAAAACAAATCATTTTGAAACCTGGAGGGAGCGGTACTCTACGAGGGGTCATCATTCGCTCACTCTTAAGATGGGATCCTAATGCCCCCAAAGTTATACCCAAGACAAAAGTCCAACGAAGCCCCAAGAAGAAAAAGACCAGGTCCCCAAGGAGAACTTCTCCAGTGGCAGGACCCTCCTCTGACCAGACACCACCACCACCCCGGAAAAAGAAAAGAAGCCCCCAGAAAAAGAAAAGTCCACAGAAAACTAGTCGCAAGAGAGGCACTTCGGCCAGGACGCAACCTTACACTCGCAAACCACGATCTGCCACGGCGGTGACTGCGTCTCCGGCAGCTTCACGTTTGTCCACTTCTCCGTTAATGACACCCAGAACTGAAGAGTACTTGGAGACGTTGATCACACCAAGAACTTCTCCGTTGATGACCCCCAAAAGAACTTCCCCAGTGGCAGGACCTTCCAATTTAGTGGCAGTGGCTGCTGCTCACAAAGTACCTTCTCCCAAAATCAAAGTTCAAGAAAGATCGGGCATGTTACAAAGTTTACTGGATTTGTCCAAGCAAGAACTGGCTCGATTTAGTCCGTTACGTACCCCTGCACGACGTGTCATGCCTGTCCTCAAACTGATACGACGTCAAGACAATCAGTGGCGACGCGTTCCAGTATAAAAAAGGCCTGTGACCAAGTCGGGTATCAGTGTTTTTTGGTGCTCCTGAAGACTCAAAGATGTCACCCTCCAGAAAACCCCAAGGAAAGAAAAGGAAAGGACTGCCACCACGTTTAGCCAACCATGGGGACATGTTATCTGTCCTGTCCAAAGCTTCTCCACCCCTACGAAAAAAACTCATTCAAACAGCCTCCAAAGAGGTCATCGATACCGTGTGCGAATGTTGTTTGAACGTTTTGAAAGGCACGATCCCTTTGTCCAAACACCAGAAACAATGCTTAGGCAAACATCGTCACGTTCTTCGTCAAATGGTTCAAAAGAAAATTCCCATTCGTCAAAAAAAGAAGATGTTAGTGCAACGTGGAGGTATTTTACCTCTCTTGTTAGGCCCCATACTGAAAGGAGTCTTGGGAACCATGTTGGGAGGACTGGTAGGAGCAAGATAAAAAGGCCTCGGAAGTCCCAAGATCTCAGAATCGACCCCTGACAACCCCATGGAAGGACGAAAACTAGCTTTAGTGCCTTACAAACGATGGATGGAATACCATCGGTGGCAAGAACAACGCACCCCGCATTTACCTCCCAATCCCCATTTGAGCGAGATGTCCCAGTTACAACACGAATTGCAGTCCTTGATGGATCGCCAAGATTTGTCCGAAACAGAAAAATCGCAAAAGTACGGTCAACTCTTGCAACGACTGCAACTCTTTCACCAGAAAGCTTTAGACGAAACAGCTCTACCCACTCTGAAAGATTTTAAGACCTTGATGAAAAGTCCAGCACCATCACCAGTACCAGTACCAGTACCAGTACCACCAGTACCCGTGACCAAGACAGAAAAAGGAGAAGAAGAGGAAGGGTTTCAAACTCCACCAGAAAAAGTAAGCAAGTTAACAACACCACCTACCTCCAGAATTGGATGGATTAAAAAGATGATGGCCACCCCTTCTTCCTCACAAGAGAAAAAGAAAGTGAAGACAGAAGTGAAGACAGAAGTGAAACAAGAACCGATATCCCCCGCTCAGACATCCTTCTCCTCTTCGACACCTATTGCTGGCCGCACACGCAAAGCATTGCAATCCAAGAAAATACCCCAAGAGAAAAAGAGTAGCATCCTCCAAGAGTGGGTGGCTTATTAACACACCAACCAACACAAAAAAATGGAAAAAGTCTTAGCCAGCATTTACTACGATCCCTCCCATCCTGCAGGTTACGCAGGAGTTCAAAAATTGTATCGTGCTGCCAAAACGCGACTGAAAAGTCTCCGTTTACCTCAAGTGCAACGATGGTTACAAGAACAAGCTACCTACACTTTACACAAACCCATTCGACGCAAGTTTGCCAGAAGTCGCACCCGAGTGGAAGGCATCGATCATCAATGGCAAGCCGATTTAGCCGATGTCTCTCATTTGGCCAGCTACAATCGTGGCTACAAATATTTGTTTTGTGTCATCGACGTCTTTTCCAAATTTGCCTGGGTCGTGCCCTTGACTTCCAAATCGAGCAGCGAGTTAGTGCGAGCCCTGCAACGGGTGTTGAAACAAAGCGGTCGTCACCCTCTTCGATGGCAAATGGACAAAGGCACCGAATTTCTGAACCAAGCTTTCCAAAAAGAATTAAAGAAACGTGACATTCATTTTTTTACCACCGAGAATCCCGAAACCAAAGCCAGCATCGTGGAACGTTTTCAACGCACTTTGAAAGAACGCATGTGGAAATATTTTACGCATCACCACACTCTGAAGTACATCGACATCTTACCGCACCTGGTGCAAGCGTACAACCAATCTTACCATCGAAGCATCGGACGTGTCCCGCAAGACGTGACTCCCGACAACGAAGTGTTGGTGTTTGAGCGCCTGTTTGGTACGTCCCCGACGAGGGCTGTCCCCAAGAAAAGTGGAGAGTTGGCCGTAGGAGATTGGGTGCGCATTGGCAAAACCAAACGCACTTTCGACAAAGGTTACTTACCTAACTGGACGACCGAATTGTTTCGCGTCACTGGACGAGTGCATGGCCGTCATCCTGCCGTCTATAAATTGGAAGACATGAACGGAGAAGTGCTCAAAAGAACGTTTTATTTGCCCGAGTTACAACGTGTCACCAAAAAAGAAGACGACGTGTACGACATCGAAAGCATTCTCGAACGCAGAACCCGTAAAGTGGGCAAACGACGTGTCAAAGAAGTCAAAGTACGTTGGAAAGGATATCCACCCAGTTTTGATTCTTGGATCGACGCTTCGCAAGTCATCGACTATAAAAAGAAGTGACCATTATGCCCTTTCACACAGCAGACGCAGCTACGTCGACCACTCCTCCTTCACCTAGTTCTTCTGTGCAAGATTTACAAAAACAACCCTTGTGGGTGTGGTGTGGAGAACGTGTGCCTAAAACGCAAATCGTCTTTTTCTGCCAAATCTTCGTGGTGTATTGTGTCATCGGGGCAGCCATCGCCAATTTGAGTTTGCAACAAGGAGACAAACAATTGTGGACCATTTTATTGAGCAGTTGCATCGGTTACCTGCTTCCTAATCCCTTCCTGAAATTCACCTCGAACGGGAACCCCGGGAACCTTGTGTCCAGTGCCAGTGCCAGTCACCACTTCAATCACAACCAGAACCCCATTTTAGACGGAGACACGCCTCTGACGTCCAGTAACCCCTCGGACAGCCACAGAACTCTGGAATTATGAGTCACCAAAACCAATTTTACTTAACTTTACCCAGTGACAGTTCCATGGAGGTGTTTCCCAAGAACACGTTGTGCTGTTACACGGCCAAATTACCTCAGGCCATCCAGTTAGATCACGAAGCCCATTGGGAAGTGGCTTTAGTAGAAATGATTCACCCGACCCAAGTCCTCAATGTCCTTCCCAATCAAAATTTTTTTGATGTGGAAGTTCATGACGAGCAAATGCAACAGTGGATGGATAGCAATGTCAAATATGACAAGAAAACCCGTACACAAAAGTACACCACCTATCACTTGTTCATTCCCCCAGGCTATTATTTTAGTGGTCAACATTTGGTCAGCACCATAACCTCCAGGTTTAATGTCGTGTTTCTGAAAGCTTTGGAGCATGTCAACAAAAATGTCACCATGGAGTACCACAAAGCAGCTCGTCGCTTCTTGATGAAATTTGAACGGAGTAAAATCCTGTCCATTTTATTTTGTCCTGAATTGTATGACATGTTGGGCGGAGACATGGACATGAGAATGACCATGATCAAGAAAAACGAATTACCCATCGTTTACGACAACGAGTCTTTTAGCAAGTTATTTCGTGCCCCGGTAGAACTGAACCAAGGACTGAATTTGATGTTCGTGTATTCCGATGTGGTGGAGTACAACGTGGTGGGACACACCTCCGTACCGTTACTGCGTGTCATTACTTTCAAAGTGGATTCTGCCACAGATGCTGACGAGGAAGGTGGAAACACTTACCACGTCCACCGCGAATTTGTCCATCCTCACTATTTGCCGGTCAGCAAGTCGTATTTGGACACGGTCAACATTGCTATAAAAGGAGATCTGGGACAAAATATTCCATTCACCAAAGGAAAAGTCACGGTGAAACTCCATTTTCGAAAACGGTTCTCTCACGACTCGTAAGTAAGTCATGTATCCAGTGTACCGAGGGGTTGCTCGACAGCGAGGACACGGTTTAGGAGACATGTTAAAATCGGCCTTTCGTTCGGTGGCCCCAGTGTTGAAACCGATGGTGACACGCGGATTGCACGCCTTGAAAGATGCGGCACTGACGCAAGGCAAAGAATTTCTCCAAAATGTCATCATCGACAAACAAAACCCTAGAGAAGCCTTCATGAGGGCAGGCAAAAATGTCTTGCTGCAAACGGGCAAAGACATTTTAGGCCAACGAGAAACACCTATAAATGCCCTGCACGCTACCGAGTCAGGCATTCAGCAAGGACAAGGCAGAAAGAGACGACGAAGAAAACACCCTTTCACCAGACTTCAAGCGAGAAAGGCCAAGAAAAGAAGAACCGTTCGAGACTTAGACGTTTTCGATTATTGAGAAAAGAGACAAAAAAATGATGCACCGAGAATCTTGCGCTTGTTCCAAGACGGAACTGGATCTGTTTGCCATGCCCCCCACGATGATGACGATGCAAGAATCCCAGTGGGTGGAATTTCACCCCGTCTCCTCCCTGACCGATTCCGCTCCCATCGAGTTTGAAATCAAAGGACAGCCCGAAGATTACATCGATCTGAATAGCAGTTTCTTGTACCTGAAAGTCAAAATTCTAGATAAGACTGGAGGTGCTATAGACGATGAAGCAGTAGCTCCCGTCAACAATTTCATGCATTCCTTGTTCAGTGGAGTGGACTTGTACTTGAATAACAAACTGGTCAGTAGCAGCATGGATACTTACCCTTATCGTGCCTACCTGGAAAATCTCTTGACGTACGGAATAGATGCCAAGAACACTCATCTCAATGCCTGTGTGGTATGGGAAGCTGACGAACCTACCAAGTTTGAAATATTGGAAACTGATGAAAAGAAAGACAACAATGATGGATTTGTAGAACGAAGAAAGAGAATCACGGGAGCTGACACAAGTTTAGAACTGATGGATCGTTTGCATTTGGACATGTGGTTGCAAGAAAAGTATTTGCTGAACGGGGTGGATGTCCGCCTGAGACTGAATCGTAGCAGTGCCGCTTTCCATCTGATGGCTGATAGTGACGGTTACAAAACTAAAATCCTAGAAGCCAGACTCTACGTACGCCGTGTGGAAGTGTTACCTAAAGTGGGAAACGACATCAGTCAGACGTTGAGCAGAACGACTGCCAAGTATCCCATACGACGCGTGGAAGTGAAAACCTTCACCATTCCCAAGGGACAGCGATCCATGATCGAAGATCATCTGTTCCAAGGACATTTACCCAAACGTTTGATCGTTGGTATCGTCGAGAATACAGCCTTCAACGGAGCTGCCGAAAAAAATCCTTTCTACTTTCAACACTTTGGCGTGTCCAAAATCGAAGTCAGTCGCGATGGCAAGACCTTGTGTACCCGACCTTTCGAACCTGACTTTAAAAAGAAGAATTACTTGAGATCGTACTTGTCCTTGTACGAAGCCACCGGACAGTTAGGAACCAATACCAGTCACGGTATTACGTACGAGGATTATGCAGGAGGCTACGCTTTGTGGGCTTTCGATTTCACTCCAGACCAAGGCAGCGACGAGGGACATTTCCACCCTATAAAATCCGGCCAGATTCGTGTGGAAATTCAGTTTAAAGACCGAGACCCTGATGAAACGGTGAACGTCATCCTGTATGCAGAATTCGATAATACCATAGAAATCAACAGTTTGAGAGAAGTCATCCTAGATTACTAGAAACCATGGAAGACTGTTATCCCTCTTTACCTAGTGGAGAAACTTTTAGTGTTGCATTGTTGTTAAAAAAATGTTAGAGTTGTTGTTTAGTGTTAAGTGATTTTTGAATAAAAAATGTTGTGTTTTGAAAAAATTGTTTGATGTTATATTGTTGGATTATTGTTAAAAAATGTTAGAGTTGTTGTTTAGTGTTAAGTGATTTTTGAATAAAAAATGTTGTGTTTTGAAAAAAATGCCTTTGTCTTTTGTTTAGCTATAAGAATGTTGGATTGATGCTCTTTCATTTCTTACTATCCCTCTCATGACACTCACTAAACGTTGCGACTCAAAAACCGTGTGGGGGATGTTTTCCTTCACGTCCGCGCTTTGACTTTAAGAACCGGGTTGTTTCCAGTCTAACCATCCATTGTCGACTCATCCTCCTAAGAAGATGTGCTCCTAACTAGCTAAGCTCAACGAAGCCTACGTGAATTTGCATAGGGTCAGACACAGTCTGATACCGAAGCCAGAAGAAATAGAGAATGTGAGAATGTTAAAAATCACTGAAGACCTGATAGAAGAGCTCTTCAGACAAGAAATGAACAGGGAAAAAGAAGAATGGACAGAGAAGTACAGACTTCAGAGACAGCAGCAACAACAACAACAAGAGCAGCAGCTTTGTCGATTGTCGTATCGACACCAAAGAGTTCTTCTTCTCTTTCCGAAGAAGCAGACCTATCGCCAGAAAGTCTATCCTCAGAGGACATCGTATTCTTAGAAACTAAAAAGAATGCCATAGCAAAACAAAAAAAAAAACAGCCCTTTTCAGGGCTACCCAATACTCTAGAAAAGAAATAACAATCGATTTGCCAATGTGTGTAGGTAGAGTAGTGTGAAAATAAACACTAACTCTTTTTTAAAAAAATGTGAGGGTATGTGTTTGTGTGTTTGTGTTTGTAAGTTGTTAAGTAAGTTGGTATGGATAGTAGATTAAAATGATGACTTTTTTTTTGGTGTTTGAGGTGTAAATTTGGGGTTAGATTGGATTGCTTTGCGTATGTGGATAGTCTATTGAAGTGATTTATAAAAAAAAATTTAAAATAGTGATGGGTAGCATAAAAAAGTGAGTGAGTGTTTCTTTTAGGTCCGCGCGTTGTTTTTTTTTGGTTATGATCTAGGTAAGATCAATTTTATGTTTTTAGGGGGATGTTTTCCATCACGTCCGCGCTTTCACTATAAATTGAAACTCGTTCGGCAGTCCAGCTACCCTTGTTGATTGATCAACACCAAAAATGAACACGAGACTGGAGAAACTGTTGGAACTTCATGTGCATCTGGAATATGCCAGGCGCATATTAAATGAACTGGCCGCGGAAGCCATTGTGGAGGAGGGAAGGATAAGAGAGGAGGAGGAAAGAAGAAACAAAGAAGAGGGGGAGAGAAGATATAAAGAAGAAGAGGAAAGAAGATACAAAGAGGAGGAGAGAAGATACAAAGAAGAGGAGGAGGAGGAAAAGGAGAGAAGAAGAAGAAATTTCAGAATCCCAGAGAGCGAAAATTGGGATTCTGAAGCGACATATCCTGCCTCTGCTCTCTCCCCCAAAAAGGTAAAAAGTAACTGGGGGACAAGATGTGTATGTGGCGCCAGGCCTGGAAGGTGCCACCATTAACCAGGTGTCCATGAAGTTCCAAACAAAAAAAAACAGCCCTTTTCAGGGCTACCCAATACTCTAGAAAAGAAATAACCATCAATTTGCCAATGTGTAGGTAGAGTAGTGTGAATATAAACACTAACTCTTTTTTAAGATAGTGTGAGGGTATGTGTTTGTGTGTTGGTGCTTGTAAGAGCTAAGGTATGTTTGTGGGAATAGTAGATTATGGGTTTCTTTATTGTTTCTTAGCGTAGGTGAAGAGTATAGTTAGGGTTCTGTAAGCGCTCACGTACGATTGTGTGGATAGTAGATTATGGATTTTGTTTATTGTTTCTTAGCGTATGTGGAGAGTATAGTTAGGGTTTTGTAAGCGCTCACGTACGATTGTGTGGATAGTAGATTATGGATTTGTTTATTGTTCTTAGCGTATGTGGAGAGTATAGTTTGGGTTTTGTAACCGCTCACGTACGATTGTGTGGATAGTAGATTATGGATTTTGTTTATTGTTTCTTAGCGTATGTGTTTGTGTGTTTGTGTTTGTGTGTTGTGTTTGTACCCGCTCACGTACGATTGTGTGAATAGTAGATTATGGATTTGTTTATTGTTTCTTAGCGTATGTGGAGAGTATAGTTTGGGTTTTGTAAGCGCTCACGTACGATTGTGAGGATAGTAGATTATGGATTTTGTTTATTGTTTCTTAGCGTATGTGGAGAGTATAGTTTGGGTTTTTATTATATGAAATGAGAAAGTATAGTTTGGGTTTTATTATATGAAATGAAAAAGTAGGGGATGTTTTCCTTC